>CAEMYA010002058.1:1458432-1488226 GCA_903131615.1 Diplodus sargus
AAAAAAAAAAAAAAAAAAGCAAAAACAAAGCCTCACCTTCTCCCCAGCTTCTGTCAGTGTCACCCACATGTCTGAGGGAAAGATTGTCTCTCCAAACAGAAGTGAGGAAGTTTACAGTTTCTGCCCGGGGCTGTTAGAGATGATCCCTCAGGGAACGGAGCCAAGATCATGATCACACCTCCACATGACTGGTTCCATGTCAATAGTATACACACGCATGGGCGCACACACACACACACACACTGAATAGCTCTCTCTCTCACTCTCAAGCACACACATATACACACACACACACACAACATATATGTGCTCTCAACACCTGCCCTCTGAAGGATCGCTCAGTTAATCTCAACATTAATTATTGACTCTGAGTTTAATTTGAAAGTCAGACGCACTGTAAGCCAGGGGACACTGCTTTAAATAATGTATACGGCCCATTCAGAGGTAATCATATTGTCATTGATTAATATACATTGGTGCTGCGGAGCATACCTGATGTGTGTGGGAGCACCGACACTGGGTATGATAGAACTCGGCGCTGAGAGTCAGTGTCAGGCCGGGAGCATCTCTAGGGCCCCGTCCTCCTTGTCTGATGTTTCAATCACAGCTTAGGAGCTGTGATGCATGGAGGCATGCACTATCAACTGACTGGATAACATGAGGAGCCCCAGAGAGTCACTACCGCCGGTGGAAGAGGCTGGAGAGGAGAAAAGAAATGTGATTGGTCAGAAGGAGAGGGAGATAAAAATCAAAGCAAGAGAGGTGGAAACATAGAGAAAATGCATATGTTCAGTAGAACTAAAATTAATTTTACTTTCTTCTGTTGTGACTACAGTGGTTTGTGGTTGATTGACGGCGATTTGGAGCAACAGCCCTGAGCACTTGCGACTGTATACGCGAGAAAGAGCTGCATCAAGCATCCCGAGCCGACATGAGGGAGCTGAGGGATCGAGGGTGGTAATGAATTCCCACGCGCCTGTTGACACCCAGATGCAGATGCCATGTCACCCTAAGTTTAGTTTTAGACGAACACAGATCAGCCCGGAGAGGAGCGGGAGGCGCAACTGCTCCCCCAGCGCCGTATGAAAAATTCATACGCCGTTGTTACCTAGACGCCATCCGAGGGGAGCACCGAGTTCAAAAACATGAACCAATTACAGTCTAAAAAAACTCAACTGTCTGGACACAACACATGCATTTTGATGGACGTGAACTTAGACAAACCAATGAAGAGCCATGCTACACTCTCTTTCTCTTTCTGTCTCTCTCATGCACACCCACCCACCAAAACACACACACACACACACACACACACACACACACACACACACACACACACACACACACACACACACACACACACACACACACACACACACACACAATCTCTATCGGATAGGTAAACAAATCCTGTCCAAGACTCTCCCCCTTCAGGAGATTGTGAAAGCTTTGGCAAGCTTGAGTGAATATGTTGTTTTTGTTAATACATAAAGATTAGGGAAACAGTCTCTACACTCCTCTCTCTCTCTCTGTCTCTCTCTCTCTCTCTCTCCCTTTCTCTCTCCCTCATTCTGTCTCTCGCCCCTCTCCTTTCATCCTCCCCCACCTTCTCTCTGAGTCTGGCAGGAGAGGTGGTCTTGTCAGACAGCTCCTCTCCCACGTACCGCGGAGCTCTGAGAGGTGTGGAGCAAACAGGCTGAATGCTGCGAGGCTCCTGTCTCTCTTTCTTAAAACCTTTTGGCTGCTGGAAAATACTCTCTGACAGCAGGCCTATGTGTTCCGCTGTATGTTTGACAGGAGAGGAAGAACAGCCAGATACAAAATAGCACCACAGGCTGATGCTTAGCCAATCTGTGAAAGCCTCACGGGCTGAGTAAGAAACAATATTCTACACCTGAAGAGGGACAGTCAGTTATGTGTGGTTTATTCGAGACTGTTTACGGGGCTTTTTCTGCTTCCCAACCACAGCGATACGATACTGAGTAAGTAATGGGGAAATGGTGACCTAACTGAAGGGGGTGGTTAGAAGAGCGCTCTCTTATCTGGATCTTGTGGTATTGCTAGGTTGGAGGTATGTGTAAGAAGGTGCATGTAAATGTAGAGCATCAGAGGAGGCCTTATTTCTCTTCATCAGATATATTTGCTGGAGAGGAGGCGACACGGGCAACTGTTGATATCGACTGACTCATTGGAGAGATAAAACATTAAAAAAAAAAAACAAGTACTAGCCTAGAACTAGTCCAGACCTTTTGACCTTTTGGAAACAAGATAGAGTGCCATTTATCTAACTATATGTATCATCTGAAAATGTGCCAATCACAAGTGAAGAAGAAAATCCATGTGTCATGTTTTATTTCCACTTGTCGAAATTCTATTTACACGTGGAAAAAAGGTTTTCACATGTATGCACAAATGTCAAAAAAGGATGTCGCCTTGTGAAGAATCATGTGCATTTACAAGAATTTCGCGTTCATTTCTGTCATGGTAGGCAGGATATGTTAAACTGATAGCAGGTAACGTATCTGCAAACCGAGTCTAAATCCAAGTTTCACGTGTCAAACATGTACCATATCACATTCACACTGCATGTTTAATTACTGACTTCCACGTTAGAAGTGGAGGAGACGGTGGAGTCACAGATGAGGAGGCTGCCAAATGGGCAACTGCATTTTGAGTTTGCGTCTTGGCATTTGAAAGCGTGACAACACTGGCTATCTTCTAGTGCAGTGTTGTGACAATGTGTGAAAATATTTCATTTACAATAAAATAGTGATCAGGCATTTAGTGAAAAGGCAAATTTCACATGTGATATTCTTGGAAAGGGATGTTTAAATACTTAATAATTAATCATTTCCATACAGACTCGTATGGACAGAACTTAGCTCAGAGCTCATAGTCCTGTTTATCAACCTGACTGCAGCGATCCGTGGATGTGACGTCCATTGTCGGGTGTTTACACGCTGTAATGTTGACTGCCAACGGGAGCTGGAGGCCAAATCTACATTGCTTCATTAGTGTAACATTACAAAGAGGAAAAGGGGAGGTAGAGAGAGAACCAGAGTCCCTGGTGTGTGCTGAATTGGTGTCTGCCCTTGCTTGCTAATGTTGTAAGCTTATGGCTAGCGTACAGTGAGGTGGCTGTTTGGGGAGGATAAACACTGCGTCACTGAGCCGACTTCTCAAATGATTGCTTCGCTTGCGGCGACTACACCATTGCTGCTGATGAAAATCTGACGTGACTCAGACACAGATGTCCACAGAGAGGGTAAAGATTCATAGTTTTCATTCATATCAAGTTAAGACTCGTTGGTCAACTTCCTTGGCCTGGAACGTAATGAAACGCACCGTTGCCATATGTAAACTTGTGGGATCCCTCTGTGTTTGAACATTGTTGGAAACACTTGGTATACTGTAAGTATACAACTCACAACTCGATAGTTCAATGCAGAATTCCTTCATATTTTATCTTTACCTCCACCTTCAGGTCAAGTGTGTCAGTGGGTAACCGACACTTCAAGTCTTCCGACCGCACTCTTTCCTCTGATATTCGTCTCTCAACAGGCCTGTGAGCCCCTCCAGTCAGCCCCAAAAGGAAAGCTTTTTATCATCCAAATTGAGGAGGAGAGAAAGGCCAAATCACATCAGAGGCAACACCAGCTGCACATAAAGAAGTTCTCCGCTGAACAATGGAGCTGCCATGAGCACCACCTCTGTCTCCCAGCTGAGCCGCGCAGCCAGAGCTTAACCAATCATTGGGGTCAGAGCAGCCGCATGGATGACCAAAGTGCAGCCACCATAATCTAATTGTCATTGTATTGCCTTCCAATGTAAAAGGCATCTCTTTTCAGTATCATGGAGGGATTGGAGTGTAGATGAATAGGTCCGAGGCTCGTGTATGCGACTTTAAACTGATTTAAAGGGGTCCAGTGTAGCATTAAGATGCACTTTGGAGTAGTGGTGTTATTCAGGCCTCACAATGGAGCTCCGTTGGAATGATGCAGCGGAGCAATCAAAGCCTAACATCTCCATCTAATCCCGGTTCGACAGCATTTACACAAACTAACACAAAGCCACGAATATGCTTAACAGCAGAGTTCTGATTTAGTGCCAATTAGAGAAATAGAAAAAAAAATGTTTTAAGGTAAAGCTGAAATTTGTTTAAGGAATAATGTGCGGAAAACACGGGGGGAAAAAAAACAAGGACAAAGAAACAGACAAAGGAGGAAAGACAGAGAAGGGTGAGAGATAAAGAGAACAACTAAAGTATCTAAATTAATCTCAGGTCATGATTCAAGGTCATCCAGGAAAAGAAATGCCTCTGTTCTTTTCTACCTATCCCTGGGCCGTTCTACCGCAGAGGTTCTCTTTGTTTCTGGAAGCAGGGGGTGATTGGCCACTCTCTTTATCTCCTCCTGAGCAGTTTAATCTTATTCAGCATGGTACATATTAAACCCTCCCCGTGATTAAATATGAAAAGAAGAACATTCCTTCAGCTAATTTCGACACGACGGCGACGCGTAAGACCATCTAGATTAATTAAATATTTCATGATATTTTAATTCCCTTGATAATATTGATAGGTCAAAACTCTACAGCCAAGTCACTCTCTAAAAGTGGCTCATTGGATACAGCGAACCACTTTTTGAAATTTACAATCATGATGAGTCTTGATTTTTTATTTATTTTTTTCCTTGCTGGACACTCCTTGCATACAATTATGCCTTCTTTCACTCATTGGTTTTCCTCCCGACCAGCTTTTATTTATGCAGATGGATATTGTTTTATTTACAAGTCAGTAAAGTGCAGTCACATCCTGGACTAAGCGGCAGTGACAGTCTACTCTCATATCTCTCAGAAATATGCACACGTATTTATAACACCCCGAGACGGTGATGCCAGCATCCATCTACACTTAGCCGCAGCCTCCTCCTTCATTAGCCAATGGCACCTTTAGCTTATGGTCCGAGCTGCGGCGGTGTCTATAGTGTAATGAAATTTACGAAGAAGAGCCACTTGGTATGCCAGCGATGCGGCAGCAGGTCCCCATGCTCAGTGAAAACCACACGCTCGCTTTTATAGATTGCATAATGGCTTGCATGAAAATGGTTTCACACTAACATAAATCAAATGTCAAAATACAACCGGAGCAAGACAATTCCCGCGGTGCACACATGGACACACACACACACACACACACACACACACACTCTCACACACACACACACACACTCTCACACACACACACACACACACACACACACACACACACACAAAGGAGTACACTCACTCACACACACACGCACACAAACGGCAGATACACACACTCAGAGGAGTCAGCCATCCAAAGAGCTCACAGTCCTGCTTATGCAGATACATGTAGTGCTTGATAGCATACATAATAATTTATTAAGAAATTTTAAATATTCATCAATATTAAATTAATCATTTATAGCAGATCTTTAAATTAAAGGGTGTCCTTGAAGTTTTAGATGTGAGAGTGTCTTTAGCAAAGAGGCAATTCCCCTGTGGACATTTTAAAATCTCTGATGTACAGCCCTCGGACTGCTGTTGTATAATGACTACCCCACTTTGATATTGTCTTTCACACAGACGAAAACACACAAGCGCAGAACAAATGTCCCCGTAAAAGTCATTAATTGCCAGCGCCATAATTAATGTCATCCCCGTGTCTAGGAAATGGAAAACACTGCTGGAAAGCTGTGGGGCAGAAAATGGGTGAGAAAATGGGGCATAAAATGTTTGGCTTGCGGACTCGCATTGTTCCAAACATTTTCCAGTAATGTCCGTGAAACAACAGTGCCATGTGAAGAGAACGGAGCTGAAGAGACCAGTATCAGGATAAAGTCTTTACAATTTTGGGCTGCTTTGTTTCCATTTTCTGCTGCTTTGTTTCCATTTTCTGCTACATCATAATTCCAGTCCACTAAATTTTGGAGGCAAATATCTTAATTTTTAGTCCACTACATGTATTCTCGAATAAGATTTATTATCAGATAGTGTTGAGGGCGGGACATTGATTAAGACCACAGAGTGGTGAAGACTAAGAGACACGCTGCTGCATCAGAGCCACCGACCCATTCACCAGAAAAAGTGTGAGCCAAGTACGTTTCTGCAAAACCACAGATAAGTTAAAACTGGATATTTCAAAACAACAGATATGTTCTGGTTAGGTCAAGGCACAAGAATAATTGGTAAGGGCTCCAAAAGCATCATGGTTTGGCTTAAAATACCTGTTTTGGTCACCACGCTCACTGATGAAGATGGTCTGACTTCCTGTGAAAAATAATTGGTGTTGACCGCCAATAAAAGCACTGGAACATTCACAACAGTATTGTCACCACAAAAACAGATGAAAATGTCACAATGGCTCCTTAAGAAACGCCCAGTTTTATCAACACTAAAACGCCTGGAAACGTCTCCAGGTGTCCCTAAATATATCCAGTGTTGTGTGACTCGAACTCTGGTCGCCCACATGGCAGCCAAATTGGAACTAATAACATTCGATAATCGCTCGAACCCTAAAACGATGCGAACATATGCCACTCATTCTCTGGTTCCAGCTTCTCCAACACAAGCATTCTCTGCTTTTTTGTCATAAACTTTCATGTATGGACTTTGCGGCAGACATTACACTTGAAGCCCTCGTGCTTTACTTTGGGAACGTTACAAGATCAATTTGTGATCAATACCACTATCGGAGCATATTTAATTACACACAGCTTGCGAGAATTAAGTCATCACACTTAATACATGTGCGGCCACGAAGGCAGAAGAGGGGAAGGACGCGGCTCCTTGCCAGGGCACACCGGCTGGTGAGACTGCATGGGACACGCTGTTACACAGCAGCTCGGTGCCAACCACACCTGTGCCCACATAGGCGCCGCACTCTCCAGGGCACGCTGAGGTCACCTGGGTACTCAACCAGCCACACCTGTCCTTCTCCTCACCCTCTCGCCCTCATGTAAGTCCTTGTGGAACACCCCCACCACCCCCCCAGATGGAGCACCATACTGTACAGGATGCACGCTCGAAGGGCAGTCGATGTATAGACTGTTCTTCATTCAAAGTCAGGCCAAGAGGATTTTCTACTCTTTCTCATTCCTCTGCATATACAGAGTCCCTCTCATTCTTTCCATACCATTCCCCCTTTATCAGTTCAGCTAACGCCCTCAGGCAGGAGAGGGTGAGTGAGGTCGCCCCCATCAGTATGGATAAAAGCGAGGTTCAGCACAGGGTTGGGCAAAAAGGCGGCTTATGAAAGATTATTCCGCCATGATAGCAAATAATCAGGAGCTAATTCATTGTGTGGCCCTCTCTCATCGCTAGCTAAGCCTCCTTATTAGGGGGCTTACATCTACATCAGCAGCTGATGAGGGTGCTCCTCCTCTCTTAAATTTAAACACTGCGTACCAGACGGAGACAGGGCACTAATATTAGATTTGGCCGTCACTTCCCCACCATTCGTAATAGTTGTGGATGATATAGAGTCAGATACATGTGCTAAATCCAGCGCCTAAAGGATTGAAAGGGTCTTTTGTGCGAAAGGCACAGAGATCAGAGTGTTTCATCGAGATCAGATTATTTTATTGATAACAGCTAGTGGGTGGCAGGTCCTCAGATAAAAGGCTTAGCCTCGACTCATTTCCCTTGTACAAATCCCTCCTCTCAGCACAGGTCATAGATTTCTTTATGTATCTTCAGCGGCAACAGAAAAAAAAAAATTGCTTAATGTATAAAAAAATGAAGACTAATGGATGGAGGTGCATTTTTACAAATCACAAAACTCCATATGTGTCGGCGCTCTAATTAGTTCTTTTATCATCGCGGTGACAAATTTTGAATTGTGTGCTGGAGACTTTCATTATAGTCCATACATGGATATATCGTACCAGCAGGAGAACCCTCATCTATGTAGCCCGGGCTTCACCATAAATCAGGCTAAATTCCCTGGAAAGAAGAATGCAGGAGGACACTGCACCCAGCACTAAAATAGTATCACCCAGGGCTACTTCTGATTGAATGTTTTATCACAGACAATCCTGAGTGGCGGAAAAAAAGAAACTAATTCATTCATCCTGCTCAAGTAAAGAACTATAACAACCATGTAATTCCTCTGAGATTTCGCCGTTTCGGAGCACTTTGATTTGTCATGTTATTCATGTCTTTTCATCCCTCTTTCTTCCTGCACTCGGCTCCGCGGCGCGGTGGGTATCGTGTGCTGTAATTCAGCTTTTTATAACCCCCTCGCTCATTCACCTATTGAGTATCTGCCACTGTAGTACCAGGGCCACATGAGTTCATCACTCCGCCTCAGTAAAAGGATACAATAAGTATATGTCCAGGGCAGCTTAGGAAGGGCATGGATATCCATCAGCAGCGTATATGATGGATCACGGTGGTGTCTGGGATGAATAGACATGCAACAAAAAATACAGTGAGGCCAAAACGGGCAGGAATATACATTACATCCATTTAATCATCCGCGCGTGTTAGGGAGGCAGGCGGGCCTTGCTTTCTCTATTCCTGCCGCCTTCAAAAGCTTTGCGTAGATTGATTATGTACGGAGGAGCAGCGAGCATAGCTGCAAAACACCTGCCAAGAAGAGGAGGCAGTAAGCTTTTTCACTGATACACAAAAAGCATGCGAGAAGACAGCGAGAACGGAAAGAATGGATGACTGCTTAGCTACCCAGATAAATAGCTCTGAGTATGCAGAGTGCTGATGGAAATCTAGCTCCCAAGCACCAGCGACAACAAAACGCACCGCTCCGAGTCCGAATGCGGCATCTCGGATTCGCTTTCCACTTGTGGAATGCCGAGCAGTAAAAAAAAACCCGGACAAGGTGACAGTTTGTCAATCCTTCGAAAGGCGAAAAGTTCATCAGACAACCGAGGTGAAGTGTCAGAGGATATCAGAGTTTTCACAGCTGTGAGTTGGAGGATCCTGAATTACTATCCTGTAAAAGGAAGCAGGTCATTAAGAAAAGGAATACCAAAACATGGAAAACTGATAAGGTGCTCGCCGAGTTTAAAAAAAATGTCATCATCATTTCTGAGCACGTTTCTCTCCTGATGCCCTAGGCCTCATTTAACCTCCGAGTTAAAATACTCACACCTTTTTACACTCACATGAAACTGGGCCATTAAGGTCATCCTGGATAAATGTATTCATGAAGTGCGATCTGCATGAACGAAAAAAAAAAAAAAATGAGAGCTGCGAGACGGCGCTGCTGCAGCCGTCGCCGCAGTGATGACGTGATTGATGGTGATTAGAGATCTTGTCTTAAATCGATTTTACAGGACATGTCATCTGCATTTCATTTACAGAACGAGTAGCAGCCCCCTGTACTAAAATGTAAACATGCCTCTCGCCTTTAGTGCTGCACCACATGTCGAATGTTTAACACCACAGAATCTGTTTCCACCCCCCCACCCCCCACAATGGAAAGCCCTCTAGTTTCAACTTAAATGCTACTTGTCTTAGGTTTGGGATTTTGAAGGACTCACGCCTAACTAGAGACGAAGACAGAGGGAAAAACAAGGCAACGAGAAGAGAAGCGAGACGGGAGCAATTTGAAAAGACACTTTCGATAAAGGGGAGCACAGCGCCTTTTATGTTTCTTTTATGAGAGGATGAAGACATAGGGAGCAGTGAGTTTTTCCAATATACATAGAAAGGTTGAACTGCTCTTTCATCCAGATTCAATGACACTCACTGCTCATGAATACAGATAAGAAACATGCAAATCAAAAAAGCCCGTGCCGTCATGTTTTTGTTGTTGAACTTCTTTCACTTCAAAATATGGAGTTTGTACTTGACCTGTTAAAAGACAAGCATAATGGGCTGGATTTATCATCGCTGCTCAGAGCCTGAGTTACATATTCTACAATATATAGGTGCATGTAGTGTATTTTAAAACAATCTATATCAGGCTTCCTTTCCCGACTTCCTTTGAGTGGTATGGCAGGCAGCGGACTGTCTCTCACAGCCGGACAAGAGAGCCCTCCTCACCTCTGTCTCATCTGGGAAGCCCCGGGGTTGGGCTGAGGGAAGAAAGAAGGCTAAAGGCAGGGCTGGATGAAAAACGAGGGTGTCACAGGATTGTTGCAAGGTTAGCACACCCGCTAATGGAGCTGTGCTGGGGCAGGGCGCCCTGAGGATCGACCCCGCCAAGGGGGGCATGTACAAGCCCAAGATAAACTACTGTAGGGGGCATGGCACTGCCCCAAGCCCCTCTTCCACCCACTAAGCACTCACACACACACACACACACACACAAACCACCACTGGCTAGAGACACCCACTCCACATTTATAGCTGACCATCAGATGCAACGCTGAGAGATCCCCACTGCTCCTCATAAAGCATTGTGTTTGACACAGCACTATTCAATGTTTATAAAAAAGCTGAGTAACACTGTAACTTTACCGTGATAGGCCGGGGTTGGAAGTAGCACTGCACTTCATTTTCTTAGCTCACTATTATACCCACCATTCAAAAAATGATGACATCCATTGGCAAGCCATTTTGACAGTGGAGACACTGATATTATTTTGATTCCACGCGGCGATAACTGCTATCCAACCCAAACCAATCTCTTCCTCACAGAAAGTAAACGTCGCACGTAAAAGAGGGAAAGAAAATTGAACGAGCAGATCCTGTGCCGAGTGTGAAGGGACCAATCCGTGGTTCATGTTTCAGCAAAACCTGCCAAGTCGTGCTGCTCTTCAAACTGTTCATGTAGGCTACATGGAAACATGCCTGTCCTCTGCCTTTTTTTTTCAGCAGCATAGATTATTTTAACACAGCCAGGTAAATCCAGAGTATCCCAGGAGCTCTGAGGGGCACTGCAGACAGCCAGGAGAAAAATGAGAGAAAGTTAAGAATGAGACATATGGCTGACATGCTCCTGCTGTGCGGGGTTGCACCGCTGAGCGGTCAAGGGTGGGGAGATTCAGACAGAGGGGACATGAAGAATGACATGCCCTGGAAGATCTCTTGCTCACGTGGGACTCCGAGTTGACAAAGAAGGCTCTGTTTGGCAGAGTGGCAGCCATATTAATGACCAGTTCATCACTGTTTGTCAGGGGAGGGAAAGAGGAAAAGATGGGGAGAAGGAAAAAACGTTTCCCAGCAGGCCTTTAAGGAGACTGACTTCCTGCCAGGAGAGCAGAGGAATGCTGACATCTTCCTGCTGGCCGCTCACCGGCGCTTTTGATTGGTCAAGAGGGGATACAGATGGGTCAGTAAGCCATGCTTTCATTGGACAGAGGGAATACGGTGAGGTCAGTGTGAAGTCCAGTCAATGTCAGGTCTGGGTTGAAGGTTTACATAAGAGAGAAAGACCCTTTATTGTAGTAAGGGACGGAAGAAGGGGGGCTAAGGGGAGATAAACTAAAAGGGACAGTTCACCCCAAATCAAAAATACCTTTTACCTGCAGTGATACTCATCCATTTATATTGTGTTGGTATGAGTGGCAAGGTTTTGGAGATATCGGCCGTGGAGTTGTCTACCTTCAGGCTAGCTAGATGGCACTAACTAGTAAAATACTTTTGTTAAACTCAACAGCATTGTCTCAAACTACACCCGCCAATCCTATCACCACTCAGAGGGAAGTGTGCATCTGTGAGAGGCTAACTAACAAAGTTAAGCATGTGAGTCAGCGTCACCTTTGAGCCGAGGACGATGCCATTCATATTTGCATCCCGCCCTATCACAAGCACCTATGCACAGTGATACGGTTGAAGGAAAATGTGGTCTTTTCTCTTTTGGTTTGCACAGTTGAAAAAAAAATCTCCACTCAAAATAGAGTTTTGTCCAGCTTTATCACAGGAGACAGGAGAGAAGAAGTTTTGCAGGGTTTCGTGTTGAGCTGTGACATCGCTGCCGCTAGTAAACTACAACACGTAATATGTCTACGTGGAGTGGATGTCTATGTCGGCCTTGTGTGCGATCTCTCTGTCTCAGTGTCTGACAGTGAGAGAGGGGAGGTGAAACGTGCTCGTTGCAGACAGGACTGAGCCCGCCTAGAATCCAGCAGAGAAAGGCCCGTCCAACAAGCCTAACCAAAGCCTCTGTCGCGGATCTAACAAAGCCCCTCTTATTCGGGGCAGCAGACAGAGGCCCACAGGGAGAAAACCTCAAAGACTTTAACAACACCTCAAACCCCAGCCTCCATGACGGCTTGTTTCTTTCATTACCGGGCTCAAATGGGGGCTCTGTGGGTGCCAGTGTGGGCATGCCCGTATTAAAGAGAAAATAAGCCTCTGCCCACACATTATCGCTCACATGGCACAGACACCCACAGGCATTATTGCGTGGAATTTTCCAGTACTAGCATCTCATCACCCGGCGTAATATGTTTCCATGTGTGGTGGCGATTAAAGTGCCCAAACACAGGGGTGGTAACAGAAGCCACACTGGCTCCTGTGTACAGAGGCCACCGTGTCTCTCCAGTTTCGGCAAAAAACAACAGCGCACGACAATGACATCTTCCATGAGCAGCGACACTACCTACATATAGCGACGTGGAAAAACACGCTGTATAGATGTGGTAGATAGATGCCACCGTTGATAAGATAAGTTGGAAGCAGTCGATCTTATCGCTGTCGACGAACACAGAAAAATATCCATCTAGCAAGTGCACGAGGCGGAGATTCTCTTAATTAATCGAAATTATTCGTTTTTCATCTTTCTCTTTATAACGCCTCCCTTTCTTTCTATTTCACACCTTTCACACCTTCACACAACAGTAACAAGGAAAAACAAATCGAACACAATGAGAATGATATTTTATGACAGAAATGATTCACTTCCGTCAGACCGAAACTGGGCCATTAAGGTCGTCCACTACTTGTACAGCCATAGCAGTCATTGTATTTACTCTGAGTCCACATGAGCCTGTCTGCTCCAACCGGCATCCCCTTCAGTTTCTTTGTAACTGTAGTTCTGGGATGTAAGCACCTGGAAGGAACCAGTGTGTTTCCATTCATCCTCCTCTTCTAAATTTCTTCTCTATTCCCTCTGATCATCGGCAGTGATGGAAGAAGTACTCAGATCTCGTACTTAACTGAAAGTACTAATACCACACTGTAGGAATACTCTGTTACAAGTCAAAGTCGTGCATCTAAACTTTTAACTGTTAATCTAAAACACAGTATTTGCATACAAATAAAGTGAAGAAAGATAATAATAAGAATAATCTATGTCATATAATTAGATTATAATAATCGAGGCATCATTGGGTTTATCACTTGAATGTTGAATGTCGGTAAAGGTAGTGAAACTATGGTTGTCAGAGGCGCCGGTACAAAGTGATACTGAATATTTGAAATGGTTTCAAAACTCATTTTTTCTGCAGTATCTTCTCTCACACAGTAGTTGACACATACACCGCTGTAGTGCCCACATAGTCTCATCTCCTCCAGAAGCAAATTAACTCAGACGCGGTTTTCCTTAATATGCAGAACACAAGCCTTGCTATAATTATCTTTCAATAAAAATATAAATGTTTTACCTTCAATGTTGTGGATTTTTTTCCCCCACTTGGTATCAAAGACAGTATTCAATACCAATATTAGAATTAGTTAGAAAGTCCAGCAGTGCGATAAAACCAGGTTGAACTACTTTTATAGTATATATGCACAGTGGCTTGTGCATTTCACATCTGGGAGATCAATACAGTTTTACCTTAATCAGTGATGTTACATCAAAATGTACTTGTTAGATTTTATGTTATAAAACAAAATATGCAAAGTAACTAGTGACAAAAAATTCCAGATACATGTAGTGGAATACAAAGTACAATATTTGCCTCTGAATTGCAGTGAACTAGAAGAAAAAAACTGCAGAAAATAGATATACTGTACTCAAGTTGGATAAAAGTACCTCAAAATTTTACTCATGTACAGTGCTTGAGTAATACTTTAACCATCACTAATAAATGGTTAATTTATAATAATCAAATTTTAGTTAATAGTTAATTTGCTCTTAAAAAAAACAATGCAATGCTTTAAAGTTGTAATGGTTTATTGACATCTGTTGCAATTTTCTGATACATAACTTCATAATAAATTGCTAGCAGTGAAATAACCACAATAAATGTAAATTATGTTTGATTGATTAAATTGGCCATTTATTGATGAGGTGATGCAAGTAATTGTACTTTTTATTGATTATTAGGACTTCTTCAGAACAGTTTCACCAACCCTCTGACAGGGCCGTACTTTGTGTACATCCGTAAAAACGGATGTGTATCTTTTTATGCCTGATGTCAACTAGTTTACTTTGATAAAACCACAAACACACACACACACACACACACACACACACACACATAAGATATATGCACAATGGTTTTCCAGCAACTTATACCGAGATTGCATAAGCGAAACACCCACGGAACCGCAAGAGGACACATTCAGCTTCCGCTTTCTTTAAAGCGTCGCTATTCCGATAATCCTTCCACCCACCTGATACCTCATGAGCAATGAGCCTTACCAATACCGAAAATGGACAGCAATCTATCATCTGCAAACAGATCACGCTGACAGCACTGCACTCCTACTTCTCTCTGAAAGTGCACGCCTTCAGTCACTCTGCACAGCACACATCAAACTCTGACCCCTTCATACACTGATGATATTGTGCTGTTTAATCATAGCGAGAGACATTAAATAAACTGAGGTTACAATGGGCCAGTATAATATAATAACTGTGGAGAACCTGCGGAGAGTCTTATCATGAAGTTTACTGCAGGCCAGCGTGGGGGGGTGAGAGGTGAAGTAGAAGGAGCTGGAGCTGGCAAAAGGCTAGCTGGTGTTACGGTTTTGAGGGACAGTGGCAAAGTGCTTTGGGGACAGTGGGGTTAATAGTCCAGGGAAGACAGGCCTGGCACCAGCATGTTATAATAATACACTTGGCAGCTAGAACGGTGTCAACCCCTTAATTCCCCCCGGGAGAGAAGGACACAGCCTAATCTGTATTCAGTCCTGACATTGTCCACATCTGATATGGAACATTAGCCCCTAACTCTCTCTATAGACTAGTGTCCTTCGGTTTATATTACTTTATGTTAATAGAGAGAGAAAACTCTGTGTGCTGTCGTTTGTCATTGTTAGCAGGGGTGCTCCCTGAGCCTGTTTGAAATGCATTTGTTTAGAAGAGGAAAAAAAGCGGAGGGGGGGGGTAGGTAAACCTGACCGCTCAGGAAGCCTCGGAGCTTCTCCATCTCTATTGATCTTTGATCCAAGCGAGGGCCTGCCGTGCCCCCTTCCTCTCCTCGTCCTGCGTTCTCGTCCACCATCTACTTTCCATTCCTCTGCTGTATGAGGTCAGCCGAGGAGGGCTAAGCACCGGTATCTAGGACCGCTCCCTGCCTTTAATCGTTAATACGCTGGGGTGTTTTAATTTCATTCAACTCATTTTCACTTCCCTCTATCTTCTCACGTTTATCTTTAAGAATAAACATTGAACAACTGTCCAGCTTCATCACTGAGAGTGTGACACTGTGCTCAGAATCAATTAAGAAATAGTGGAATTAACTAGAAGAAATTAAGAAGAAAATATCAAATAGTGCCCGGTGATTTAAAAAAGAGGTTAAAATAATAAAGTGAGCTGTATCACTACCCATACAAAGACTCACAAAGACTGTTTTATGAGTCCTAACGCATTTACACAGATAATTATTTACAGTAGAAAATGAAAAGCACACCAACATGAATAAATATGTTCTAAGCAGTTGCTTTACAAGTGATGAGCCACAGTTACATCGCTGCTCAACATAGCTTGCCTCGTCTTATTTGAATAAAATAAAATGGGGGGAGCGTCTGGCGAGGGCTGGCGGAGGGAATATTGTTTAAATCTGACAATATTCTCTGACTTCTGTTGGAATTAATTCAGCTAATTGTCTTCAGCCCAATTAGAGTCTATTCCCCCTCTGCAGTCTGGTGAAACAGTGCCGAGCTAATTGGATTAAATCTTTATCATTTCCTGGGAAACACGGAGAGAAGGGGGAATATGAAGCAACACTACTGCCTTTTTTAATTAAATCGAACCTAATGACTGTGCTTTTATTAACATCCGACTTCTTCATGCTTCCGTGCTGTAAATACAGCTGAAAAATCCGGTAGCACAGACTTTTACACGGCCAATTTATTGACTGTGAAACCTTCTGTACATTGATACGTGTGCAGGATCACAAAAGGACGTGTACGGGTTATCTCTTCTCTAATTTTTTTCCACCACACTCACAGTTGTGATCCACTAGCAGGGGCAGGAGAGAGCCTCATTGTAAACCTGTGAGTGCACAGTACAGTAAAAAGCATGTCCCTGTGTACCTACCAGCCCCGCTCATCCTCTTAAATGCCAATAATAATTAATGGTATTACGGCAGGATACTTCTGAGCCTCTTAAACTCTGCTTTATTAGTGGCCTTTAGATAGGCCAAGTGGGGCTGGCTGTGTGGGGAAAGCAAGACTTAGCCAATCCTTACTTAGACATAACAAAATAAGGTGGTGATGGAAAAAGAAGCACAAAAAACACACAATGATTATGGCTGAAAATCATCTGCAGTGTCATCAAAGCTGCTGCTTTGTGTTTTTTACTGTGTCCCATCGCTGTGAAGGACCACTGCCAGTCATCTGCTACCAGCTCAGAGTTTAAAACAGACTGTAAAATTCACATTCATGATATTTATATACTTTCCAAAAGTGTCCAGGGAATCACAGCCGGTGACAAATCCCTCCTTGAAGATAAACCACTTATACAGAATCAGAAGCTCATCAGAACAAAAGACTAGAATCAGTGCCTCGCTGCCTCAACGCAGCAGTCAAGCAGCTATTGCAGAGCTGTGGCCAGAGCAATTATCACAGAATATTATGATGTCACAGTTAGGTTGACCTTTGAACATTTGCACATAAGACATCATCACTTGATCTTTTTTTTCCCCATTAAACATTTGTGTAAAGTTTTGTTGGAATTATCATACGAATTGTTGAGAAATGACACAATTTTTTATTTAGTTTTTGCAAGGTTACAGTGACCTTGGACCTTTGACATTTTGATCAGGTCCTCCTCGAGTCCAAGGCTGAACCCAAATGTCCATTCTGTGGTCATGCGCACTGAGCCCCCTACGGTCTTCAGTCATCAAGTCTGAAAGAGCAGGGAACTGCAAGGCCAGTATGAGCCGCTGATGGACAGGCTTAAAGACCAAAATAATAAAAATGGATTTTTAACCCCTACATATTTCTGTACCATGATGTGATGGGATATTTCTTCTAGCCAACTCATGTAGTGTTTTAATAAAGTCATTGCTTTTCAAAAGCATAAATTCTACACGTCTGTATTGCAATGAATTGTGGGTAATTAAAACAGTGAAGTCCAAACCCACAAATGCACTCCCTGGATGTCTGCAGACAGTCCGCTTGAGGGCCCCAATGGACGACATTAATTGCGGGTTTGGAAAGTCCTCTGCACTCAAGGACCTCCCGCAAACACACCCGCAAAGTCTGTGAGTCTGCATGAGTGGTGAAGTCCAGACAGTTGGAAGAAGAACAAGTGAACATTTGTCCCAAATTTGAAGAAATTCCCCCGGTCTGTATCTGAGATACTGCGTACACAAGGACGAGACACTCATGAGGTCACAGTGACCTTGAGCCTCCACCAACAAAATCTAACCAGTTCATCTTTGAGTCCAAGTGGCCATCCGTGCCAAATCTGAAGAAATTCCCTCAAAGGCTTCAAGGGAGGCTAAACAAGAATGGGATGGACAGACAGACAACCAAGAATCTCAGTGATGGTTGGTGCAGACAAGGGAAAGTTTGACCGCCTTCATGCAAACATTTGTAGCCTGATCCGACAAAGTACTCAGCTGATGGCTGCGGTGGTTCAGGAGCGACACGGGGACAAGCTACTTAAACAACGGGAGCTGATGATCCAAGACAAAAGAAATTACAAAACCAGATTCGGTAACTGAACAAACTGGATCCTATCTGTTATTTCCATCTCCACATGACATACTCTGTTACCTTGTTTACAGCCTTCCACAAAGGTCCAGTATAGGACTCGGGTGAATATACTACACTAGAGTTATATGCACTCTGTACTGTCAATATGTACAGTGCATGCATCCACTTAACCTCGGTACATAACAACCATATGTGCAACAATCTTCCGACCACTCAGCTTCTTCGCTTCAGATTGAAGAGCCACTGTATTGATTCAGAGAAACCCAGCCACCCCCCCACCCCTCTTTTAAAGAAGCCAAGTCGTGTGTCCAGTGCTGCTCTGCCTCTAAGAATCGCTTCCTTATAGTCTCCGAGGGACGGACAGGGGAGAGCATCTGGAAAAACAAACAGAAAACCCAGTGAGAGGAAGGTTGGGATGATATACAGCCAGTAGGGAGTACGGCAGCTCACTGCCATGGAGAGTGGATTGGACTGGAGGGCAATAGGGAGCACAGAGGGGGGAATGGTGCGCTTTATACTGCATGACTCATGAAAATATAATGAACAGGAGCCAACGACCCAAAAGCCAACATACAAATACATCTACACATGCAGACACACAGCCGTGGGGGGCAGGAGCAAACAGACAACACACAGACGAATACAAACACACACACACATACACACATACACACATAGAGCTCATACTATCTGTCACTCAGGAAATAGAGAATACAGAATACAGAATACAGAATATAGAGCTTGCACTGTTTTTGGGAGGCATTCATGTACAATTTTTTATACCTTTTGTGTTTAGGCATATTCACCAGAACTACAGTTTTTGTGTGTTATTTATTTGTATTTTTTTTGTATGATAATAGATCTGATTTGCATGCCAATATTGTCATGAATACTTTTATTTATTTTATTCTATTCCTTGTTCTCCTAGATAACTGTGACAAAGCCAAACATTAAACAACACTGTACGTACATATGCTGAATATGCATCCTTTTATGTTTCTCATATGACCTTAAACCTTAAAAGAAGCCCTGCAACAAAAGGAAACTTGATTTTTCTGCAACTTTAATAGCTCAATTTTATGGCAGACATTTAACTGAAAGCGAAATCACAGCATGCACACTCACACAGGGGTTCACATCACAACCCTGAGTTACCTGGACTGATTACAAGAGTGGAGTTTCTGCCTCTTTTAGAGACTTAGTGAGAACAGATGGTGAAGCCTACGAGGCAGACATGAAGGGAAAAGCGAAGCTTTAGTCACTTAGCTCAGGAGCAAAGGACAGTCATGTCTGATGATGTAATTTCAGCGGGACATGAAATATCTAAACCATGTTATTTCATGCCTGTCTACACACGCGCTTCAGTACAGAAGTGCCCCCATGTTGACGTTTCGAAAAAAAAGGATCTGTTTTGCATCTGGGAAAAATGCTTCATATATATTGAAAAGGACTGCTTGGGAAAATGGATGTCGGAATGCGAGTGGGCAAATGACATTGCACAGTGCGCAGAGCAGGAGGGAAAGCGATCAATGCAGATCATAAACAGAATACAATAAAGTAATCCATTGCCATTACCAGCAAATGGGCATGATATTGGAGGCCTTTGCAGACTGAGACATGCATCGCCTCAGTTCAACTCGGATGGCTGCGTGAAGAAGAATGGCCGTGTAATGTCCCGCTGATGTGTCGAAGAAAATAAAGCATGGCAGCTAAAATATGTGTACAGACATGCTCACAAATGCTTTATTGAGAAAAGACGGGGAGAATTATTTTGATAAAAGCAAGAAAAAACAATCACGTGGAGACACACTGCGTTCACTGACTACACACACACACACACACACACACACACACACACACACACACACAGAGCTCCTCAGCCAGCCCCGACACACAATCCCTCGCATGCGTCTGTGAAACCGGAGTCCTACTCTGTCACACTCCCAACATCTGGATCTGTTAAGAAAATTAACAGCCTGGCTATTCCGCTGTCATTTAACCTGCAAGCAATTGAGCCATGTGTTGAAAAGTTTTCTTGGATACTCATAAGCCTGCTTGGAAAAGTGCCTCCCTGTCATAAATCAGCCGACTCCCTCTGTAACTCCCTGCAGCAGTGTCTTGTTGAAGCTTTTCCTCAACAAAAGTTTATGTTAGCGCAAAGACGACTGCAACAGCACTTAAAAACGTAAGAGAAATGTAGTGACGAGGGTGCCCGTCAGCCAGCACAGAATAACAGCTCGATTAAAATGTTCGATTCCTTGTTTGTTTTATACAAAGAGCTTGCAAAATTCATATTTAGAAAAATAAATAATCTTTTTTTTTTTTTTTTTATGTGCAGTTTCTCCTCATCGTATTTTTCTTCATGAAGAGTTGTCCAGTGATTTCAGCTCTTACTTCTCTGTCCTTGGGATGCTGTGGACACCTATTAAATAATTCAACAAAACAAGAGAGGAGTAGGTAATAGAGCTGAGGCCTAAAGTAACTCAATCAGAGCTGGCTGGCTGACGTTCCCACCCTTACCCCCACAAACTCACACAATGGATACGCCTGCCACTTCTCTGAGGTCAAAGGCTGTTTGTTGACCACAAACCACATAAAATTGGTTGCTCCGTGGCCATGAGCCGGGTGAAGACCACAGGGTGGTCAGCACGAGACTCTGAGCTGCTATGTAATCATGTTGCACTTGCACTCGACCACCCACGTATATCAACAGGGTGAATATTCTTTCGCTCAACCTACTTTTTATGTTTAAATGAGGTCATGTGAGGGAAAAATAAATTGTCTTTCAGCGGTAACGCATTACAGAGCGCTGTGACATTAACAGTAATTTTCCTTTGACATAATAGAAAGTTCAAAGACAGAAAGTAACCACACTTTTCCTGTCAGTTTCCTTTGACAGCTTTCATAACTAGCCCAGAACATGTGAATCAGAGACACAACCAAGGTCACAGGTGTTTTCGTCATTCTTGCAAAAAACGTCTCCTTTACGTCCGTGTGCGGGGTAAATGTCAACTTTTACTTATCATTAATAATAACGTCACCGAGAGCGAATAATATGCACAACATGCACTCTGAAATGACGCAAACATGCGGCAACGTGAAACAGATCATTCGTCAGTGCATTTCAAAATGACCCATGTAAGCACTTCATTGATCAGGCTGCCAAAAATGGGACACAAACCCTAATCTCCACAGCAAGAATCAGACACGTTATACGTATTCAGAACAAAGAATGTTTTAAAACCTCTCAAGCAAATTATTTTTCTTGCGAGGAAAGCCATTTTCAGTCACAGAAATCAACTGAAAGCAAATGTGTCGTGTTATAAAAAATAAGCTGTCCCATTCCCGTAAGTGTCCCATTCTGCTCAAAATGACGGTACAGTTCTCAGTTCGAAAGCGAAAGTGGAGGAATGAGGCTCAACAAATGAAGTCCTCTGTAAAGCTTTGTAAATGATAAATGAGATGAGGTGTAAATACTGTAGGACAGTAATAAAATAGGCGTAGCACTCCAAAAGCAATGAAATATAGTGCAGGGGATTTTAAGCTATCCAAACATGTCTTTTTGAGGGAGAAAAGACGAGTGAAGGGGGAGAGTGAGAAAGCCGGAGAAGGCAAGCGAGACTATCAGCGAGAGAGACAGACTGAGAGCCGGTCCCAGAAACGCACCACGATCAATTAGTCTAGCTGTACAATAGCCGGAAATATCATATTGGGGTCACGCATTCCTTATCAGCGAGTGAATTTTCACATGCCAGATAATGCTCTAATGATTAATGGAGTTGAATGAATAATGGTGCAGAAGAAGAGTGTTATTTTTACCCCGTGGCAGCTGGTAGCACACACAGTTAACCTAAAAAGTGAAGATCACACTTGAGGGCACTTTCTCAAGTCCTCCCACACATGTTGAGAGATAAAAAGGACCCTTTGGTACAATTAATCTGGTTTGCTACGGATTTTAATATGCATAATTTCGCACTGAAATTTCACCAAATTCAGTGAGTTTCAAAAGGACCTCTGCAACAGAGCTAAAAAAAAAAAAAAAAAAACACTTTAAAGTTATAATGTGTACGCACTTAAGGAGCGCATTCATATTCATTTCAGTGATGCAATAGGAGCTTCTTGGGAACGTTTATAACTGTCACGAGCCGTGAGCGGCCATCGCCGATCCTTCAGCCGAACATTTATTGGCGGGCAGTGCAGCACTGCATTGTGGGACGGAGGTGATAGTGATAGCGAATATTCGTCCCCGTCCCCAAGCAGGTGTTGTGTGGGTATACTGGCACTGGTGGACATGCCACTCTAATTTCATTGACAGGTTTATGACCTTTTATGTGTCCCAGCTGCCGTGTTTATGACGGGCTGACTGTGCGTTCATGTTCAACAACATTAAACATGCATAAGCTAGACACCCTGGCCCACCGCACAGAACAGAATGCTCTCTCCAGGAGCGCGGAACAGCTAGCACGTGGGACATGGACTCGATGGGAGCAATAAAAACAAGCAGAAATTGAAATACAGAGTGACACATGGTTAGATGGGAGCTCGTGGGATTAAAATAATGGATGTAAAAAACTGCAAATCTAAGCCATCATGGAGTCTAATTTTATAGGGGCTGTTTGGCGCACCGATGCCACTGTGTATCCGATTAATCTTCCCTATCAGCCTACAGTAGGCAGACAAGGTCAGAGGAGGCAAGGTAGTTGGACCTACGGCACTGGAGCGTCAATCCCACACACCCAACAGCATGTTGGGTAATTAATAATACCTCTGGGAAATTCCCCCCCAAAAAATGGGAGTTGTACTTGTTCCTGGGGTACAGTAGAATAGCCCTTAGAAAGAAGAGCAAAAGGGGAAGGGGGATGGAGAGGACACAGCAAATGATTTATGGACCATTGTTGTTTGGAGGGTATTTTGGCAAGAGTTGCTGCTCTTATCGAGCATGTAGGCCTCGGTCTTCACCGAGGCTTACTGACCCTTTGAGTCCTAAATCTTTTAACTTTCACCACTGAGGCCCAGGTGAGGCTAAAACCGTAACATTTCGATGAGATAGAAACCCTCCGAAAAAGTGATTTTCTTTTACTGAAATTCTGCTTGATTCAGTGGCTTCATGTAGCATGATCAAATACAATGATTCAATCATTCCCTGAAATGTCAGACAACAGCTCATCACAGTTTCCTTGAGCCCAAAGTGACATGTTCAAATTGCTTCTTTTGTTTAGGACTCTACAATTACTTCCATAAATGACAAAGAGGGGCAACGACTCCTTATATTTGAAATTAATCTAGTAATTGCTGAAGCTGTAGCCGTCACCACATCTGCTTAACCTCATCTTGATTTGATTAAACACAGGGCTAGCTTAGCTGTAGAGGACAGCAACTCATTCATATTGTTTTGGCCATCGTTCGTTAAGATAAGCTGCCAATTGATGAGGAGCAAGCGTATCAATGTAGAGAAAGGTATTTTAAAGAGGAAATGGTGGATTCAAAGTAAGACACAAAGAACTTGAGAGAGAATGCCCTAAAGCCAGTGGAGGCGGCGTCATTATTGCGGGCAATAACAAAACATGTGCGGATCATCATCAGGCCGAAGATTTGATCAGAGCGTCGTCACGCCTGCCCTGCACTCTTCTCTCACGAGAAATATAATTCTTCTCCCCTCGCCTTGTTTTCTCTTTCCTTTGAATGGCGATTGTAATTTGGTTGTCTGGAGAGGTGCCAGGAATTAGACTGTTTAGTGTCATGGCCATGCCTGAGCAAGCATGCCACGGCCCAGTCCCTGTTTGGGGATAGGTGCCAGCACAATGCTCCATTTAACACCACAGCCATGCGAGCTCCGTGTCCTTTACTGGAAACTGCCATAGTGGGGATGTCGAGTGTTTTGTAAACCAGTGTCGTCACAACATGGGTAATTAAATGTATTGTTCCCACTTAGATCCACTTACCTATTAATTGCCCGATTAAAGAAAAGGTGCATATGTCACGTATGATCCGCATGAAAAAACTGTGAAGGAGTAGAAACGGGGGGTGGGGGTGGTACGAGCTAAACTTAGATTCACTCTGTAGGCTCGTATCTCCACAAGGCCTGAGTAGGGTTTAAGACTTTGCACTTTATTAAAAGCAAACATGTGGCTAAGAGAGCTGATGGAGGAGTGTCGAGACATGAGGCTATTTGAGATGAACGAAGCCCCTGAGTCTTCGGATCCCCTGAGCAGGTGACAGTAAATGAAAGTAGCAGCGTCACCAGATAAATATTATTTTGTTTCAGAGAGGGGTCGTGTATGTGTGTGTGTGTGTGTGTGTGTGTGTGTGTGTGTGTGTGTGTGTAGTGCGCCTCATAAAAAGAGAGAAAACCCTGAACTCTAATATATATATATATTCCTACTGCTTGCTATCATCACATTGTTTTTTTTTCAAGGAAAACCTATACAGAAAATAATGAGAAGGATAATCTAATCAATCATGTAATGTGTTGAGCGGTCATCCTAAATCATGATCTGGACAAAAAAAGAGAAATGGAGCCAAATTGCAAATGTATTGAAGACTGTGTTCCACAAATCACCAACGGGTACAGAAAATCAATGTTTTCATACAGAACCCCACTTTTTCATCCAATTGTGATAATGCGTTTGGTGCTACCGCTGACATATAATATGCTCAAATTTTATATTTTCAAACTTTCCTTTATCTCTTGATCATATAGCATCTCACATCTTTAACCGGTAGCAGAAAAAACAAAATAGCGACGGCGTGGTGCTGTAAAGAGGAGAGTGAATCCAAACGTAGTGGAACATGTTGCATTTTAATAAGCACACAGTCATAAACATCGGCAGTCTCAAGAAATTTTATGATTAAATTTCATCTGCTTAATCGCTGTAGCCACGGCGTTCATAACTCAACCATATCAGGACAGCTGGGATGCTGTTCAACTCCGTTTAGGCGAGCGGATGGAGGACTAAGCACCATTTAGTGGAGAAGGAGTCATTGTCCTGTATCTTATTATAAAAATGCACTGTGGTTCTCATGTATCATAGTTACAAGAAGAAACGGTCGCAGAAATATCTTGGATGAGGCAAATAGAGACGGAGAGACTTGTATTGCAGAGGAATGAAAGGGAGGGACATGCAGAGGAGAGCGTCCTTAGAGCCGAAGAAAAGAGGTGGAGCAGGAGGTGGAGAGATGCTTTAAGCTGATTTATATCAAACGGTAATAAACTGGGCATCTCCCCCCCTGCCTGTTTAATATGCGAATATGCAGAGCATCCCACTCCTGACAGCTCCCCATTAATAAAAGCATGGCTGGGAGCGCAGGTAGCCATAGCTCATCTATATGAAAATACATGATGATGGTTTTACACAGAGTCATCTTTTAGAATGGAGCCCATGTGCCAGAGCGGGGGCTGATCCTGAGAGGCGCACGCCGCCATAACTCCACATACGTCTGCGGTTCAATTCTGGGATTCTGTCTCACCTGCAGTGCAGATGAATGAAATCAAATCACAATGCGGCTCGTGCATGACAGAGGCGGGCGGGAGGTGAAATTCTCTCAGAAGAGTGTACATCCGTCTCGCACTCAACAAACTGTCTGCCAAGATGGCGCCGGACCATATGGTACGACGCCATTTAACCCCACTAATTAACGAAACCATTGTCTTTATGCGCCAATGATTGATGTCTTTGTTCGACACTTTTCACTCTCAATGGGCCAAAAGTTTTTACAGCCCTGCCGATCAATTAAAATTATATGGTGCCTGGAAGAGTGTGAGACAACTACGAATTGTAAGGATACCTTGTATGTATCCAGAACGGTCACAATGGTGTAAGAACGGTTGCTTCTAACGGGTCACCTTGTCATTTTAGAAGTTATATTCTTTTGGATGAGGAATGATTCATAAAAATGTAGAGACTGCTCTGGTGAGCATTGTTCTCCTCCCTTGGTAACGAGACCGTAGATATCAGACAAAGATGCATTTGCACAAGCCCAATGCTCATATAACTCACATGTATATTACCTTGGTCCCCTTTCTCCCGGCAGACGCCCCCATAAGGAGGAGAGAACAAGGGAAATGAGAAGGAAACACAAGGAGGCTGTGGACCTGGTACGTCCAGCCCCTGGAGGCCCTGGTAATACCCACTCTTAGTCCATGTATTTTACATGAACAATCCTCAGAGGGCACAAAGAATAGGAATCTTACACTATTTAAATACAGGATTTGGGACATCAAAGCCAGGCTGATATTGGAATAACAGAAATAATTAGGGATATGGAAGTTGCAGAAATAGCCACATTTCCATAAGATGATAATTAGTCCCAGGGCTAGCTGGGTCAGGAAAAGCCTGTTTGTTGAGGCTTTGTATTAGCAGGAGGCCTGCAGCTGGCATCCCAGGTAATTACAGGAGGCTTGAATATTACAGCTGCAATACTGATTGAAAATCAGGTTTCCACTTCATTTTAGCGCCATTCCTTGTACACAGAAATTGAAAAACATGAAAGTTGTTTTTTTTTTAATTTAAGTGATGTGTTAAAGCTGAACGGGCGACTGGTACACCAAAGGAACACAGTTCTCAGTTTAAGTAGGTTAACACACTTTCATTATAGGTGGCTTTCAGTTAGCCGAGTGGAAAATGTGATCAGTATATTTAAAACAGCACTTCACAATAGAGAAGATCATAGACCGTTCTTCTGATGACTCTTCGTGACTACAAAGGCTTGTAGAACATGCATGCTAAATGATTATGTGACCGTGTGAACCACTCGCGAGATGAAAAAAAACGAAACCTCATTTAGCCTAAATCTTGAATCGGATGAGAGTGGACTGCAGTTGTGCTGCCGGGGCTGCTGCTCTGTGTGTAGTCATTCTCTTTGTCTTGTTCTATTTCCACTTATGGGTAAACAAGGAGGGAGTAAAATCATTTTATTTTCTCCTGCTGAGAGGGATGTTAAGAGGGGCCAGAGAGTCTGTCTCCTTATCTAATAACCCTGCCACAAGCTTGCCAACACAGGAGAATCCTGGCAATGAGCAGGGAGGGAGTCACAGAGCCATTTAGAATCCAAGCTTGGCTCCGTCAGTGAAATCCACACTGCTACTGGAAGACTGATGCTGGTAGCTACAAGTCTCCCTCCACTTCCTCAGAGGAAGCAGATCTGATGCATCTGGCAGCATCTGGCAAGCGTTTGAGTGTCTTTTGATATTCAATTGCTAAGCGTAGTTTGAATCACAGTGCTGTGCTCTAATACACAGAAAGTACAAGCCATGAAATCTGATTCATTTACGCACATTAAAATCTCTCCCCGGGGACTTATTCCAGCCCCACATCAAATCTAAAGGGATGTTCAGCTGAAGGAGAAATGGAAAATGGAGGCCGGTGAACATTTTTCCTGGTTGCCTATTAACTGTGAAGAAGGTTTTTTCACAGCAAACTGTCCACAAATCTTGTACTTTACAATATTTTGAATTTACAAAGTGCAAATGATGAAAATAAATAAATAAATAAATAATATGACTGACAAGACTAAGCTAACAAGGCTGGACAGGGATGCTTTGAACTAAATGCTAACTTCAGCAGGCCACTCACATCTATTAACGGGAACCTTAATGTCCTTGTGTAAAAGAACACAACAAGACTTTGTATACCGCAATCCCGTTCAGCGGCATTAGATGCCAGATGATGACAATGCCAATATGCTGATGCTAAACAGGTGTAATCTCAGTTATTAACAATATCTTATTTCAGCATATTAGCATGCTAACATCTAGTAATTAGCAGCGAAAACACAAAGCAGGGCTGAGACTGATGGCACTGTTTGAGCATATACAAGTATGGACTGATAACCATATTGATGATGGCGCAAGCGGAAAAATCAGGGATCACTGAAATTATTATAATTTACTCTGAAGGATAACAGCACCTTGAGCATCAAAATAAATGATGATAATATGTGCAATGGTTATTGAGACATTTCACTCAAAACCACAAAGCATAAAGTCAGACATTGTGGGAGCCATGAATTCCATACAAAATGTTATGCATCCATCAAGTACACGTTGTGCTATAAACTTTGACCTATAGGAAGTGCAGGAGGGAAAGTCAAGAGATCAGCATATGACTACAGAAAAAAACCTAAGTAGGATTCACCATTTTGGGAATGTCTGTACAAAATGTCATAGCAGTCCATGAAGATAAATCCAGATGAGATAATTCCATCATGCTGCGAGCATGGCTTGATTAGAATTACCGCCTCACGGCTGTATGCCTCCATGTAACAGTCAAGTTGCTATTCCTGAAGTTGACCTCTGACCTTTTAGATATAAAATCTCACAACTTCATTGTTTCATTCATTTTTTTAGACTTTTGAGTAAAATTTAAGCATAATTATCAAAAATGTGTTTTTTGAGGACAAAGGGACGTTGACTTTTGACCTATGGTCACCAAACTGTAATCAGTTTATCCTTTAGTCCAGATGGAAGTTTGTGCCAAGTTTGAAGAAAGTTTCTCAAGGCGCTCTGAGATATTGCATTCACATGAATGGGACACACGGATGGACACTATCGCCAGCCAAATGCAAAAAAAGCATTCAGAAGCATTGCCTGAGGGATGAAAAAAAAAAAAAGTAAAGTGATAATTCCAGCTGTTTACCTAAACAGGTCACCTTTAAACCCCACTACGGTGTATTTTGGCATTTCTTGATCCTGTTGAGGAGCCACCACTGTTCACCGAATATTTTCTTTTCATATCACAGACATGCATACGTATATACAATGATATATGAATGGAGTGGAACCTGCGAGTGATATGCGTCCTCTATATAGCTTGCACAGACGCACAGAAAAGACAATTTGAGAAGCTGCAGAAGCACTGGCAGCTTCCTCCAAAGTGCAAGACACTGTCTAATGTGTATATGGTGTTAAAAGAGTGGCTCCTTTAAGAAGAGTGTTGTCTGCGTCTGGTTGATCGAGAGAGAAAGATGGCTGCGTTCAGAGCAGACAGGCGCTCGCCGATCAGAGCAGAGGGAAAGTTTAGCAGTGAAGTTGTCTAGGACCAGTAAATGGACAGTACAGGTTACAGTATGACCGTGGATAAATTCTACCATGCTATCACTACCCAACCGCTTGATTTTGATCTTGCTAGAATGGCAGTCTGGTTGCAATGGCAATGGATGACATCAGACTATTAACCACACCCCCATTCTCTGTTTGCGCTCAATGTGACCTTGTGAGATTCAGGTGATGGGCAGGTGATGTATGAAGATGACGGATGGAAAATGGAGGTTGAGAAAGAGTTAATATGATTCAGAATGTGATGAGAATATATGAAACTACATATATGTTTGCTTTCCAAAGAAGAAAGATAAGATAAGAAGGGTGTCATTTCTTTAGTTTTTCCAAATGTCCTTTTTCTTATCTCAAATCACTCATCTCAGAAAAATTTCACAAAGAGAAGATTTCAGCATCCTTCTGAAGGGAGAAATCGTCACAGCAGTTGACTGTGACTGCTGAATGAGGCCTACTTAATGTTTTGGCAGCTCTCAGGACAGCCCCAGCAGCCTGGGAGACAGTGTCCCCTGCTGTTTATAATGTCTCATCTATACTGGATCTCCAGCTACACACCAATAATTTGCCTCCCCAAACCAACCTCATAAACATATTATTTTAGTCGCTGTGGCTGCAAGTCAATCATTAACTAACAGTTTTATAAGAGCCTCTGTCATAATCTTCTACACAAGTGCTGAATGGTGCCTGTGTCTTCTATCCAAACATCATGGAGCAATTACATTTTCTGGTCAGTGTTGAGTTGCACCAGAAAAAAAA
>CAEMYA010002058.1:1488244-1502224 GCA_903131615.1 Diplodus sargus
AAAAAAATTGGACCTTCGTGTTGGCAAGCGTGAATACTTTCAGAACCAAAAACCATTATGGCAGCAAGAGGAGGTAATAAACATCCATCATAGGTGTGGGCAAAGAGGGCGCTCGCTTTCTTTCTTATCTCCGAAGTGAATTCATTACACTCATTCTATTTTAAACAACGAGGCGTGAGTGAGATGCTAGTGGTGCAAGTTTTGGCATCTGACTCAAGTCAACCACAGTCATAGCTTGTAAAAATGAAAAATTGTGACCTTTATGGTTCAAGTGAATTTCATCTGAAGCCACTGATTTATCTCTGAATGTATTTTTTCCACTCACTTTCCTCCCCCATACCCCTCCATCTTGTCACAGCACACCTGTTGCCCTAACAGAGGTCTGGGTGATAGATCCCCAGTAGCCCTCTGGGCATTCGGGCCCTTTGTGGACGGAGGAGCTGGCCAAGCCCTGGACATTACAAACTGCTGACTAAACACAATCTTTGTTGCCGGGTGGGTGCTCGTGACATCACGTCATCCCCCCGGGGCTGTGTGGGATCTAGGGCAGGCTCAAGCTCTTTGTGTGTCCAGAGCCAGAGCACCCTGCACACGCGTCCTGGATCATCCTGCCATGTCACCTCTATTGTCCACAGGTCTGGACGCACTACCCTGGCATTCTCACACCATGAGGTAGTGTGGGAGAAACATTCTCTGCTCGTCATGGTCCAGAAGTTTACTGAAAAGAGAAGGCCTGAGAAGCATGACACCCAGGAGAAAACTACAGTAGAACAAATCAGGAGTGCCGACTAAAACACTTTAAACATACTGTATGGACATACCACCCAGTGTCGAGATGACTTCTATAATGTCTTTAAAAGCCACAGAAACTATTTTGGGGATTTTTTGCCTTACACAAATCCTTTCAACAAATATTCACTGCCCTGCATGAATACACTAAACCCCGTCTTTTGAGGTTTTCTAGAGCCGGGTTAATCTGAAAACTGAGGGAATGAGGCCATACAGTCTGATTTTATGGTTACCTTAGAATTAACCATAGCGTATTATGTGTCCTAATCTTTGGGGACCAATTTACTGCCCAGAGGCTCCCTCCTGCCATCTTCTTCCACTCTGTCAGTCGTCCTCCTGACATATCCTTTTTTGTCTGATCTCAGTATTACTGCACTTTCCATTCCAAAAAATGAAAAGACATTAACCCTCATATTAGATCTTTGCGAATAACATTGAGTTCATTCAATGACGCAGAACATGGAGACCACAGTCAGCGTGCCCTATTAGTGGTGGGCAGGAATGTAATAAGTGGGACCATAACGTCTGGCGCAGGTCTCCCCTGATGCAACCCTCAGCTCTCCAGGCGCAACAGCACCTAGATAGATCTTTCGGAGAAAAGAAAAACGGCCACATCCCTCGCAGTCAGATGTGTTCGCGACACTCTCCTGACACCAATCTTTTCCACATGGATGGTCTATCGGTGTCCTATTTTCCTGAATCTGTTATTTCCATAATCCGGCGGGTGCCATTGCCTAGGGTTAATAGATGAGCCTGAGTGTGCGAGATGGCAGGGCTTTGTAGCCCCTAACGAACAGTGTGCGGTCTGATGAATGACATTTGGGCTGCAACCACGTCACTTCTTCCATTAGCGAAGCCTGTCCCAACTCCGCCGTATTGAACCATGGCTTTCAGCTATTAGCCTGATGCATGACACAGTCAATTCCAGTTACGCTTTAATAAGTGAATATTTATCTTATACTGCTCTCGAAGAAGAAAAGGAACAGGCAAGAAAAAAATGAGGAGAGAATAACTATACGAGACTGGTTCTGTCTTCATGCATGCATGTATGTGCGCGTACCTTTGTTTTGGTGTAGTTTACTTGCTCTTTTTCATCTCTGCCTCTAAGTACCTTTTGGATGAAGTTAGGTTTATTCATCACTGGCAAAAAAAGCTTGTGAAAGGGTCTGCTGTAGTATTTGTGTACAGCGATTTAAAGAGTCACTACAGTAATGTTACACATAAAGTTCAGTTACTCATCATAAGGAGTAGTACTCAGAACATTATAACAGTTGTATTATTCTCTGACTCTGGAAAGATTCTAACCCTGCTTATTGTATGTCATCTTTACTCGGGCTTGGAGACTCAAACTGCAGGTATGGAGCATAGGAGGAGTTGGACATTTACAATGAAGGACCGGTTAAATGAAATGATAGTATGGTTGCATCATGGGAAAGTTGAGATCCAGTGATTTGAGGGATTAAGCCATATCGGGGACTAAAACTCAAGAAATCTCTGGCTCTTCTGCTTCGATTTTGATCATTCTTTCTTTTATGGGCCTCAGCTGAGTCTGCCAACTAGGGATGGGACAATAAAAGATATGATAGTGGATCACTATAAAAACACTCAGGTAAAAGTTGATTATGATGAATTTTCATGATCGGAATAATCGGGAATTGGAATAATTGTGAATATCCTCACATGACTGACTTGAAAACGCTGTCAGGCTCAATAATGTACAGGGATTTATAGATTACCGAGTTATTTTCAATTGCCATAAGGGTGGCACCCACATCTTTTCAGTCTTTCCAAAATCCTGAGCTGGTCACCATGGCTGACCAAATGGCTTGGCCACGGTATCCCCCATAAAAAGCTGATGTAAAGAAATGTATTTAAAACCTTATGTCAGCACAATGTTCTTTCTTAAATATAAGGTCAAGTAAGTTTTTTTGCACATTTTGATTATTATGCCAATAGTATTGTGAATTGCAATTATATTGGGGGGAATAATCATAACAGGACATTTTCATATCGTCCCATGCCTAGTGCCAACTTAATGGAAACAATATATTGCCAAAAAATAGTTGATTGCAGATGCATCATATCTGTGAATATGTCGGTAAGTAACAACAAAAGTTGCAGTACAAAACCCAAAACGTGAGGTAAACTGCAGTCTGGAGTTTTGGGAAAAAAGTGGACTTAGTCAGGAGCCTGCCATGCACGAGCAGGCTTGTAACCACGGTAACAGAGCACGCCAGATAATCAAGACAGCGCATTCAAAGAAACAACAACAACATAAGCTCAGATTGTTCCGTTTCTGACCAATACAACTAAATTACAATGACGAGTGCCTCATGCAGATCACTGTAGATATCCCGAGTAACAGTATACAGTATTCCTCACATCACTGTAGACGGAGTTACCACGTAATCATTACCTGGTGAAACGCCATGCTGCCCTTCTGAAGCATGAGTGACATTATTTCTCTAAACCAATAAAAGCACTTCAGAGCATACTGAACACAAACTAATGTTATAACTGCCCGGTCACTTGAAAGACACTTTTGCCAACCAGTAGCCATAAAGACAAAGCTGAAGACTGACGTTAGCATACAAGCTAACAAGCTAGATTTAGCAACAAGCTACCTAGCTCGACCGCAACATTTGACGACCATATGCGCTATTGTGAATATTACTGTAACTGCCACCACCATAGCCTTGTGGTTAAAACATAGAATGAAACATATCAAGCTGGTTGTATCGATCTGGGAGCGGTGGATTCCTTGCAAATCAAATTAGGGCCACTGGGTGGAGCCACAGACAGTGGATTTTTACACAGCTGACCTGTATCTTATTCTACTGTCAGATCATTAAGACAATATTAGCAAATATAATCACAACATTTGTTGACCAGAGTCAAGTTGATGTGTTGCAATAATAAACAAAAAATGAATAAAAATAAAATAAAAAAAACCTATATGGTCTGTATCAAGATTATGGTTAGTTACAGTGACCACCATATATATCAGCACTGGTTGGGCTATAAATGAATCACTAGTCGTAGAAGTAGTCCTAAACTTAACTAATTAAAGTTACCACTGACACAGGCATTCCTGTTATTGTAGGTGGATGTGAAAACTGGAGTCATGTTTATGATAAATTGTTTTTATTGTTCATACATATTAATGTCACTTGAGACAAAGCAGATATTTCTAGAAAAAGAAGAATAATACTTTACATTTTTGTTTGTCTTTTATCTGCGTATAAACTGTCTTCTGCATATTATGAAAATGTCTGTGTGCGTGCTTCGAGTGAGGCGTTGATCTGTGTGACCAAGTGGACTTGAGTGTTGCTCTGACAGGCTATTAGTCATAAGGCTTAACCACTCAACCCTTATCACTATAGTAATCCATACCCTCAGATGGCTACTCTACACATTTCAGTGCATACACTGCACACAGACACATTAACAGATATGCACATCATTCTCGGCGGAAGATATCACTCCGCATGACCCGACATTTGACTTACAACAAGGTCAATCGAGGCTGACAGGTAAGAATGTAAGTGAATGTTTGAATTGATCAGTGAAGATATCAATCGTGAGTCTGGGTGTGTGGAGACAGGTCAGAGTCCTTTATCCCCTCAACTGTCACCCTCTTTATCTTTAAGACTCAACCCCCAGATTAACTCCATCGCAGAGCTGAGGGCATACGTTTAACGGGTGTGTAACAGAGAATTTTGAGACACGTCAGAATCAACATAATCAAGCAGAATGTTTCTTTTGACAAACATCCAAATGTTCACAAGACACAGTCGATGCTATTTAAAGAGAGATTATCACAGGATGCTGCGGAAGTCTCGGAGTTGCCTCGAAAAAACCGAGAGCCAATCATCTTCTTCTCCATTGAGCCACGGGGGGCTAGTTTGGAGTTAATTGCAGTGAATCCAATTTTTTAATTAAAATGAACATCATGACAATCTGACTGGATTGGGGTTTGTTATTGCTATTTCTTTTCACTCCCCCCGTCTCATTTTCTCTCCCCTGCAGGACAGCTTGAAAGAGTCCTGTTGTTTTATTTTAATTGGGGCAGTGATGTAATTGGCCTACTCCATGCTGGCCTGTTCAATTTAGATCCTGGCGTGTGTGTATGTGTGTGTGTCTTTCCTGTGTTGGATGGCTTAGAAAACAAGACACAGAGACAGACTAAGTACGCACTATATACTCGAATGAAATAAAAAAGAAATGCCCGTTTTAACATCGCAGGAAAAACAAATCCAATGGTCCACAGAACCAGCCTCCATCTTTCAAGATTAACAGAACATTAAAATATTCTACACCCGGCTCAGACGTTAAGATTGGTCACACTGAAACTGATTCATTTCACTTCATTTGTCTTCTGTAGTCCTGAGTAGATCTCTCCTGTAGTGAGATTTGTCTCTACTCTATCTTATAAAGGTCAGCGCGACAAAAAGGCATCACAAGGACCATGACCGAAACAAAATAACACATAGCCAGTGGCCGATTTAAGGAGGGATGGCGGGGGATGGGGGACGCCATCCCCCTTATTAGCAGAATGACCAAAATGTTAACCTGCCGCGTGTCTCCACCCCCCCTCCAAGGTCACTATAATCAGCCTGATGCCGTCCTGTCTGGACCTGTACCTATGACTGATAAATTATTTAGGATCAATCAATTTTGACCGAGCGTTTTCTATTTTAACCTGTGCAGCTTTTCCGGCCTTTTACGGAACTCTCCCGAAAGAACGCCCTGGATACTCTGCCGCTCAGCCAATCACATCCGCGCCTTTCAATAAGCGTTGCGACTCGAGCCAGGGCGGCTGCAAACGCAGACGAACGACGCTGATGAGAGACACTAATCTGAGAGTACAGAGCTTCCAATCAAGAATTTGCAGACTCTATACCTGTTCATTCTTTCAAAGGGCAGTTCAAGCCAGTATGTCTGGAGCGGCCAGTAGGTAGCCAATATTCCACCGCTCTTCAGCTGAGCTATCAAATAAAGCCATGAAGAGAGGCAAAAAATGATTAAAGCCCCTGTACAGACTTTTCATTTAGTGTTGATTTTGGCGGCCCCGGTGGACGAAAGTGGTGGTGTTTTGCCGGAATGAAGACTGCATTTCCCATGAGCCCTAGCGCCAACTGTCGTGAAGACGTTTGTCTGGCTGGCGCATGTAGATTTGTTTTGGAAACGTCAGAATCAATTATAATGACAGAGGATATTACCGATGCATCGTTGCAGGTCAGCTGGGCTGGAGGATACACACAGCTGAAATGGATGCGTGATCTAAGACGTTTGTTGTTATTTTTACGAGTGTAGTATCTAGAGCTAATCTAGTGGTAACGTAAGCCAGCTTTGTTGTAACAACATAAATTCATGTATTGCTGTAAACTGCATCCTGCATTACATTTCATAAAGGAAATAACATTTACAGACCTGTCTAGGAGGAATCAGGCAAATTCTGGATCCCCGCAACTCTCTCCATCTCTCGAAGGAATCGCCAATGTTTATCCGTGTTTTAGCCCTAGCTCGATCGGATTCCCTCTTGGCATTTCGTTGGTCTTCGGTTCGAATTCTTTTTCTCTTCTTTGTCTCATTATCAGCCATGACAAAAGTTTTAGCTCAGTTTGCACTGGCTAGCGGAGCAACAAAACAGCTATGTGGTCGTCAGTTCCGGTCTGACTGCCGTAAATGGTTTCATCGTTGGTCCGACCCAACCAATGCCTTTCAGAGGTATAGAATTGGACTACTTAGAAATAGCGTATCTTCACACTGATGGGCTCATTTGCTGTTGTAGGTAACAGAGACACATCAGCAGAAATCAGAGACTTTTGCATATCCAGTTAAAAGCTCCATACAGGGGCTTTAATAAATATAAAAATAAAGACCATGACCACTAGACAAACCACAAAGCAACTTGTTGCAATTAATTATAATGTGTTATTATTGGCATGTTACATTATTTTGATTAGTTATATTCAACAGCATCATTTTGGAGGCGGTCTTTTGATGCAAAAGGTTGTCTTTGAATTTAGATTTTCTTTCTCTGAATCCCACCCATCTTTATAATAGACCCTGGCGGGAGGAGTCAAACTGCAGACATAACAAACATAAAATGAAGGGGAAAAAAATGATCTAAAAATGTCAACAGTCCATATAAAAGTATGTGCATTCCCCGTGTTGTGTCTCCTCAGGACTCCTGAACGCCATGTGAACATCTCTCACCCAGGAATTATTTCCATGCAAATGTAGTGATGGGGAACAAAGCAGAGGGGATGCGGCTGGGTGTTACAGGGAAGGGGGGGATGAAGTGTACTCAGAGGGGGAAAAAAAATGCAACCTGCAAATGAAATCTAAAATACATTTCGAAAAAAAATCGATTCTTCATGCGTTGGCTCGGGGGTGCGCGCCTCGCAGAGGTGGCGCGGTGATAAATATTCATGTATTTTTGCCCCTCAAAGTGACGGTGCTTTTTAAAAATCACAGGTCAGGAGAGGAGAGAGGGTAGGGAGCCTTTAAAAAACAGAGACAACAGCCTAATCATTTCAGAGCTGCTTTTTTCTCTCTCTCTCTCTTCAATTATATAAAGTGTGGAGGAGATATAATGGCGACAACGTGACATTTATCGGTCAGCCTTCTCGGTGACAATTGGCTGATTTGTGAATTCTGCGCAGGCAGAGATAGCATAGCTTTGAGCACAGGCTCCCAGCCGTCTAACAATATCTCTGTAATTAGCATATGCTTTGATTATAAAGGTCACTAACTCGGCCTAACGGAACATCATATGAAGTGTACCAGGGGAGGCTTGTTTAACAGTCTATTTCCATCCCTTTTAATCTGCATTCAACTATTTAACATGCCATATTTCCTCATGTCGAGTCAGTGAATGTACTGTAAGACACGCTGCCAGCTCAGGGGAGATGTTGCTCGACAAGATTCTTCACAACTTAGACTGCATAAAAGGAGGTGTATCTGGGAAACTCTGGGGCTAAACAGGCATATTCATTCATGATCATTTTTGGCGCATGCTTTGCCAAGTGATGCAGCTTTTTATGTATTAACGACTGGCTGGTTTTCAGGTATGGTGGCGGACATATATTTTCTTTTTGTTTTCATGTTTTCTTTTTTGGAGCAGCTGCCAGCAGAAAATAAAACTTCTCTGGAGTGTTTTATGGTTTTATTCACATCTGCAGTATTCTTACAACATCATTTCTTTCTTTAGCGTATTGCAAAGTTTTTTTTTGTTTGAGCATATGTCAAGTGGGTTAAAAACAAAAACCTAAAAAACTATTAAAATATGTTCCTTATTTAAGAAGTTACTTTCCCTTTACGTACTTTGAGCACTTTTTTTTTTCTCTTTTTTTTTTCTTTCAGGGTTTCAAGGGTGCCCTTTTTTTTTTTTGTGTCTTTCTTTTGTCATTTTAGAATTTGTGTTTCTTCAGCCGTGATAGTTGTTTGACCAGACTTTTTTCTTTTTAATTTCCCACCTCTGCATGCGGGCAGGATGCGAGGCACAAAGAACTCAGTGTTCTGGTTTGTAGTCTGTTTGAGGGTTAAACCACACACATGTTTTCGCTGTTGGTTTTGACTGCAACTTTGCCGGTTAGAGTTCACCAAAGTTGAACTTCATGTGAAGCTAAGATGCGCTTTCCTTTTTTTTGTCTTCATCCTGCGGATGCATAGACTGGAGGTGAACGTTGATTTCCTGTTTGTGTGGCTGCAAACATTTTAGCCTTCAGTCTACAGCTGTCAGTGGTAACGTAAGACATGATAGGTGTCTAAAGTCTTAAACTGCCAAACACTATTACAAACTATAAGGAAACTTTTGAGTTAACTATTTACTGTTTGTTATATAGGGATTAGTGAATAGGTAAAAAGCAGAGCTACAACTATGTTAATTGTCAATTATTCTGTTGATTACATCCTAGTTGTTTGGTCTATAAAACAGTGAAAACTCAGCGTTAATCCCGAGATGGGTGATTGATTTCTTTCTTCTGACATAGATCATCAAAATAGCTTGCAATTCATTAAATAGCTGACAACTTGTCTATTTTTTGCAGCTCTATTAACAATGGAGTGATTTGAGACACAGCCTTGGTCAATGTAAACCCACAGTTGTGCATTTGCTCAATTTAATAATCACTGACAACATTTTGTACCCAAGTACTGCACATTTACAACGAGCTTGCCCCTGTGCCTAAACAAATAATGTATGGGTAAGGGATGTCATGTATACGGTGTATTTTGCACATTTTCGCATTAAGAACAGATCATGCTGGATTGAGCTGCAGCTGAAATGAAAAAACGACCCTCTTGCCGTCAGTGGCTATCCATGTTCTAACAGTTGCAAATGTGCATGCCTCTATATGGAGTACGTTAAATATTTTTTTTGTCTCCCTTTCCAAGCCGACGCAGCAAAGATCAAACGCAGCAGGATGAGACGGTCTGAATAAAGCTTAGGCTGTTTACAGATCAGTAAAGTAAAGCTGGCTGCTGTGAACACATCCACAGCACAGTCTGCCTATAGATGGTGCTCTGCTTGAGACGGTGGGTTATTTTTAAGGCTCCTCTCGCAAAATACACTAACAAACAGAGAGGGGAGCCCCCATGGGAGATCACTGTAAACAAGTGGGTATGATGCACTGAGTACAATCCCACTTTTTGTTTTATAGGAAATATGCTCCTTTCATCTGAGACAAACAACTAGATAAACCGGCGCCTACGCTCGCACACCCTGCGTTAATTACCACATTCATTTACAATGTTTAATCTGTGTGCAAACTGAAAATACAACAAACAAACAAAAGGCAAGACCAGGATTTTCCTGTTGTTTTGTTTGTTAGCGCGGTGCAACATTTAGCAGCGAGTTCTTATCTGCAGAAAAAATGTCCTGGTTTTGCCTCCCTCTATCAGCGCTACAGAGGATATTTCTGGCTTAATGATCTAGGTTACATACAATAAAAGAATGTATTAAAAATATCTAGGTTATGAACATATCTGTAAAAATTAAAAGAGTGAGGAAAGTTTTTTTTTTTTTTCCTGTCATGTTCAGATTTTAGGTCAAGTGAAGCTGATGCCCAACAACTGATCAAACATTTAAGTCTCTGTCCTGGTCAGCAGTCCTTAAGAGACTTTAGGGAAAGTGTAACTGAATTATTCGTCTCATTAAAAAACAGTTATCACTGAGCTGCAGCTACTTCGGGTCAATATAGGGAAAAAAAAAAAAAAAACAGCAGAGACGAACAAAATTACAGCCAAACTCAAATGGAGCAGCTGCTGTCTTTCATATCAGAGTAAACTGTGAGGTCCCGCTATTACCTCCAAGCCCATCAAGTCTGGTCACCCGAGCTCTCTCCATTTATTATCAAAGCACACAGCACATTTGAACCTGAGGGAAATACGATGCCTGACAGCTCCTGTGTCCAGCCAGAAAAAAAAAAAACTAGCTGAAGTTTTCACAATTATTGGTGACTAGGCAAAAAACTAAAAATAAATAAAAAAATCTAAATCTCTTCCACGTACAGACACGTAATTCTACACCAGCGAGACGTTATGGATCGCCCCTGCGGTTGCGGTCAACAAGGTAGCTCGAAATGTGGGAGGGTCTGACCATCACAATGAAAATATTCAGCGATTTATCATATGCTCTAACACGGAGAGTCAATGTGGACGCTCGATGACCTCCATCATGGGACTTCCACCTGTTAAAGCACTGGACATGAGAAAAGTTTTGCACATATTTTCAACACCTTTATGTTTAAATGTGTAAAAATGTCATACCTGCGTTTTCTTTATTTTGCTACTCTTTACCATCTGTTATTTCAAATTTACTGAAATATTTTCATGGCATGGTGCTACAAGAAAAAATGCGCTCCAAAAGCCAACAGAGTTGAAATAAAGTGAAAGGTCTGTGTTTTCTCAAAGCGTCGGCCACATTTGAATCATACACGCTGTTCCAAAACACGGACATGTGACGGAGGGTATTTTTACCACAGCAGTGACAGGGCCACGGACACGCAGGTTCGCCGTGTCCGTTCTCAAGCTTTGATCAAACTGCTATCGGAGGAGATGAAAAGGTTTCAGAAAGAGCAGCCTCCACATCTGGGGGGAAGTCCCTTTCAGCTGGCACAAAGAGACAGGAAGAAGGAAAAGAAAGCAGCGGAGTCAAGACGAGAGTGACACAACATTTCAATCAAACTGCCGTAAATGTGCCACTTCCTTGCTTAAAAATAAACCAGGGCAGATGGACAGTTAGAGCCCACAATGTGCCTCTTTTCTTTTTGTTTGAGTGATTGTTGATCATTTACAACAAAGTGGATATATTAGGACAGTGACCTTCGATTGGACGGTTACGGTTTCCTCATATAATGTTCTTCAGCAAAAGAGAAACTAAAAAAACAGCAGGCTGCAGAGTCATACAAGCTTATATGAGTATAGATTTTTTTTTAAAATTTAAAAAGTTTTATTAATGTATTGTCACTATTAACAGGGAAAAAATGTCAAAAAGGCAAAACAATGACATCCTGTGTCGAGCCATTTTTGTCACAAAGGTTATATGGATTTAATAAGTCATTTGATTAATAATTATGTTTTTTCGTTGTTTTCTCTTCCTTCACTGTTTTATGATCTTGTGCATGTAAAAGTTATGAAGGGTTCGTACCAATAGAAGCTGCTATTTCCCCCAGAAAGCAGTGCTCCTGAAAGGCCTCGTCGGTGCTCTCACCTTTTCATTCTGTGACTTCTTGACATCACCATCAAACAGCATTTAAGACGGAAGGGCGAAAAAACTGATGTATTTTAAAATTTCAAAATCTAAAAACGTAAACGTATTCTCGTAGTAACCCAAAATAAGCTGGAGTTAAAGCTGATAATGAACACGTCTCCTTTAAAAAGTGTAAAGAAAGTGGAGCTGAAAGTGGCACCTCACATAAAAAATAACTATAAGAAATGTCCCCACTGTGACAAGACATCACACTAAATTGATTTTTAGTGTTAGAAAAAAGAAACTTTGACTGTGTTAAACATGGACACGTGACGTCAGGACAATATATCAATTAGAGATAATCACCTGTCTCCTTGAAGACAGTTATTACTATACTTAGTATTCATTAATCCAATAAAACGTTATGTGACACTGGTGCACAAGAACCCGATACCAGAGCCCTCGTGGTGGAGGATGTGCAGCCAAACCCCCCCATGTCTTTTATAACCTCTTCATTAGACTGGAAGCAGGAGAAAGTGGGCTCACACCAGCATGCACACAGGCCTGCACTCACACAGGGTTTCATTATCATAACTAACCCCCTCCTGTGTTAGTTTAGACAGGAAGAGGTAGAATCTCTGACACATCTGACAGCTACACCCTGAATTTAACAGATATTAGAGATGACCTCCGGCCCATCTTTCCCCAACGTGATGCACATTTCCTGATTTTAAAAGGAAGATTCATTCTTTTGTAGTCAAGAAGAAAAAAAAAAAGGGAAAAAGTCTCCACCCCAATGTGCAGCTCTCCCCCTTGTTCACCCACACTTGAATAGCAATTAAATTAATTCTCTCCTTCTTTTTTCTTTTCGTGCGGCCTTGTGAGGACTTTTGTGTTACGGGGGATGGGGAGGGGGTTGGAGTGACACATCTAATCTAGCACAGCTTCGTATCTGGTGGAGACTTATGAAATGAGAGAAAGGGGGGATCTTTATCAGCGAGGAATTAGTGCTTCACCGTGCTTCATCCAGGAAGTGTATGTAGTGATTCCATTATAGAGAGGGAGCCTTCAAAGAGGCCAGCGCAGCCAGAGGACACCTTGGGAGGAAAGAGAGGACCACGCCGAGGAGCGGGATGGAACCTTGCTGAACCAGCACTCTGCGGAGAGATCACAATCAGGTATTTGCACAGGGCCCGCACAATTACCTCCCAAATAAAGGTCATTTTTACATCACTCCAACACTTGCATGGGAGAGGAAATGGATTGTACTTATTCGAAAAAGAAAATTGAAAGTGGAATGTACTAAGTTCTGTGAATTTGTGAGCAGAAACGGCATTGTAGCACAGGGAGCGGGGAGAACGTGGATCCGGGTTGGCAGTAAGTAAAAGTGGGCAGCTGGCAAAGGAGTGTACTGGTCAGACTAAAGATGCTGTGTAGGAAACCACAGTATCTGAGTGTAAGTCATTAACAGCAGACTGTCATATTTAAAAGCATAATCAGGGTGTGAATCATACAAAAAAAGGGCAGATTAAAATATAGTTATAGTCCATCTAAGCTGCATTAAAAAGTCACAGTCTCTCCGAGATGTACACTTTGTCTCACAGCCAGGCACTCGCAGCCCTTCAGCACAAAGACCTTAGTCACTCAGTGCATCTTTGGCAAATCGGACAGCTATGATCTGAGTTTTATCTGGCTATGACAAATTAAAAGTATGATTGAGGCTTCAAACAGCAATGGCATAATGAGGTCTTTGCAGGGCAAATGCTTGCAAGGACTCTGATGAACACAATATTATCACAAAATTGAGAGAACAAAGAGAATGCATGCTACTCCTCGATATCTTCCAAATGACTGAAAGGCAAGAGGGTGTAAGCACGAAACAACAGATGTCATTTCATTTTCCATGAAAATACATTGCAGAATGAAACATGTAATGTAGAATTAGCCAGATCACACATTGTGTTGACCTCCAGCACCTCACCCTTTTAGTTGCTGCTTCGGTGTCCGCTCTTATTTCAAGGCTGAGAGTGAACCGATGGGCTTTACGTATAACGTTCCTTTGACAGGGACATTATTGGCCTGACACATCGGCACCATTAGTGGTGCATTATCCCGATGCTTTCGCAGCCGCCACACTTTGTGTGTATCGCTGAACAAGTTACCAGGTTCACACCTGAGGCCAGGGGTCTATTGAAGTGGGCCCACAGGGGCTCTGAAGTTACTGAGGACTGGCATTGTGGTTTAAATGATCTGGCCCTGCGGAAATGTAGAATTTTACTCATGGCAGTAATTGTACCTCACAACTGGAGTGAGAGCTGAGAGAGAGGAGTGCATAAAAGAGGAGAGGGGAGAACATTTCATGGCTTGTACAGGAGCTAATGATAAAAAAAACAAACCTATGCGTGTGTGCATATATATATATATATATACATATATATACATATACATATACATACATATACATATATATACATATATATATATATATACAT
>CAEMYA010002058.1:1503765-1522637 GCA_903131615.1 Diplodus sargus
CATATATATACATACACACATATATATACATACACACATATATATACATACACACATATATATATACATACACACATATATATACACATATATATACACATACAGTCATGATAACTAAGATAGTTTGTTAGTTAGTTAGTTTAGACTTGAAAAAACTAGTCAAAGACTTTTCACTCATGATAAAATGTTTTTCTCCCAAACTACGTAGTGTACCTTTCATACCTCTTAACTATGCAAAACATATTAACTCCTCTGCCTAGTTACAGTACAGCGGCCCTGTAGAGTAACTGCCCTCAACTCTGACAACCTGTAAGACTTGTCCATCACATTTGGTACTTTCAAAAGAAGAAAAAAGAATTCAGGCCACTCACTACACTCTTTTAGACTTCACGACAACTTCGTGGACCCAATGCAACCTGAGGTGGAAGAATAAATAAACAAACATTAACATCTCCTCAGATGTGGCGGCCATTCTGTAGAAGATCTTAAAACTTCTCAAATTAGATATGTGTTTCTTTGCACACCAACTAAAACCCCAGAGTGGCTGTAAATAGGGGAGGTTTACCTGTGGCGTGTAGTGGACTGCAGCCCTCATGCCCAATTCATGCTGTGGCGTCTGCGAGAAGCAAACGCTGCATTCAACCAGGCTGAGATTCCCTTTCATATTCTAATCAACCACCCTGCAATGGATGCGTTCGCTCCAAAACTGACCAGTGTTAACATGGAACAACAACGCAGGACAAATAGTTTTCAACTGCAGCAGAGGGAAGAGGGTGTGTCTGCAGGGCTGCCCCCAACCAAGGATTTTCTTGGTCGACCAGTGGTCATCATTTAGAGCGATGATAAAATCGACCAATCGACCAATGAAATTTTGGTCGGCTAATGAGTTTTTGGTCGACCAGTGCTTGGTCGACTATTTAGGGGCAGCCCTAGGTGTCTTTGTGCAAGACAATGGTCACAGAGTTTTAGTGAAAGGTAAGCAGTACCGTTGGTAAGATAACATTTCAGTTCTATCTAATAGATGTAGATCAAAAAAACAGAAAACAGACTTTGTTTTCGTGAGTTTGGTTGCAAAAGCCAGTAAGCTGTGTTCAGCAGGTCCAAGCAAGTAGGCATTTCGGAAAACATGGTAAACTCTTGGTGGACTCTTAAAAATGCCAAAGTCTTTGAATGATCTTGTGAAGGGTTCTGCTCACAGGTGGCTAGCTGTCGTGATTTTGGCCCCAGTCGAAAAGCGGTACCTTGCCCTCTGCCTGAAAATTCTTATTTTCTTGGAATTTTGTTTGGGAGGCATTGACACTGCGGTACGCTCAACCATGACATCACAGGACATGCAATATCAAGTGGACAGGATGAAACCGGCTGCTTTAACACAGTATCCTGAGGGTTGTGCGGAGGTGTGGGACATATTGTTTATTTTGTGCTTTAGAACGCACCTGCTGGGAAACAATCCGACAAAGGCGTTTTATTTCTCTGACTCACTGCTTTCCTCTCGCTAACACTGCTCCCTCTTTTCATTCACTCTATTTGTCTCTCATGCTCTCTCTGTAACACCGCTGGACAAACATGAGCAGACTGCAGGGTTTTTTTTTGGGAATTTAACAGAAACCAATCGAGCAGCAACTGCCCCAGAGAAATGATCCAACTTATCACCTCAGGTCCCCTATTTAAACTTAATTAACTCATATCACGTCAAGCTTTTATCAACAAAATTGTCTGCATTCTCAGCCATCGATCGCTGATGAAACTCCTTTGATTGTTGTTATATTAACCATAATTACTTGAGCCTAATGAGACTGAATTTGCTTAATAATACTTTATTAAAGCAGAAATTCTAAACACTTATTATAAACACTTGTTAATCCAACAGTCATTTTGGACTATATTGAGATCATTTGGATAATTTGAAACACACTGTGAAACATCTGCAGCACGCACGAAGTTCAGCACAACACTCCTCGTACTGTGTGTCTTTAGATCAAGCGTGCAGTCAGGACCTATCAATCCATTATATCTTAGGTGGGTTATTAGGATAAAAAACATTCGACAACTTAGAGGAGAGAGGGAATAAAAGGGAACCATCAAATAAAATATATTTCAGAAATGGGGCCAAAACGAAGCATTTTAAAAGAAATCAATACAAAAGATTTCAGTAAAACTCTCGTGCATCGGTGCCAGACAGCCGTGGCTTTATTACAGTTTTACTGTAAGACAGAACTTTGATACTGCTTCATTTTTGATTTGTGATGAGCTATCATTATTACGGCCTGATAAGATTTCTTAGAATCCATTCGATAGATGAACATTTGTAAGAGTGGAATATCAGATGCTGTTTCAGCACTATCGTCCATTCGGAGTGGAAATGGAGACATATCCGAATTAAAATGATTATGACCACTGGAAACCAATAATTATGAAAGAACTATTTCTGTGCGTTTTTAATTTGAACAATTGAGAATGAAATATTTTCCCTCCACTCATCGTGCTCTCTTTAACCTAAAAGTGCTATTATTATGGGAACAACTTAGACGATGTGGGCCCCCCCCCTCCCCATTCAAAAGGATAATGGCCGCTCACTGTAATAGTGGTAATAAAAGTCTGGCTGTGTCTTCAGAAGGATGAGAGGAAGCAATCGAGGGAGAGAACAAGTGTGTGAAGACAGATGATTGACTGTCGATACCGCAACAGGATGGCGGGGGGGGTGGGCTGTTTATTGACGGAGGACAGTGAAGTTTTCTCTGCAGGGGCCACCTGACCCTCCTACACCCACCACATTCCACGCAGGGAGCGCAGCACAAGTTTGCATTCAGTGCGGTATAAACAGACAGACATCAAAAGATCTCCACACAAAGGCGCACGTATAGATATGCAATGCGTGCGCGCGTGTATACACACAAACTGACAAACACAATTTCCATATTTACTGTTGGGTGAGAAAAGGGAAAAGGAGGGGAGGGCAACAAAAACTCATAAATAAATGACAATGCACAGCTTGCCCTGGAAATAGAAGCATCATTTTGTGTTTGTATTATATTCAGGCGGGTAAAATTTAATCTCCCTTTTAATACCCTCCATTGTATAAACAGGAGAGAGGTTGCTGAAATATAAACATTAGGAATGTAACCTTATGAAAATCGATTTGGCATTGAAAAAATATTATCTCTGCCTGGTTGTTTATTAATGCGACTTCAGGCATGTAGCCACTATCAATGAGAACATCCCCCCCTATTTTATTTTTATGTCGCCCGGGAGAGAATCTATAAGAAGAGGCAGCGGCACGACGTACGATGAAGTTACTTCAGATAACAATTTAACATTGCGGTATTGTTTCGAACGAGATTGTGATCAACACGCGTGGATGAAAGTCCTGTTGTTGACAAAACAGAAATAATGATGCAAAGAAAAAACTTATCTTTAATATTATCAAATGCTGTATATTGTTTAGTTTATCTACCTAACTACTGGCATGTGTGACATATAATTATGTGATATACCAAAAAGCTATCATGGCAGTATAATAACACTATTGATATTCGAGCCATTAGGAGCAGCATGGATCGTGATTTAACGCATCACACATTGTGACACAAATCAGGAGTGACAGTTGAGTAAAAGCGAGCTGAGTAGTTTTTTTTTTTTTCTTCTTCTTTTGGCTAAACACCAGCAGCAGCCCGACAGAGGGCTGTGTTAAGAACTGGATCTGATGTGCTGTTATATCATACTGTAAATGGTTGAGCCACAGAAACCAAACAATTCTGCCAACAGACTAATCACTTGGGCTGGTAAACCAATCCTCCACGGACATGCACCGCAAGTATGAAAGTGTGTCTGCAGCCCCGATTATTTATTCATTTTGTTTGATTCAGGATGATGTTCCTCCCTTGGATTACCGTTTTTCCTATCTGGCAAGAGACGCTGGCACTATGCCCTCTGTTTAAGATATCAAAGATTTGCGGCATCTCGTTGCCTTGTGTTGGCTCGCCTAGGGAGTTTCACTAAACATGAAATGGATAAAGCCACAGTGATGTACTGTTGGGAATGAAGGGGAGGAAAAAAGAAAAGGAGGGACAGAGGGAGTGAGGAAGGGAAAGGGGGAGGAGGGATTGAAAAATGAAAAGATGTAATGGGGTTCCTCTGTTTCAGGGAGAGATGTGCCGTTGCTGCCTACGGAAGCAGCTCTCTTTCCCGGGACTGGGAGAGCACGGTGGTCTCGGGAGAGCGAGTCTGTGGGCTTTAAAATATCACTGGAGAGGACTGATTGGGACTGTGTGTCTCTGTAATCTGTGTTTATTAGATACGGCAGATTAATTAATTTTCCAGCTTTGGTCTCATCTCGCCATTACGAGGTGGAACACAAACAGAGCAGCTGAATTTAAGAAAACACATGCCATTAATTATGGATGGCCTGTTTTTGGGTTTTTTTTTCCTACTGTTAATTTTAGCTCAATTTTACAGTCAGGATGTCCTTCGAGGTGGAGTACATCACTTATATACAGATGGGTTTTTGTGGCTCTGAGCAGCGGGCATGTTTTTTGATTCTCACACATGGAATCAACACACTTAACGCAAAGAAGCACTGGTCATCCCCGTCCAATGATTTCATTTGTTTTTGATGGGCACATTTGTTGAGGATGACGTATTTCCCACCGCTTACTTAAGAGCAGTCATTTCTTGGACTAAGAAGATACATGATCTTATCAGCTACCAAGAAACCAAGGCCACATGAACAGCGCCATGGCTTTGAAGCCAACACAGCCATAGACAGTGACATCGTGGCGAAGGCATGTAATTACAACGTCATGTGTTGAACACTGGCCCAAAAAGACTTTCACTTTTTTTGTTTGACCGTCTAAAGTCTGCAAAATGACTCGTTTTACTATCAGAATGTTCAAATGTCAAATGTATTCATTACATCATGACAATCTAATAAATTTGTAATGTGTTAACATGACTACAAGCCTGTTTTTTTTTCTTCAACAACTTTTCACACAATTTAAAGAGTAACCAAAATTCCTTCTCCTAGCCTTGATGATGGCAGTGGAGTGCCTTTAAGGCCACTGGTGAGGCTTTAGAAACCAGATCCCCAGGGCCAGATACTTTGGGGCATATAGGAAATGGTTGTAGGTAATGGTCACAAACATATGTTGCTATAGTTTATCGACGATATAGACAGTTGAGATATGCCGCAGTTACAGCAACAAAAAGGCAAACAACACCTGCTTCACTGTCATAGTCATTATAGCTTAAAGTCATCAGACGAAGAAGTATGGCTAGATAAGGAATAACTAATCCACAACTGCTTGAGCTAATTTCTTAATTATTCAATCCCTCCATTTTCTTCCTTGAACACCACTTTGCTAATGAAGCCAGGTATCTGGTGCTCTAATTCGGAGGAACATGGATGGGCTGGGATAACAGGAGGAGACACTGAGGCTAATACCACACTAGGTTTCTGATTTCCTGTCTAAATTGGCATAAAGCATCTTGCCTTCAGATGGATTACCTGTCAGTGCATTAAGTACAACTTAGACCGCATCTGAAGCCACAAGAGACGCCAGCTTGCTCTTCCAGAGGCGCTTTAACGGTGGCCTCTTCAAAACCACAGGGCTATTACATCTGCCTGTTAAAAGCTTTGAGGGAGACGTCCAGTCAAAGTCAGAGCTTAGAGGGAGCTTGTACCAAGGTGACTAATCTCATCCTTCTCTATCCAGGTTGAAACTGTTTCTGATGGAAGTGTGCAGGCACTTCCCTCGTCTCTGCACAACCTATAGGAACAGCTAAACTACAGTATTAGTCACTTTCCTTCACCACCAGCTTCTTCGACTTAAAGACTGCAAGACAGACAGATGAGCGAGCAAAGTAACATGAAGATTGGTGGAATGAATTACAAGAGACACTTCTTCAGACAATACAGGCCCGGGCGGAGAACCAAACATAGAGGAGGCTCATTTGATCAATGGCCTCGATTGAGAGGCGATGGATTTCGCATTATAACCTCCCTGCTCATTATTGGGTGAGTTAGCGTCTCCTCGCCAACGCCCCCTCTGTCCTTTCCTGTTGGAGAGTGGTGATCAATTTGCAGGGATGCGCTCTCCCTTCACGCGCAGACACTCAAGTAGACACACATAAGATCGTAGTCCATCACTCCGGAAGCAGAAGGAGGCAGTGTGAGCCAGAGAGATCCGACGACGGTAGAAAATCACACTGCTTACACGAACAATAGCTCAATTAGAGATGTCTGTTTATGTTATGAGATTGCTTTTCTCATGCTAATCTGTACACTTAACTAAATGCTCCTCAGTAAGGGGTTTGTGCTCTCCCAAGTTAGCTCACCATTTCATTATGTAGTCACGTGTAAGCGGCGCTGCGCATTGACTGCCTTCGTAAATCATGTTCATGGGAGGAGGGATAAAAGTGCCTCGCTGATATGTAAGTGGATTCCGGGGGTCGTTTTCCCATCCCGGTATTGATAAAAGCTTCATGAATCAATCAAACATCTCCTCCTATTGATGGTCATGATGAAAACCAGCCGTGTGATTTTGTGTGAGTATCTTTGCCGTGCGTGCGTGTGAGAAAACTTTGGCTTAACAAATCGGTAAATGAACAGGTAACAGTAAATTCCAAACACACCGGTGTCACGGTGCTCACAAAAAGACAATGAGTATATTGATCAAATAGCCAGTTTTGACAATGATAGTGTCAGTGTCAATATGGCTTTAATGTGAACTAAAATTAGCAGGTAGTCTTATTATTCTCAAGCACGTTTGAAGCCACTTGCCCTATGAGTAAAATCCCATCTAAAGGAAAACGCAATCAGTGATATAAGTTATACACAGTGAAACAGGACTGCGGCCGGCGTACACTTTTTGCACGAGGTGCAGAAGCTTAACTTCATCGATTCGGTCAAGAGGAATGGTCAGGATTACATGATAATGTTCTGTGTTCTTCTACATACCGAAAAAGTCACACACACAGTTCAGATCTGTACAGTGAAATTGTTTGGCAGCTACTTTTTTGGAGCTGTTTTTTTCAGATTATGAAGTTGATTAAAGTTTATTTCTGAGAGTTTCCTCTGTCCTGTCGGGTTAAGAACTATGGCTTTTAGATCTGCTGCTTAATTGTGCCACAATGTTACAGGATCATTACTGCACACATGTAAACATGAAATTAACTTAAATCAGCCTTTCTAATCATCAAAGCATAGTGCATGCATGTTGTGAACCCGCCTGTGTAGGCACATCTTACTATCTGATACGCCTCTTAAATCGCAGGAAATATATTGCGACTTTGACTTGGGACCAGCGTTTTGCCGGCCTATAGCAGAGTGACTTTCTGCTGCCTTGAAACAGACATTCGCCATCAAGGTGCCTGCCTACTCTTCATTTTTTTTACCAACATCCCCAGTGGCGCACAGGTGGGCGCATGTATTTACTATTTACAGAACGTGGGCATTGGGCTCGAAAATGCCTGCGTCAGTGTGCAACTAGCAATGACACTCAGGCCGCTTTGTGCCGAGTATATGATGCTAATGTCAGAATCCCAAAAGGATTGTATCCTTAGAGAGGCATGAATGTCTCCCAATATATCAATCCAACAGTTGAAACATTTTAGCCAAAACCATAAATGTCAACCTGCTACTGGCAATCGATCAGGAGATCACAAAAGCCAGTAGGATTAATGGCCAGGGGAGTTATGGGTACATGCCAATTCTGTTCCTCACTTAACCCGGAAATTGCAGATGGTCCGCCATTATGAAGGCCTTTCCACTGCTCTTATTATCGCTCGGTCGAGTGAGAATCGAGGGAGGGCCTCTGAGGACACATGAGTGAGGCCACATGAGACCAGCTTTTGTGGAAGTTGTATCGCACCGACACGACCTTTTATTGGAAATCAGTCAACGGACTGGATGCTGCAGCTGATTTCAATGATCTGAAACCCCAAGACAACAGTTTCATAACAAAGTTTGAATCTGTTATGTCCCCACTCAATCTCTATCATTACTTTTCAGGTCAGGAAGAAGGAGAGAGTGATGTCTTTCAGCGATAAACATTTGTCTATCATAATTTCAATTCAGTCACATGAGATGAAAATCACAGAGGCAAAGTATAAATGTAGGAAGACACTTTGTCTAAATCTGGGCTTGTCGGTGGAAAGCAGCTGATAATTCTGTATTGTTTGTCAGACAGCAGACTATGGTTGGGGTGGGTGTTGTCTCGGGGTGTACCAAAATATCGATACAACGATATATCGCGATATTTCATCTTGAGGTATGTTATCGATACACTGGCGCCAAATATCGATATTTAATAATGTTTAAGTTGAGGTCAGTGTGTGTGTTAAGAAGAGCCATTGCGCAGTATACACTTTGTTTTACTTGGCTGTCATTCATGTGAAATTGATTGACAATGATTTATAATTCCTGTGAAATGGATTCAGTGGCGTCAATAAATTCTGAATTTGTTCAATGACACAGATATCGTGATGTGACGTTGATGAAATTTCTTGCAATATATCGATTATCGCAGAATCACTGTATCGTGATATTGTCGTTATCGCGGGCAAAATATCGCGATAGTATCGTATCGCAAGGTAACTGGTGATACCCAGCCCTAGTGTATCTCACAACACCGATCTAGCCGACACTCAGTAGAAAACACCAATGAGGTTCTAGACGGTTTTAACCACCCGCTATAGAGCCTCCCTTTCCCAGGCCATGCAAGAACAAATCCAGTTTGTGATGTTTCCAGTCAGAATGCTTTCGACTGCTCAGATGTAAAAGTTGACAAAATTTGGCACAGGAATCTAACCCTTCTTCAGTTTCCTCTTAGAGCCTCTTCTGCTCATCTGCAAATCGCTTTCTATTGCTGCCAATAGAAAGGGGTTCATGTGCATTTCACGTCTGAGCAGTGAAGTACATTTACACACTGTGGCAGGTATTCAATACATTTGGAAACGTTTGTCAAACACATTCAAACAAGACTTCAAAATATCACTGCAGCACTAAAACTAGTGTGTAGAGTTTTTAGTATATACATAAATAAAAACTCCAAACCATCAAAAGTTGCTTCGGAACAAAGCTGACTGACAGCTGTGCCATCAGAGGATCCATTTCTCTCTCAAAGCATCTTTTTTCTGTCGTCTCTCCTCGCAGCTTCAGTGGGAGGGACAAGGATACGAGGAAAAGACGCACGTGAGGCAAAAGTAGATGCAATTAAGTTATAGAGGATGTACTTTATGAATGTCTGTTGTATATATGTTAGGAATCTATCCGTTCAGACTTGTTATGGCAATTTGGTTTTAACCAAAAGTGCTGGACCAACTGACAAATTAAAAAAAAAATTCAGGTACAACTCTGTATCTCTGCCACATACACATTCACAAGTTTTTGGAAGTTTTGCACAAAGGGATGTATTGAGATGATGTTTAATTGAGCAGGCAGTTAAGCAGAATGCAGGTGTGTGTGTTTAGATTATAAACCAAGAGACTCCATGGAGCTCGATGTAAGTCGAGAGCACTCACAGTAAATAAGGTAATCATCCTGCAGTGGTTCACACGTATCTCTTTTCCTGTGCCGATCAGAATTCCAACATCCAACACAGCAATCACATTACAACACATGGTTATAGATTCACATGAGCCTTTTAAAATTTTAGGATAATGTCAATTGTAACATTTTACTCAAATGTTTACAGTAACAGAATTTTACAGTTTTACATTTGGTAATTTATTACCCTCCAATTTTCTGCTCACTCTTCTCTCTTGTTGTTTCTTCCCTCAGTCACCTCCCACTCATTTTTTGTCTTGCTCCGTCTCATCTGCTCTGCATTCATACGCCAAACTCCCATTCTCCTATGTACTCTTTTGCTTCTCTGCTCTACTTCTTTGCTCAGCTTTTCCTATGTCTCAGCCTCTCTCTCTTTCTCTCTCTACACTCATCTCATGGCGCAACCTATCTATCATTGCTGTAATCAACACAATGGAGTTTTCACGGTGGCCACACTGACCCTCCCTGGACATCGCCCCGGGGAAAATGACTGAAAGAGGGAGAGTTGGAGTTGCCAAACACTGAATCATCACATTTATTAAATATTATAAAAAATGGGGACGAGAGAGAGAAAGTCAAGAACGAGATGGGTTTATTTCTCAACACAGTAACTGAATAGCTGCTTAAGGCTGTCGGGGTCATTAATTCTGACTGCTCACTTTTACAAATATATATTCTGATGAGTAACAAAGCATAATCTCCCTGTAGTATTACTGCTGCCAGCCTCCTGAATTACTTTTGAATGTCCCTTTAAAGTTTCTAAGCATCTCAAGCTCCCTGCCTGGCTCTTCTGTAATGGCATGAATGGATTTTGCAAGTGCTGAGCATTAAAGGGGCACTGTGAGGTTTTGGAGAATTTTAATATCATTAAGATTATTCATTATTATTCCATATTTACAATATTTATGAGGTAATAATACAAACTTAGAAGTAGTTCGTTTTTCATTCTTCCCTAACTGAATAAACAAGCTGTTCTTGGAGGAAAATATGGTCCCTGTTTGAACTGTTTGAGGCTGAAAAGGTGGCGGGTCCGGCAAACATTAACAAAGTAAAACAGTATGAAACTGTGTTTTCCGCTAAGTTCAGTTTGTTTATTCAGTTTATTCCGTCATGAAAACAAAGACAGTTTGTTTATTTTGTTTGCTTAGGCATCTTTCTTTTCTGATAGAAGTTTCTTACTCAAAACTACCTAGTGCACCACTGAGCTGGCACTTGTACATTTCTGAGTGTGAGTTATTTCGATAGCTGATTAATTTACAAGCCTTAAGATTAATTAATTACAATATATCTGCCGTAAGCAAATGTATTTAATTGCAAATGTATTTTGGTGGATGATTGATCAGTGAATAAATGGACATTCTAAACTAAAATTCTTTAAAAAAAAAGGAGGTCACATTTCAAGCTTGCAGTACTGCAAAATTATTTGCTGCATAAGTTCCATCAAGCAGTGCTCTTATCAACTGCTCCATTTGGGCATTTTTTTAAGCGGCCAGCATTTTGGTACTGTTGGACTGTTTTTATGATCTTTACTAACAATGTTTTATCATTTTGAAAAATCTGTTAAATTTGCACTTAAACTTGGAAAAAAGGTTTCTGGTGTTATAATAAAGGCTGATTTATTGTTGCACATAGTCTCTATGCAGAACAACGCCAAAGTGAGCATTTATACATGTGCGCTCGCGTGTCTGTGGTTTCTGGCAGGGATAAGCATTTTGTGGCGAGATTGATGGGAAGAAAGTCTCACGAGACAGCTTTAACTTCTACACAGACCCCGTGCTACTAACGCAGCAACGCTTCAGGACCGCAACTTTATTCATCCCTTAGACACAAACATTTGATCAACATCACCACCCACCCTATCATACTCAGCACATGGTGGCACACTGCAAAATCTATGTCTATGCCAATTCAACGTCACACATCATCAGAACACAACAGGACACAACAACAACACTCAGAACATGTACAGAAAGCAACAAACAGTCTCATGAGCACTTGAGAATTTGCTCCCATGAGTCTTTGCACCATTAGCGCTCACTGTCCGCAATCGGTACTCTCCCAGTCACAAAAGTATTAATAGCTGCACTTTCCCCTTTAAACAAAGCAACTCCTTCAGCTCACAGCTGTGTCTTTGGATTCGAGAGAGAGGATAAGCGGGAGTGTTTGCAAGAAGGGCCACAAGTCCATGCACAAGTCATCATTATTAGCAGCACCGCCACAAAATGCGATGCTTCCAAGCGAACCAGTCAGATTCCTTGCAATCGGCGCTGCTGCAACGTGCAGTTGCATTTCTGGGGAGTTGCATGTCAGGCTTTGTTTTGGTGTAGGCTACGGCGTAGGACATACACCTTTGCAGCGGCTACACCAGTATCAGTTCAAGAATGAACCACATCCCATTCTTGGTTTGAGAAAGAATGTTAAAAGTGATAAACTGGTTGAAGTGGGACTTTTCCATTCAGCATGCCAATGCTCAGCAGCGTTTAGTCATCAACCTCCATCATGTTTACAAAGCTGCTGGTCAAGGAGCATCACAGAGCGTGATTAATATGTGTTATTCTTTTTATGCATTATTTTTTCTTCACTCAATTAATTGAAATTAACATTTTATATTGACAGCCCGAGTTTAAAATACAACAACCTGAGTGTTCATGTTAGACATTGATACATTTCATGGGCAAAATGTTTAGAAAATGCTTGATTAATGCACCCTGCTGGAAAACACAATGTTTTGAACTAAAATGTTCAGAAATCTCTTTGAAGCTTTTATTTTTTATCAAAGACTGAAACAGCTGAGTGAATGTGTTGCAATTAATTATTAAAGTCCCCAATCGAAACAAATGGGGCTTTTATCAGTTACCACCATGGGTGGGGGAAGAATTTGGGTTGAGAGCTTGAATATTATTTCTCTTCTTGGGGACATTCCGATGCCTGATGCATTCAGTTTGCAAAACGTGCCTCAATTTTGACATGTGGAAAACAGCCTTATAGGTGGCAGCTCTTGGAATAATGAAGCAAAGTGAAATGCTAATTCACTATGAGTGTCAGGAAAACTTATAATTGACTAAATTGCTTATTTTCTCAGGGCACATGACCCACGGCACAGAGGGTGACTGCTGCTTGTTTTGAAGTTGAGGCTGTGTCACCGACTTTGAGTTGTCACGGAGCATCCTGGAAATATTTTATTATGATAAAAAAACTGACGATACAAAGCATTCGCTCCAATTTCCCCCAAAAATCTGGTGTGAGTTCCCATTTGTTGTCACTTTTTGAATTGGACACCACTCCATCAGTCGCCTCCCTCCATAAGCTACGATTGAATGGCACGTCCTTACTATGCTAATTAGCTTGTCAGTGTAAACAATATGCCACAACTTCATGCACACACAATGCACAACAACTTCACATTGTTTGATACAGGTACACAAATATGTTTTGCACCAAATACACTACAACAATAGGAGCAACAATGTGAGCATGTCAGTTTTTTAATCTGTGACTTGTAAAATAGGATTTGTGCACCAGTAATTAAGAATTTGTGAATGTGTAAGTGTTGTGTTGTATTTGTGGAGAGAAACAAAATCTACAAGTACACAACTCATAGAGCATGTGACCTCAAATTTACTGATACACAAACACAATCACTGTACACAACTACAAGTGCCACTGTTACAGGTGCTCAAACATTTTGCACCAATAATATCTTCATATATTTAAGGTCTATTTTTGCAAATCAACTTCAAGACATTTTACTGGCAGAAAGTGAGGACAGTCAGAAGCAGCTTCTCTATATATTTCTTAGGTTCCAACAAAATGTTTCTCCTCATTTTTCCAACAGTGTCCTGCGGTATCTTACAGCACAACACCCCCATTACCTCCTGCAAATGGCCAGTGCAGAGAAAGGGATTAACTAAGCATACATTTAGGGCTACGGAAAAATGGACATGTCCACAGATTTATTGGCATTTATTATGGTTGTTCTTGTTTTAAGTGTAAAACCCCCTCTAAACTGCATCATTGAATAGGCTGTTGCTCTGCCTCGCGCAAACCATTAGCGAGAGAATTTATGCATTTAATACATTAGAATAGAAAATGAATTTAAAAAGAAAACGCCATGAGGGAACGCATTATCTTTGCTGTCGGCAGTTTTCTGGTTCAACATTTGGCAGCCTCGTCAGTAAATGAAAGAATTATTTCAATTATTGTACAGCATTAAATTATAGTTTGTGGAGAAAGTGGTGACAGGTCTGCAGAGCTATAACACTTCCCCTGCCTCTGGCTTCTCTGTCAGTTTTAATGAAGAAACCTCTCCACACTACACAGAGGGAGAGAGACGGAGGGTGGGGAGGTTTTGTTCACTGATTCCTAAAATTTGTTGTACTGAATGTGAATCTTTGTTTAAAATTCCAAAAAAAATAAAAACTACAATTCAAGGTCACCAGGAGCTGCAGGGGGACTTCAACTGTCCCTAAATCCAGAGAGTGGAATCTGAAGAGTAAAATATATTCTCAGCAGCTAAAAATTAATTGAATCTGTTTCCTACTGTTGGACTTACTTACAGCATGTCATCCCATTAATAGCCCCGATGTCTTACTGTGCGATGGTTTGCCACAGGGTTCGGAGCTCAAACCTGACTTGCTCTTGCAGATATTCCCTCAACAAACATTAGGGAATGTCATGTGTGGAAATATATTGCTTTTATACCTGCTAAGAAAAACACCTAGGGGCAGGTATATCCTCCTTGCGCTCACATTAGCTCCCTGCTAGCTGCCCCGTCCTTCCGCACATAATGCCCTCTATAAATAGAGACTAAAAGACAAGGCCTATCCAAGCCAGAGGATCCCATCAGCCATTGTATTGCTATCCCATCCATACAGATATCAAACGCCTGATCCCTGCAGCATTTAACCAAATTAAATACCACCTTCATTAGCGAGCCTAGGCAACAACTATCGGAGGCATACAAAATACCCCCAGCCCCAAGGACACGCCGCTAAATGGGCTGGCAGAGCTTAAAATAAGTCCACACACCACAAAGACCAGCTTCATTTGTATGTTCCTAATGTGCCAGCCTCACTCACCGTACATGGCCCGCTGCTCCGAACACATGGTGAGTAATTGCCAACACTCGACCTCCATACTGCACTTAATCAACACGGTAACACCGTGGGGATAAATTCAGGAACAATACAGCCAGAATAATTCATATATTGGTCAACAGAACTAATGTGCAAAGTGGTGCGTGGCGTCAAGGTGTCACATGATTCACAGCCAAGGTCACTGTATGTTATCTGAGAAAAATACCAATGGAGCCGAGGAAGAAGAGAAATAAAACGACTGTGAAGCCTAAAGCAAAGGAAAAAAAATCTCTCTGTTTATATTCCGTCTAATGATGGAGCCAAAAGGTTTCTGTAATTCCTTCAATTTGTTATACAGACACTATATTTACAACGAAAACATAGCCTTTAATTCTATATAAAGAGAGGATTTGAGTTGGACTTTTAATCAATTCATTGCCATAATCTATCTGACCTTTTTAAATGTACGTCCTACCTATTTGTATTCTTTAAAAACTCCTTTCACTATTGTCTCCAGTCACAATAGAATGGACTGCCGGGATCCATGAACCGGATGTATGTTTCTAGGTTCAGGACACCCTCTTCATCATTGTACAGTTGCCCCATTTGTCTCCATTCTCACCTTTGACCCGCAGGCAAATGGTGATAAAAGCACCCTTCATTGCATTCGACAATAAAAGCAATAGGCAGGTTCTTGAGTCAAGCAGCACAGTAAACAAACATAAATAAAAGAGAGTGGGAATCAATGAAAGAGGGAGCATAGAAAAGCAGCGCACAGAACCAGAAGCCGATACAAGAACACTCAGCCGTTACCACCAGTACAACAAAGAAGCACACACTGTTTTGCAGAAAAAAAGAGAAAGAACTATGCATATTTTTTTGTATTACTTTACAGTATCATCGAATGCAGCAATCCCTTTGTGACACACTCACCACCCTTATCTGGAGCTTCACACTGTGACACAACATTTTTATCGCATAAAAGGCATCTGTTCCTTCTCTTAGACAGTGTGGCAAACTTGAATGAACGGGAAAAAATAAAGATATGTTTGATTCTTCACTAGTCTTATTTGTTTATTCTTCACATCACTCACCATTTCTGAGACAAAGGTTTGAATCATTGTACTGGAGACATTTTAACTGAAACATTAAAATTCAGTCAGAGAAATTCTAAAGAAGCCTGTTAGTCTAAATATTCGCATCGACGTGGTATAAAATACTGGTCAGCTTGTTACCTAAGAACAAAGTAACATCCTTGTTTTGCATCACTGGACCTTGTTACTACACATTCTTTAATTCATGTTGCAAAAATTCTGTTCCTGTTGTCCTAATTTCAAAAACAGTGAATATAACCAGACCTTTTTGCTTACGCACGTATTTTTTGTGGTCGTATGGTCCAAAATATTTTTATATTTAGTTACAACGGATGAATGTCTTGGCACTTGGATTGTTACCATCTGAAGGGTTTGAAATAGACTAGAGGTCTGAAACACTGGATGACCAACAAGCAAGTTGTTGATTGTTTACCAGAAGGCTATCTCAGTGCTGAGAGGGGATAATGATTTTGTCTGTAGAAGCACTGGGTTGTCACTACAGTATCCTATATTTGCAGTTGGTTTACTAGTAAATAATTATGCATGCTGGATTGGTCGATGACCTAGCAGTGGTGTGTGTGCAGGGCTCCAGACTGACTTTTTTGGACACACCAGTGCCTAATTGAGACGCACCTAACAATACATTTTAACTAGGGCTGTACAATATGGCAATATATATTTACATATATTATTTACAATTATTTTGACGGATACATTTTTCATTTCATTCACTGATGGTTGTGATGTCTCTTTATGTCTCTTGTTCACATGCCGTCCAAACACTCAGTTGGTACTGACGTCGATCTGGCACGCCGAATATGAGGCGTACCAGTGCGACCGATGGAAATATTTCGTCGCACTTAACACATTTTTGGCACAACCACAATAGTCGCACACTGGAACACCGATGTGAGAGAAAAAGTGGCAGACATCCAATCATTAGTAAAATATCCAAATCAGTAGCACGTGAGGAAATCATCCTCAGTCGACACAAATGCTGCGTTATGTAGCTGTTGCTAGGCGTGGTAATCCTTTTGGATGAAAAATGGAAGAAATATGCAGGTTAAAGAGTTGTTCCTCTAAGTCGTGCTACAAGACTCTTTACAGCCACACTCATCTCACCCTCGCGTAACACCATGGCTGTGGCTTGGTAGCTAGCTAGATATAAAGAAAGATGATACCTAAAGATCAAGATTCGGTAAGCTCGGGTATTAATTAATCAGCTGGGTTGTCATTGGCGAAACAATTCCGGAGCTAGGAAATTCAGTTGACCAGATGGCGGGCAGCTCCACGGCTGACAGTTGTGGTGTGTGACACGGAGGGTGGGAATTGAGCGCCTGTCGGAAGGTGGGCGCAGACAGACAGCAGTGGACCAGCTGGACAAGAAGCACCTGCACACAATTAATTTCTCTCTATTGATATTTACCTCATAGAGAGAATTATTCAATTTTTCTCCATTCAAGAGGAGACGAACCAAGACCGAAAAACACCTCTACAATCAGTGCGACGTAGAAGAGGTCTAATGAACTGGGGTTTAAAGGGCCGGACTGGGGGGAGAGACACAGACGGTGCCTCATTTTTGGTTAATTTGGTGATAAGAATGATCTTTTGGATTCTGCAGCTTATTCTACCTGAATCTCAGTTAAGCTTGGAATCCACCCTGAACTCCGTTCTGGCGCATCACTCACATTTGCGAGGCACTCGGTTTGTATTGGATGTCTTTACAACTTCTGACATGGAAAATAGAAACAGTCGAGCTTGACCTTCCTCTTCTATCATCTTCCCTTTCCTCTGCTCCGAGCATCCACCCCATAACAGATTAGCTCAGAGGAAGACCCATTTCCTCCCCGAGGCTGCTAAAATATTAATCAAAACACAGAGGAGTGTGCAGCGGCTCCCAAGATGCATGTCTTCTAATGGTAATACATGGGGAAGGCAGAGAGGGAGGAGTGCTGCCTGTAATAGCCTCACAGAGGGGGAGGAGAGGAGGAGGGCCAGAGGTGACAGGGGCTTTCACAAGGGACAAAGAGAAGGAGAGAGAGAGGGATGGATGGGCAGGAAGAGAGGTGGGAGCGAAGGCATGAGGTGTGCAGAGAATCGACGAAGAGAGGAGACTGCGCCGGTATGGAGAGATCCGGCACAGGGAGGATCAAAGAAGCATCATCGCCTCTCACTACCCATTTTGCACGCTTACGAGGGGATGAAGATAGCCTCATGTGAAACTTTCCAGTATGAATAATGGATAACAAACCATACAAATAGCCAATTTAGCTTAATATTTTCTCTTTGCTCATCGGCAGTGCCAAATATTTGTCTGGGGTTCAGCGTGTATGCGACTGTGTGAGTGTGTATAAGAGGGATGTTTGGTTTCAACAAGCACTTTTTTTTCTACTCTTCTAAAGACAGAACGTACGACGGCAGGTGGTCTCCACGAGCAGTGAAAGGCGTCTCTCTCATGGGCCGAATCTAAGCCCGCCTCTGGCACTGAGCCACTGCCAGTGGGGGAAAAAAATGATCGGAGTATCCGTGTTGGCGACACGGTAATCATGTAACTCAGCTTTGTTGCGGTGAGGGGAGACTAAAAGGGTTATTTTGGCTAATTTTGCACGCTTGCCTACTAGTCTTTCTGTTAGTAGGTGATTCAAGCGCATTGGCAGTTGTCATGTCTTATGGAAGCATGTGGGAAGCATGTTAGCTCGCTGAAAACTGTGAAATTAATCCACACACACAGGCGCAGGCACGCAGTGCCGCTAAAGAAGCACTCACTGGCAGTCTAAAGCTGACAACTGTTCAGAATACATAGTCTGTAAAGAACAATAAGCTGATTTTTATGGGGGATGCAAAACCTGTATATCCTCACAGGTCATCTTCAACTAACCCGCAGACAGCTGTGACTGTGTTCCACTACCTGGTAATTAGGGAGATGTGGAGCCCCCATGGGTTACCCACTCATAGCATGCTGCCACACTCCTCCCTCTTCATCCAACAGGCTCCCAGGAGAGATGGCCATTTTGTGAAAGGTGACACAAATCAGTGACCTCTGAGGCTACCTGACCAATGTCGATAATGAGATGCAACTGGGGCTCCATTGTATTCAAATGAGGCCGCGCGTGACAGTCATGTTGAAGAGACGCCGGTGGAGGAAGACCAACATTAACG
>CAEMYA010002058.1:1527244-1544998 GCA_903131615.1 Diplodus sargus
AAAAAAAAAAAAAAAAAAAAAAAAAGGGAAAACTGAACATTTTCAGAAAATAAACAGTGGTGCCGTAAATTTAACGGTGAAAGCGTTCTGAGCCGATCTGTTCTGCATTTGACTAATTTAATCATTTAGATGCCATGACGGCTCTATTGCTTGCTTTGCCAAGGTCAACTGTCAGGTTGGCTGGCTTTTTCTAATAAACGTGTGTGTGTGTGTGTGCCTGCATGCATTTTTATTTTTTTTTAAAGTCTCTGAGGCCTCAAAGACAGATAATAAACTACACTAGTACACTGTATGCTTATCGGTCCTGCAAGTAGTTTTTACGTGAGCTTCAGTTGTCTCAACTGTGTGCACACAGCTCAATCGTGTGCACACAAAGAGACACACACCATTTATTTTTTTCCAGAAGACACTTCTCAGAGTACCTCACGAATGACTTGCCACAATTCACTGTTTTCATGGGGTTTTCAGGATTATGTAACTCTAGACTGAGATGACGTCAGCTGACCAGAGATCAAATCTTTCTGTGACATCTGTGCATCACTTTGTGGTCCTTCACCTGTCACGAGCAGGAAATAAGAAAATAACTTATCCGAGTTGTAGCTCTGTATCCGCAGTGCTAGTTATATTTCCCATTTGAGTCTTTCAGTCAAACTACAATAAAAAAATAAATTAAAAAATAAACTATATATCTACAATGAAATCTGTGCCAAAAAGGAGTGAGGTTCATTTTAGCAAAATGTCTCCCTGGGAATATAGGAAAGAGAAACCGTATTTCAGTTATTCCCATTGGTGGAGAATTGGCTGCAGCTTGATGAAATGAATCCTTTTAATTTGCATCTCATATAAAACATAATATGAAGTAATTTCTACTGGTGGGGGGGAAAAAATCTAAAGACTGAGTGTGTTTAGCTGCCGCATTTGCTGACAGAATTAAAAACAAAACAAAAAAAAACACTCAACATTGATACATTGATGCACAAATTAGTATTCAAACAAAACCATCAAATTCAGCCAGCCTAAGTGGAGGGAGGAGGAAAAGACTGAAAGAAAAAAAAACAACAGCACCCATGGACACCTACATAAACAAAGAGTGTGTGCTCTTTAAGCCTGCAGTTAAACAACAATGCCCTCTATTGGTGTGACACCGCACCTGATTCCCCCCAACAAAGGCCATCGCTCTAAAGGCGGACTGATGTGTTTTCCAGCACACTCAGCAGAAATATCACATTGAAGTGCAATCACCTCGAACCTCAAAGACCGTCCTTATTAACCTGCTAACTACCACAGAATGCTTTATTATTAATTTACAAACGTTATTCAACTATAACAGCCACCACTGCCATAATCAGGGGGCCTTATTAGGACTTAAAACGTATTAATTAGAACAATAATGAATGAAACCACAGTAGGTAAGTGGGAGTGTAGCCGGCGTGCCTGCAAGCATTTGAAAGTCTGCAGACTCACAGACGGCTTCTCGGAGAGGTAAGAGCCCTGCGTGTGTGTGTGTGTGTGTGTGTGCGTGCGTGCATGTGCGAGTGCGTGCGCTGGTGTGTGTATGTGTGCATGTGTGTGTGCGTTTGTGTGTGTGTGTGTGTGAATGAGGATGGTTTACAGGATCAGTGAAGGAGTTCTTGACAGGAATGCACATTGAGCCTCTCGTCTCCCTGTTGCTCTCTCTACTGAACCGGAACAGTGGTGTAGACAAACAGGGGCGCCCCGGAGAGTGTGGCGAGCTAAGTGAGTGAGCACAGAGGTTTAATATGACAGCTACACTTTCCCCACTGCTGGTTTCAGGGTGAAGAAAATGTCCTACACTGTTTGTCTTGTGGCAGCATCATGACAGATCAAACACGTGACGGGGAGAAAATACCAAACCGGATTCCAGACAGGTGAGGCAGCTTTGAATCGTGATTAGCGTGATGTCGCTTACAGCAGTTAGTAGCCGTAAACATACTTAATTGTAAGTGCATGACTTAAAAAAGGCAAATCAACAAAATTTCAAATGCAGGGTATGAGGCGCTTTTCTGTTGGGAGTAAAAAAATGGCTGGAATCTTTACATCACGGGATCTAGCTTGAAAATACACACAGCTTATAGCAGGTTCAAGGTTTTTGAACTAATCTTAAGGCACCATTAATACATATCTTTGTTAATAAATGAATATTTTCATTCATGAAATATTTCAGGATGTATTTAAGACAGCTAGTCTTGCCAGAAATGTGTTCTTGCTAGTGGAAAAAAACAAAAATGATCACCATCACTTCACCATCACCCCCCCGTGATGTTTGCATATGTGAGTTCTGAACTTTCATACACAGACGTAGTGCGATTAGCAATAAATATCGATACTGAACACTCTAAACTGTTTCAATACTCCTTTTCCACTGCATCGAGAGTGATACCAGCTGGACTTCTCATTCTATGTTGTTTCTGACAGCAAGTCCACACACACACACACACACACACACACACACACACACACACACACACACACACACACACACACACACACACACACACACACACACACACACACACAGCACAACTGCAGCACTCATACAGGCCCGTCTCCTCCCGCTCTCCTGACTGTTGGTCAGAAGTAATTAATTTCAAAATGCTAACACACAAAACACACAAAACGAAAGCCTCGTTATATTTATCTTTCAGTGAAAATCTATTGTTTCCCCCCGTGGTGTCCCGTCACTACACGGAGGCAGGCGGTATTAAGGATATCGGCATTATGTGATCTTTCAGGCAGCCCGCCTCATCGCTTTCACTCTCACTTCATTCTCTCTTTCCTTCTGATATATGCTTTGCAAAGTGTTAAGGTTGAAATACTGTCTTCATCCAACGTGGGGAATCAAGGATTAATGTTCCTTTAGATGCTGACTTATAGGTTATATCTACAATAAACAATGGCTGGGTACCAACATATATACATTATAATGTTACATTATATGATTAGATTTACAGTTCATACAAAAAAAACAAAACTCTACATGAAACTTTACTCCACTAACTCTGTTCCCTGCAGTTTTTGCTTTTATCACATTGTGCGCTGCTTGCGTGGATGAGAAATTGAAATCTTTTTGGTATTCTTACACCATCCTGGCAAACAGCCTTTCTCCCACCTCCCGGAAGACCATAAAACACTTGCAGACAGGGGGGCAGGGGTGGGGGCAAACAAGGCAAAGCAAGAATAGATGGAGAGAAATGGTAATAGCCGCACAGTGTTAAATGGGATTATAGCAAAGATTTGTAGCCGCTGCCTTTTTACAAATGGTTTTGGCAAAGTTTAACAAATCTCTCGGAGAATAATTTGCCTGTAAACGAAAAAGGAAGCCCACTCTGTTGACAGCGTTCATGAATAATTTGGTTACACTTCGTTTTCAAATACCACGAGGAAAATTATAGGAGGTATCTTTCACTGCCAGTTCGAGAAAAAAAAAAAAGCCTTGAGAGGGAAACGCAGCCAGAAGACGTTACGTTACAAAACCTGAGCGGAGCCATTAGCCCGAGTCCCATCCCCCGTTTTATTTCAATTAAAGCTCTCTCTTTGATTCAGAGGCATCCAAATCTCAAGTGTCTTTGATCTCCTCACCGTAAGACAGACAGGAAAATAAGAGTCTCTTTAAAAAACGGGTGGAAAAAGAAAGTTGTGATTCCAGAACAGGGGACACCTTCTTTCCCCGCTGTGGTTTGAACTGGCACTGGGGTACTTAAAAGTCCTCACGCCTGGTTTGGCAGTGGCTAACAAAACAATCCACTATGAGAGGGGGAAAAAAGAAAAACCCACACAGTCTGAGGCTCTTCTTTCATTCTGAACCTCACTTCTTAAAAAAGCGATTAATCCAGTGTCTTAACATGTACACAGGGAAGAGGTAAAACACAGCCTCAGACGGATTTCAATCAGTGCCATGACACGTCACCACCAGGTGAGAGAAACACCTTCACGATTGTTCTTACGGTTCTCTCCTGATTTAACAAAGCACCTTCAAATCAAAAAGGCTGCCGCTGATTTATTTTAGTGTGTGGCTCCACTGCACGAAAGAAAGCTGAACTCAACAACACTGTGACACATCAAGCATGTCCTCTGAAATATAATCAAATGTGATTCGAGCAAAGAAAAAAAAAACCAAAAACTTGTCATGTCCAGAAAGTTTCTCTCAACTAATCTAATTCATCTTTTATAACGTGTCTGCACTTAATATGATATACTCAAATCTCATCGCTCAGTCTGTCGGCCGCCTCCGTTTGGCACTTTGATCCTCTCCGCCCCCCCACCGAGGCGTGAGGGAACGGCTACACGACGGCCACTGTGTGAGGGATTGTGGGTATTCCCTCCGCTCAGATTGAAGGATTACGGGGCGCTAACTGCTTTTGTGTGAAAGAAAAACATCAGTGCGCACCGTGTTTGAGCCCCGGTCGAACAACAGTGGCTCCGCCGGAAGCCTGGATGTTCTTTGATGTGCCGCTGAGCGTTGTGGGGCCACACAGAGTAGAGGAGCACAATCGGTCATCTGTTAGAGAAGGACGAGCAGGCCTCAGCACCGGAGAGGGGTCACTCACCACTGGCAGGAGGGGGAGACAGCACTAAGAGCAGACCCTTCACATGTTGTCGCTGTTCATTCAAGTGGCTGCCTCTCCTCCCCTTTTGTTCTCAGCTTAAGGAAATAATTAACACGTCATTTTGATAATTCTGTGTTTGTCTGTTGTGAGTAATATTAATCCATTTAATCAGCGTTCTGTGACTGGATCTAGAAGCATTTCCGTGCTTTTTTCTCCTCGCCGTGCTTTATATGATGCAAGCATGCATATTAAAGCGAGGCAGCCAGCTGTGAAAACAGCTTAATTAGTAGTAATCACTTCTGATGGAACATGTTTCCAGTATTTGCCTCCATTAGGGATGCCTTATTTCTCTTACTCTATCAGTCAACTGCTGCCACTCTGTGCCAGGTGGGGCGACCGGCATAATTAATGTGTCTCAGAGGTGAATTTCTCTCACTTCTCTCACAAAAGAAACCTTTTTCAAAAATATAAAACTGAAGCATCATCGTATAAAAAATTATCAGTAGCTGTGTTTCCATCGAACTGTCATGCAAAGCAAATTTGAAGTGAGCTTTTGAAAGAAAGATGAATTAAGAGTTTCCATCAACTAGTTTGCAGCAACAATAACCGGGCTACACAAAGCATATAGCTTTGTCAAAAGTTGGTCTTACGTTACGTTTGCAAACAAAACAAATAAAAATACAACTTCTTCTTCTCCTCTCGAAAACAGCTGATTAGTCATGTGAGTCCATATTCACTATATCAAAACGTATTTGTAAAAGGTTTTTTTCCATCTCCCGTTACATGTATATATTCTTTTTTGGGAAAAAAAAAGGCAAAAACCATCTCTGGTGAATGAAAAACTTTTGAGTAATTGGGAACGTTTCATCAACATTACACGTAATACAACACTTCAAAACACACATAAAATGCGTTGATCAAAACTAAAATGATTAAAGAAAGGCAGCGCAGCACAATCCTAACATCGATATGACAACACGGACTGACCAAAAGAACTTCCTCTGGATCCAGCTACACAACAAAAGTTACATCATCGTCAGAGCAGGAAACGAGGAGGTTTCAGCTCCCGCAAATCAGACCGCCTGAGCGCCGGAGCAGAGCCGAGAGAGCTGGCGATTAAAAAAATGACAAATCAATGGTATTATCAAAACATTGATGGCCGAGACAATAGAACACTGAAGATCATTTCAAGCCCCTAAGTTTGATTTACAGCACCTGTTTCCACTTTGTCTCAACCATCTAACCTGACGCGGTTGAATCGATGGTAGCTCAGCTGTTCTACGGTTCAATGCAAGATTTATCAAGAGGGCATTAGGAGACACAGGGAGATGGAAAGATGGGGAAAGCATTTCCAAACTTAGAGTTGATCACATTTCCATTTAATTACAACTCAAAACAGCTGTAAAAAATACTGAGACATAATGACAAAAAATACTATTTACTGTTACTATTCACTGTCATTTACTTCGACATCGGTGTCAGTGTCAGTCATCACAATCTATAGACCAAACTGCTGTTGATGTGCGTCAGCTGTTTGAGTTGTGATGCATTTCTCTTGCAATATACTTGCGGCTTCCCCCCTTCCCAGTCACGCCACCATTCGATGTGTCTTTGATACTTTGTGGTTGGCAGGGATCCTTAACCATCCTCCATCCCTGGCAACGGGCCATTCGATATTATATCTCACATACACACACACACACACACACACACACACACACACACGGAGGACACAAAAAGTGAGAACATCTACAGTAATTGTCTACAAATACCAAGAGAATACAGAGGGAAGCACAAACACTGAAACCATCGATGCAGATTTTATGTCTCTATCAAGATTCATGTCCATCGATATTTTTGAGGCTGTAGTTTCTGGTCTTTTATTTGAAATATACTGTACAGAAACGTGTTTTTTTTAAAAATATCTTTGCTTCTCCATTTAAGTGAATGAGATAAGCAACATGTTCGAGACATTCTAACGCAGTACATTAGGCATTTTTAGGACAGATATTTTGGTGTGGTTGAGCAGAAAAGTCAAGGTGTAATCAATAACATTAATAATCCCTGCAATGGATGCCTTCATTAATGTTGACCAGTACACCTGTGCTTTTTTTTTTTTAATACTTTTAATAATTCGATTGCAAGACATTAAACTTCCTTTGCTTCTTTTGTCATGTATCCTTAACTTTTTGCAAGAAATTGACCAAATCAGCATTTAAAAGAACATATTCTTGTGGACAGAAAGTTGACTGGTGACCAGGTTCATTATTATGTTTCCTGTGCAGCCTCACTATTCAATTCAACTCTTAGATAAACAATTAAATCTTATCAAACCCACTTGGATAAAAGTCATGTGTACAATTAGCTTTTGATAATGTTTGTACATCATCAACCATATGTCTATTTGTTGATACTTTATTACCTGAGTGTTTGCCGACTCAGAGGGCCGCCACATGGAGTCATTTGCAGGCGGGCAAGCTGCGTGTTTGGCGCCATAAAAGTCAGCCTGCCATACATGTTTGAGTGTAATTGAAAAGGGTGTTATGTGAACCTACTTGCGTTACACGCCAATAGTGTTTCCGCTGGCTTGTCAGTGACCGCTTGATAGGCAGAATGGACTTACTATCCCTCTAAAACATTCGTAAAGCAACATATTGCACACGCTTTCACTCAAATTGTATAAACTTTAGACAAACACACACACACACACACACACACCCATACACACCACCAATACCCATAAAAGAAGCAGATGCCCAAAGGAAAGGACAACGTTCAAGTCAATACAGTTAAACATTTCTGCTGATTGGACATTACTATGCATGGGGATTAGCACTTTGCCCATGGGATAGAGGACTGTGTGTGTGTGTGTGTGTGTGTGTGTGTGTGTGTTTGTGTGTCTGTGTGTCTGTGTGTGTGTGTGTGTGTGTGTCTGTATATGTACGTGTCTGTATATGTACATCTGTTTGCGTATATAATTCAAAAGAGAAAGATTAATTTAAGAGGACCTTGGAAAGAGAACTAGCGTTAGAACTTCACCGCTTGAATCAACGAGAGAATGAACATTTGTGAACAGTTGGAGGGATGAATTTGCCTCGGTGCATATCGAGGATGGTGTAACGTAGAGATGGGTCATATATACGATATATCTCATGACTGTGATGTGAGATCGGCTTTAAAGGCTGCATTACAGTAAAGTGAGGTAATTTTCTGAGCCTACCAGACTGTCCTACTTTTTTTTTAATACTTGCCTTTAACCACGTAGTATAGATCAACATTACCGATCATTATTTCTCTTGAATTAGGCTAATTATGTATTGTAAGTACCAATAGTCATCCCCACAATATTGTCATAACACTAATATCAAGTAGGTATTTTGTCAAAAATATCATAATCTGATGCTTAATCCAGCATTTTAAAATATCCAGATCTGTCGATTATCTGATGCAGCCTAAATATATTGTGATGTTATTTTGAGGCCATTCCGCTCCGCCCAGTTTGGCTGACAAAGTCATGCTAGCTAGCTCTGTAGCTGTTAGCTACCATAGCCAAGGACATTGCAGAAGGTCTGATGACAGCTGACAAGCTTCTGCTGGTGACGAGGATTTGTTGTTTGCAGTGTAGCATTATCAGCGAAGGAATAGGATGCGTACCTCACAAGCTTTTCTGACTTTAACACATCTTCAGAGCTCTCAAGCTCAGTAACAGGCCAGGAACTAGCAATGACATAGCATTGTGGATACAGGTCGTGGCTATGCGAGGCTATATGGTGCTTGGTCCAGTTTGTCTTTTGCTACATGACGCTGGTACAAACTCATACAAAACATGACATTTCATCCCAGAGGCATCCGAGGAAAGATCTGTATTAGTCCAGTTTGTTTTTGTGGTATCAAAGTCCATAAAAGTAATCTGTCATTTTGAAGCATCCAGGAAAGGCTTTCAAATCCAGTCAACATGTATTATGCCTCCTTTGGGATACATGCATGTTGTCGTGGTAGGAAAACAATGAGTGCAAGCAAAACTAGGTTTGATTACAGCGAAAACTCCACAGGATACGTAACCCCACTGATTTAATTAAATCGGTTCATTTCAAAGTCAGTCCGCCCAAATACTGAGGTGGAGAGATGAGGCAGTTACAGGCAGGGAGGGAAACACTAATCACACACACTAAGACATTAGACCAATTATCTGACAATACGCAAAAAAAAAACCAACCACTTAGGAGAGATACAACAGACCCAATACAAAGGAATGATTCTTCACTGGCCGCATTGATGAGGTGTGATGCGAGCCGCCTGCCTGACGTTGTATCCTCCTCCACAGGAAACCCAATAGGAACGCTCGGTGTCACTAATGCCCCCCACCCAACCAAGAGAAAACACTGATCAATGCTTGGCAATGAGCAGATTGATCACGCATGATATCACTGGCCAAATCAAGACGGATAACTTCCCTTTCATTTCCCAACGTTCTGCTGCTGAGCCAACAGGTGTTTTTTCACATCCTTAATGGTTAGATAAAGATACTGTTGAGACTTCAACCCAAAACCCCCCTGGTGACGCCAAAAGAGACAAAATATAGTGTGCAATTCAGTCGTGACTTGTAGAGCCGGTATTGTTTGCACAGTATCTCATCAGCTGCCAAACCTGAACAAGAGCTCTGTTTTCTATTCATCAGCAGCCATGGGATAGCTCCAAAGCATGGCTTCTGTAAAATAGCTTAATAAAAAATAACCAAAGCCAAGATAATTTAGCAATCATGATAATTCTGTTTTCTTTCCTCCTATCTCTTTCAATCTTCTCTTTTCTGTGCCGGTGTTCACAGTCCTGCCTTGCGGCCAGTAAGCATATGCACCATGAACACATTTAATTTTCCCTGTTAGTCCACAGCGCGGCCAGAGGTGAGCTTTAATAAGGATCAATGGCACTTTATCTGGGACAGGACCCACTCCCGTGCATGCAAATCACAACGCCAGCAATGGATTCAATTAAAAAGAGAACCTCCAACCACCGGCACTGGAAATTCAATTAAAGGATTTATGCAAAGGTTCACTGGCTTTTTTTGTGTTGCTGTTTCTGTTTATGTAATGAGCTTTTCATATCAAGAATCAATACGTAATCTGGAGTGGGGCCATGGGGGAGGGTGGTGGGTTTGCTTTCTCATATGCATTTTGGATATAATTCAAGAACGGGCGTTTCTAAAGAGCATTTAGCAGGATATCTGACCACATCACTCCACCAACTGGGCATAGGCAGGGGTCTCCTCATCCTGTGGTGTTCTCTCGGACCGCATGACATGCCTCATGCTATAGCCACATATAAAGTTTACGTAATGTATTGATTTGGGACACACTTTGAAGTACAGCGATCCTCAGTAAAACCACTTACAGGACTCCCCCCTCCCGATTGGCCCAAGCGAAGAGGGCTAAAAGGCCGGGTCCCCGGCAGCAGCCCCTGTGTGCACCCTGAGGTGTGTGTTTTAGCCTAATGAAATGGGATCTCAATAGACAATAATCCTTGTAACAAGATTGAGCGGGGACACCCATGTCAATATTAGCAAATGGGATTGCTGGTTTGTGCACCCACACATGCACCCACACACACACACTGTCCATATGCTCTCATACCTGTGTGCCCATCTGTGTAGAAGTGCTCTCTCGTTGCCTCTCCACCTAAGTGGAACACAAAAATAAGAGTGTTCTGGCTGGACCTCGACGCTGTGGGTGGGGACCCATATCATTTTCCCACACCTACACGATTAGAGGATATAAGCCCCCCCACCCCCCGAAGTTTCTCAGAAGTTTTTGATTAATCTGCCACAGATGCGCCAAGAGGGGTTGTTCCAAGATAGAGGTGTAAAAAAAAAGGGGATGCTGTGTCGACAGAAAAGAGGCGCATAAAATAAAAGCTGTACAATAAATATCTGGCCAGTTAATGAAGAGGGGCACAGACATTAGCTACCCCACTACTTGGCATCTCCCACGACGACTGCCATAGTGGCAGTCTTACACATTACGGGTCAGAGCTCAGTTCGGAGGCACTAAGTGTTCGGTAACATTACTTAAAAGGTTTCTGTCGCTCCTATGTGCTTTTAGGGTGTGGCATAAATGCGTGTGCGAAAAAGAGAGAACGTGGACTGCTGAATCACATGCAGTCACCAGAAAAATAGAAACACCAAGATGCAACGCAACACATCAGCCCAAATATTCAAAAAGTGTAGTTTTTGTTGGTTTGACTGCAGTATTGACATTTGAAAGTGCTGCATTATATTGAAAGGTGTCTGTAACATTCCGCCCACCTTGTTTGCAAATATACAAGAAGCGTTTTTCAATATAACAAAATACTTTCTCTTTCTGGTCATTAAGTGTAGTTTGTGTACATATTTGCACCGTTTCCAACCATGTTTTACTAAAAATATAATTCAAGCATCAGTTACATACAGCTCACACTTTATGGATCTCTTCAAAGGAAATCAATCAAAATAACTTTATCCAGGCAACACACTGCGAGGAGACAATGTTTGAGGGCTCTATCCTACATCCCATCAGCACTCTCGGTGAAAGAGAGGGACGAGATGTGGAGCAAAAGAAGACTAAAATTACCGTCTGTATGAAAAGTGAAACGAGACAGTCTATTCACATCCTGGCCGGGCTATAAATAGGGTAACACACACAGCTAATGTGGTGGATTAGTAGCAGGAAGCAGACAGGCAGTCATCACAGTCCTTGTCCTCCTTAGCCCACCAGGTCCTGGATCCCAGCAGACGTCACCCTATCTACCAAATCACTATCAGCCCGGGGGCCGCGTCCATTCACAAAAAAGCAGCTCCATACAACTCTCAGCCCAGTCGTGTCATTCACAAAGAAGGGAAAGGGTCCTGTTTCAGTAGTTGATATTCTGTCAGGATGTTGCTTCCCCTTGCCTCTTCATTGGGCCATATTAAGTAAGTGTGTAACACTATCCACACCAAAGGGCCCTTTCTTCATATTTATATAGAGGCTGATGGGAAGAGATCAGGGCTAAAGTGCCTATTTTCCTTCAGATGCAATCACAGAGGGCTCAACCAAAGCTCTGTCTCTGTCTCTTACGATAAGGTCTGATTGATGGATACCCCTCTACAGTTCCTGGTTTGGCTCCAACCTCATTTGTTGCAGATAAATAAATACATGACAGCACTCAAGTCAAATCACACAAGTGACATAAACACTGCTGAGGAGGCTTGATGTATCTAAATTGAGATGACAATTTGCTCCAATTCTTGTCGAAATAAAAACTGTAATTATTTATTCATGTGTTTATATTACCACAGTTTATAGTTGTCTTTTTCCTCATCTGTTTATGGGATGCAGATTGCAGTAAACAGTGACGCATCTGCATAAAAACAGTAATTGCTGTCTTGTTTCACTGAAACAGTGAATACAGCAGCCCGCTGCTTCATCCCGCAAACAGCAGACTGCCAGTAGACACTCCCTCACCTTTCCCTCTCTCCTAATCACCAATTAGGACTCCATTAGTCTGGCCTGGCAGCTCATTTGCTCTGGAGGCGGCTGAGGGGGCCTGGTGCGTGGGACCTCTGCCCACTGCGTTCCGCCCCAGCGACCACGGCACGGCACGGCTGTCATGGTAACACCGCCACTGTGTCTCCCTATTCCACAAGTGAAAGTCCCTATCCTCCTCCCTTACCACTTCCTGCCTAACAATGCTTCGCCGTGGCAATCCTCTTCCACACTGGCAGGCTGCGCACAGAGGCTTCCCCTCTGAGGATTGAGGGGAGCGGGAGATGCGAGAGAAAGGCGAAGGGGGGAGCGACTAAAGGACAGTCAACGCAAATCTGTGGAGCCACTTGTTAGGCACTTCATTAAATGTCCGTCCCTATGGTGAACAGGTGAAGTGGGAGCCTTATTAACAGAGTAGGGAGACATCCTTCAAGAGCTGGGAGATGGCTTACAGCCCCGGTGCCAGCTGCCGGAGAAGGGGGGGAAGCGCAGGACAGCAAGAGGTAGAGGGATGGTGGGGAGCTGGGGGAAGGAGTTTGATGAGAAAGGGAGCAGGTACTGAGTCACATTCAAAGCACTAAACAGCCCCTCAGCAACATTGTGAAATTACCCCACAGGCACGCAAGATGAGGCCCAAAGCTCTCAGGAACTTGTTAAAGCCTCTGGCTCCCTCCCCTCCCCTCCCCACTGCGCTCGACGCTAATGTCACACCAGTGGGCCTTGGTCAAAAGTTCAGCACGTGCATATGTAAAAAGGTGGGCAAGCGCCAAAGGCAGCAGACGAGGAATGAAAAAGGAATAGACCGAGATGCCATTGAGCAAAATGTGGAGGTGTTTGTCCATGCTCGTGAAAAAAAAATGCATGTGTCTACGTGGCTGAGTGAGTAGGTGTGTATGAGGCTGACAAGCAGGATGCAGGTAGGAAACATTTAAGTAGGGCTGCATAATATTGAAAGAAATATGTATATATAAAATATAATATAATAATATATGTGGATATGTATATGTCATAGTTTAAATAGGATTTATTTTATATTGCTTTTTTTTTTGTTTAGCAAACACTCAAGGTAAACAACCAAAGTCAGTATTCACCCAACGTACACTGGTGGCAGAGATTATAATGCAAGCAGCCACCTGCTCATCAGGAACACTAACCATTCACACTGTACATACACTGACATACCTCCTGAGCCACAGCTGCCCCTTGTTTTGCATCATTGATCATTTTTGCATCACAATTTTCAATTTCAATTTATCACACCTTTGCCACAAAAATTGCAGCTTCTGTGAGTTGCATTTTGCCGTTTTACAATTTGGATGATGTTTCGATTAATCATCAACCATACATGACACTTACATATTAACCAGTTCAACCAAGGCCACTCAGAAACAAATTTAATCAGGGGTTACTTCTAATAATCAGTGCTTTCTTTTACACTTATTACTAATCTACTTACCATCTGTAGAGCTTGTCACAAGCCACGACCAAATTGCCGTGCACCGTGCAACATAAACAGTATGAAACTGACACACAATATTATGCTACTTCCATCCAGTGTGTTATGTCTTATATAAGTACTATGCTTGGCTTGGCCGACCACCGCAGCTTTCTTGAATGCATTAAGGATATACAATCACTGTAAGCAATTTTGTCAAGTGAGTGCTGAACAAATCAAATATAGCTAATGTATATTTTGGCTTTCTGTAGTTTCGTTTTGTTAGCCCATTTCCAATATGCTGGCATCTGCAGTCTCTGTAATCTCCATGGATCCCAGGAGCATGTACAAGCAATTAAAACAATAGCATCTTTACGCCCCTGCAACCAATAAACAAGCTAATGTCACTGCTCTATAAAGACACTTGGCGTCTGGGGCAATACCCCAGCTGGATTAGAACACAGCTCTGTGTTTTTAATACCCAACCATAAAGAAGGTTTAAAGAAATGCATGCACTTTATTAAAGAGACTCCAAGGAAATAATATCAAATACATAACCAAGACAACATACTGGAGTTAGGGTGTAAATTCAGAGAGAATCCCATTTAAAATTGAAGTTTATTTACCAACACTCATTCTGCATTGTTTGTGTCTTGGGACAATTTTTCTTCGACTACTTTATGAAGGAATCTTAAACGTGGCTATTTCTACCTCTCAGTTAACCGAGGCATAATTTAAAATGAGTGAAGTTTCCTGAGTTTACTCCGGTCTACTGCTCACTAGACATTCAGCCGTTTCAGTATAAAAAGAGGGTGATATACTCTAACAGCTGGTGTTCAATGTATATATACAACATCCACGAGCTAAGATTTGCCATTAGTTTTTCAGCCTGAGGCCTGGAATAAAACCAGATATGGCTGTTGAACTTTTGTGGTGCTGACTGGGCATTGGCAAGGGAATCTCCAGCTCTAACCTCTGGAGGGGGAACAAGAGAGCGATGGGATCCCACACAGCCACAGGTGCCATCTGGGTCCGAACCTGAGAACTTCCCTCTGCTCGACCGCACCACAAGCCCAAGGGCAAGGAAGTCCTTTCCATGAGTCAGTGCATTTTTCCTGCTAAATCCTGACAATAAGAAAGAGAAAGGCATTGGGGGACATGTGCACGGGGTGTATATTATGGAAGGAGAAAGAGAAACGGAGAGTGCACTGGCGTTGGTGAGAGGAAAGAGACATGAAGTGTGTGGGACCACATCTCAGGTTCCTAATATGCTGCTTTCATTGGCCCTGCCCCAAAGGTTTAACAGTGCTGTCCTGGGTGCGGTCCAGTACCTTCAGTTTCCTCTTTCTCTGGAAGACCATGGAATTGCCCTCACCCCCGTTCTCTCTTTTTTTTTTGCCTTTTCAGATTACATTTTATTCTGTGTTTTACGAAAGGTCTGATGGGACTTCCCTTTACCCCAGGTAAATAAGCCATGCAGCTGGGCAAACAGAACCTCAACCTAGCACCGGGGTCAGTATAAAATTGGGTAAGAGGAGAATGAAAGAGAGACTTAGAGAGGGAAAGTTAGAAAAATGAAAACAGTACAGTAAATGTGAAATTTACACACACACGCGCGCACACACTCAGTGTTCCAGGTTCTGCTCTGGGCAAGGAGACAAGCTCCACAGCCTCCAAGGCCAGGTTATGCAATCTTCTGCTAAAGTGATGGGAAGCGCTGGGCAAACTGAGCTCCACAAAGGAGCCTCGGGGAATGTGACGGAGGAATTCTGTCAAGACAGACAGAGAAGCAAATCTTGAAGAGTGAACTAAGCTAGAAGATTCTGCCTGAACTGTTATCCATTGCAAAACTGAACCAGCATTTATTTTTCCCGTGCTGATGTATCACTGCATCAAGTTCCAACAAGTTTGCCTCTTTCTTGTGCAACTTTTTCTTCTATTGTCCAGGTACAGGTTTACAGTATATTCATACGGGGTCCTTTTTGGCTAGTGTCTTCCGTTTAATTTTACTGTTTACTGTTCAATGAGCCCCTGATTAAATATCATGCAGCTTTACAGCCCACATACCATGCCAAGACATGCCTTTCTGCTTTTTCGTGTGGGATGAAGGATATAAAGAGTTAAAATGAACCGTCTAAGCCACAAGGCTTTCTTTTTTTTTTTCTTCAAGCCTTTTCAAGGTGACTGAGATGGAGCATTACATCTATTAAACTTGTCACAACACACTCCAGCGTTTGGTACGATCACAAGAACGGACGAAGAAAACTGCGTTGAGATTCTTCAGACCTAGCGAAGGCCTTAATGTCGCCATCAGTCACACAGTTTTCAAAGTACCGTACATTTATTTTGGTTTAAAGGAAGGAGAGACGCCAAATAGTTTAAGTTGCTCATCTTTGGAACTTGCTGAAGCCATGAAAAGACAAGAGAAATATTAACAGCAGCAGCCACAGGAACTTCTGCCTCGGTCAAGGATAGGTTAGACAAGAACACAAGAAGAGACCTGCTGTTCTCAGGCTTTTGTCTGAGGAGGCAAGAGAGATTTCCTGTGACAAAGGGAGAACCTGCTGCCGCCTTGTCTATTGTGAGAAAACACCAACGAAGGGTAGATAAAATGGAAATCATGTTTCTGTCTTTCACAAACTGGAATTCAGCACTTTGGAGGGAGGCTACAGCTTTTGCGTCGCATCATGAAGGACACGGGGCACACTGCAGAACACTGCAGGTGTTGTCGGACTTTTGCTCAGAATGTGAGGAATTGTGCTCCGTTGTGGAGTGGCTGCAGCAATCACATAGAACTGTGGTATACAGGCAGATCTTCAGTGTTAAAAAAGCATCAACAAATTCTTCAACATCAGTCAGTCAGATAATAAAAGACGACTCCATTTTCTATTTACTTCCTGTCAACTTTACAGTACCTTTACTTTCACTCCCAACCTTGGTGCTTACACAGCTTTTTCATACTGAAGTAAGTTACCGACCATATTGTTAAAAGTAAGTTGTAGCGTTGCTTTCATATGGTGCCTGTAGCATTTTTGATTATGAATATATTAACCCACTAACAAGGTTAGCCAGTCAGCTAGCCTAGCTGGCCACTAAACTGAAGGGAAAGCAATCAGAGCCTCACTGCTCGTTTTAGCTAGACAGTGTATATCAGCCACTCAAATTTTTGGTAGGTCCAAGCACCTAGTGCAAAAAATGACTGACATGGTAGCCTGGGCCTCCCTTTGCACAAGGGTGAGAACTGCCTCCTGGGACTAACTAAGAAATGGATTAAACAGTAGTTTTGCTGTTCTGGTTTGGAAGACGGTGTAACAGACTGTTCGTCCAATAGCTGGTCTCCTAGAGCACCATGCATGCTGAAGAAAACGTCTGATCATTTCAAGTGGGTCTCATAAATAGCAAGCAAGTTATTAGCAATAAAAACAACAATACAAATAATCTGCTGCTGCTATTCTGGGTTTAAGGTAAATCGAATCTTGCCTGTCACCTCAAGCAACGGCACCCCGAACAGTGACTGCGATTGGCAGAACACACATGCTTTTGGGTGCAGGTGCAGTGGTGGTCAGGTAGAGACATCCTACGCTCAGCAGGGTAAGATCTGTGTAAAATACAGAAGAATATCTGCAAGGCTGCTTTGTCAGAGCAGAGAATGATTAAAAGTAACAGAAAGAGCAGGTGGGGAGTTGCCGGATCACGAAAGGTAGCACAGGGAATAGCGTAGCTCAGCTTTTCGCTCTGGGACCTTAGCACTGGGCAAGAGTTGTTCCTCACACAGTTGGTGCTGCCAAGAAAAATATTTCTATCCTGAATGACGGATGTGCCCCGCTATACCGTACCTTTGACTTCACTTTTGTTTTCCACTTGCAGTCTACATGACCTCTATTTAAACATTATCTTAAAACACTGCTGTGGTAGTACAAGAAGAGGTGAGCAAAATCTTTTTAGTACACTTTGTTAATAAGAGCCGCTAACCACAGCCACGTCTTTATGGTTCTTAATGGTAGATGTTATTTGCTGTAGTCTGTCGGATTTCTATTGTGTCTGAATGTCACTTCCTTATTTCTGATCTTTCCAACAGAGCTGGCAACAGTCAATGCTTTAGCTGGTGTCAAGGCATATACAGAGCGTTTTCCAACGTTTAACTCTAACATATCACAGGATAGCATGATCCAGAGGAACATGACGATTATACCAGAATTTTAAAAATACAACGTGTGCTTCCAAAGGAATGTGCATGGAATTATTTTTTTTTTTT
>CAEMYA010002058.1:1545025-1557096 GCA_903131615.1 Diplodus sargus
ATTTTTTTTGGGGGGGGGGGGTTAAGCATTTTAAGGTTTGTTTCATCCTGCACTACAGTACCACTCATGACTACAGCTTAGTAAAGGCCCTTCACTGACATAACATCATTTCAGTTTCAGTTCTTGAAAATGTCAGTTTATTTTATGAAAATTGACCAAAAATAATTATAACTGATAGAACTATGAGAAACACGACTAGATGACAGACTTGTGTAATTCCCAAACATAAAACAGAGAACTCACACTGTACAGTATATGCAACAGATGGATCTGTTTAGTAGCTCTAGGCCTCTTCATCTGTTCACAGTACCGCTTCAGTGTGCAAGCACGAAGAAGTATAAAACAGAGATGAACGCGAGCCTCGCGGGCACACGAGTGGAGAGGGAACCAGTGCCAGACAGAGCGAGACTTAGCGTTGGCAGAGCGTCGGGATGTTTTCACAGCACATTATGTTTGAGTACACATCAAACACGCCACGCGCCGCTCTTTGATTGTCTTTGGTGAAGCTGCTTTCTGACAGGTGTTAGACGAGGTCCCTGGGTAGAGAAGGGGAGCATGCTGTAAATACACACTCGTAATGACGCATATTGCACTTGGCAAATAGAGAGATGACAGGGCGCTCCCAGATGATTGTTTATGTCGAGGTAAAGTTTGTGAGGGCGACACAATTGATATGCCAGTTATACTTTAATCAGATAATTGTCGAAATAGAACAGTGGCGAGCTTTTTAACGAGCACACTTGTTAACTGTTGAACTCCCCCGAGCTGCAGCTCGCAAATGTTTGAACGGAACTAACAATGAACCCCAGCTACTTCTCAGTAGCATTCAAAAAAAGGTCAGCTGTAATGTTCCCCTCATTTGGCCAGCCTCACTGCACCACTACACCAACAATAAGAGCCAAAAGCTGTTTAATATCAATTTGATGAGAGTTTACACTAAACAGACGCCGTACAGAAAGAACAGACCAGACCACATACGGAATATTGAGTATTTCCTCGGTGTCTGTTATTTCTGTTTGTTCAGTTTAATGCATCTCGTCTCTCTGCGCCTGTTTCCATTCCCTCATCATCTCAAACCACAGTGAGGTAGATATTAGACAATCTTCTAATTAACAGTAAAACCACAGCCTAGTGGTCACATGTGTAATTTCTCCATCGGACACATTCTCCACCCCCAGTGATCTGTGTGTGGAAGCTATGGGCTTTAATCGCATTGCCCCTTACGCTAGAATAACTGTGAGTACTTTCTTGGCAAAGGCGTCCACAGCTGAGGGGTTACTGCATGGTCGATCCTCCGGCGAGGTCCTTTCCATTCTGATTCAATCAATCTTTATTCCATCCTCTGCCAAAATCAATTGCACTCTGCCTGGGATGCCTGGTTAAAATGTGGGGAGGCACAGAGTAAGGCAGGGTACTATATCTCAACAACCTGTGAGGGTTCCCTGACTCAATAGACAGCGTAATGTGTAGGACCAGTCCTACGCCTATGATCAGACAATCATGCTTCATATTATTTTTGTATCATAATGCTTAAGTGCTGTGATCATTTTAGTTTGTTCCATTTGTTTTTTTTAACCAGCAAATAGAGTTGCAGTTGGTAATGTTTTCACTTTGAGAGTCTGTATGTGTGTGTTTCATTTTGAGAAAATGTGGTTTTGGAGACACCTTCAGTACTGAATCTTTACAGCTGTGTAGTTGAAATCAAAATAAAAGCTGAGTTTGAATATGGGTGTTATCCAAGCAAGGGTGCCGGAACTAGGGAGTTAGGAAAGGGCCCATTGGCACCCAGCTCTAAACCCCAGGCCCACATATGTTATGAGATTATAAATCATTGTCTATTTATTCACTATTTTCACCTTGTGCATCCTTTGTAAACAAAATGCTCAGGAGTTAGATGCACAGAAAGTCACCAAGACCAGACTGCAACAGTAAGGTGACACTAATCTTCCCCCAATGAGTCTGTTATTGAGGCTCAGCTTACATAAACGTCAAGTCTATTTGAAAAAATGTTGTCAGTTAAAATCATTTTGCTGGGTGGAATGCTCCATATTGTTAATTTTCCCTTATTTTGATTCTCCTATGACTGCTTTGGATTGCCACACTGTAAGAAACCAAACACTTGCACTTGAAATTAAAGCCTTGATGTCTCAAACTGAATGCTTTGATGCACAGTCTCTGTACTTTCGATAGTTGAGCGGCTCGTTCAAACCAGCCCCCCCAACTGCGTGGTTTCCTTGTTGTAACCTTGTAGTTTCCACCCCTGCCTGGAGTGGACACACTGGCCTCTTCATCCCAGTCCACGGCCGCCATCACACACCTGGCAGCTGAAAAAATACGAAGCCTTCTTAATGAGTTCTTTAAGAGAGTTGGAGGTGGCTGACGTTCATGGTCCAATGCCCAGGGTTATGAGATAACCGTGCAGCAGCAGGGCCTCGACAGAATGAAGCTCTAAGCCTCGACCAGCGCTGGAACGACAGAGGAAGGCCTGCAGTGACAACTGAAAACCTTGTTTGTACGTTAGTTAATCTTATGGATTCATCCTTTGTCAGTTTTCCAGTCCAAATGTACTTGTCAACTTGAAGCCGTAGTCCTTCATCAAAAATTTGATGAAAACAATCACAGACAATATACAAAACTGGAGCTTATCTATACATACGTATTTGTTTTTTTAATCCAATTCTTTAGTGCACATTCAGCAGTTCGTTTGCACTTCTTGATCATTTTTAACACATATTTTCATTTCAAGCTGTAAACAGTGTTGTCTTTAAGCAGCAAACAACAACTTTGGGTGTGTGGGGACATAAAATCCCATTCAAAATCAATTCAAACCAAATGCTCCTTTTAAAACTACCGGCATGATGAATATGAGCCTTAAATATTATTCATAACTCCTTTCTCATCCGTTTAATGTTCTTGCTTTTCTTGCATATCTACAATATGACTCCCTCCGACAGTTGATGATGAAGTGATAGAAAGACGGAGAAGTCTCTTTGAGGCAAGGTAATGACTGCCCCTGATTTAGCTGCTTTGCAGCAACCATCCCATATGGGAACGGAGGGCAGATAGAAGAGGCTATTGGCCCCCATCCAACACAAACACAGCCTTGAATCCTTAGCACAGAGCTCTCTGCCAAAACACTGGTTCTCTGTGAAGGCAGAAAAAAGGGGGATAGGAAGGGAGGAGGAGAGGAGACTTGATTAGGAAACCTTAATGGGACTACCCTGTCACATTGCATGGGTGTCTGGGCCATGGTCCAAAGCATTACTGACACTGCACTAAAGTAACAAGGAGAAGGTGAGGATCATACAGCTGCTGCACTAAGAGACTTCCCAAAACTCAATTCCTCACGTACACTATGTGTGAATAATGCTATTAGACTCAGGTAATTAGTCTTTAAAATAAACTGCAGGTGCGACAGCACTTTACTGCACAATAGAACTGTTACCAGTGAGATGGGCTATGTAACCAGAGAGGCGCTGTGCCTCTGCTTGAAGGCCGGTGCCACAGAGTAGATTTTGTTTTAAAAAAAACATCTTCTTTCAACAATATTTGTATTCATTACACTGAAGAAAGTGACTGAATGTGGACTGGGAAAACACAGAAAGGAATGGCACAATGTCCAAACTGGAGTTTCAACCACTTGAAATATATCCGTGGTGCCACACACTCAAACAATCACACAACTATTTAAAATGTTGGCATGTAGATGGCTAATTTGGCGGCTTTGATTTTCCCTTTCCTGAGTCTAAATGCAGAGTGCCGAGGTCCAGTGAACAGATGAAATGCATGAGGTGCCTGGGCGGCCCCAGTGCAGGTTCACTGACAGCTGGGAATGATGAAGGCTGAGGTGTGGCCTCACAGCACTGACACACCATGTATCAAAATTCAAATAGTCAAGAAAGACACTGTGCTTTTTTTTCCTGTTCCAGACAGGTTAGGCAAAATACATAACACATTTTACTCTGGAAACCAGAAATTCATAAGAAGAGCTAAAGTTGCAGTAGGTTCTAGACTTCCCCGTTGCATCACAACTATATTGAGTAAAGGTTTGTTTTTGGCTGGAAAAGGCGGTTCACTATTAAAGCAAACTGTGAGATACAAGATAAACAAAGTTAAATGAAAAGGGGTGAAAAGAGCGTAACTCAGACCATGGTAATTGCTCATTTGTAACCCAAAGCCTGGCTCCCCTGGTGGGTGCAGTGGAGAGAGTGATGGGGTGTGCTAGCTGGGCCCCAGTGTGATTGGGTGCTCTGAGCCAGCACACCCTCACTCGGTTTCCATGTATGGCTTGCTTGATTTGAAGAGTGACCTTGAGTGAGACAGCGCTCCTCTTTCGTTCTTGCTCTCCTCCCTAAACCATCTTTTCCCCGCTCTCTGTCTAGGGAATGAAAGCTTTGCCAAGCCACCGTCAACACAAGCGCTTCAGAGGAATTACAAGCTGCCCGAACCGGGGCTGTTTCGATGAATGAGGCTAGTGTCCTCACTCCTACTGTGTCTTTATCCCTTCAATCCTCTGTCATCCTGCTCCAGCACTGTGTTCAGCATCAAGGAGCAGGTAAGCAGAGAGAACAGCACCACACTGCCTCTTTTGGTACAATGAATACATTTAACGTATTCTGACAAGAATGACTTTTCCGGACATGAACGGCGTACAGTGAAGAGCCAGACACTAGAGGTCCATGACACATGACTCTGTAAGGGAGTGGTCGCTTCTAGACAGAAATTCTCGTCCTTCCCTTCTCCACACCGCTGGCAAAACATGGTCACCAAGACCGAACGTGAGGTGAGGAGGACAGGGTTACAGCACCACCCAAGCCCCCTGGAAAAGATATATTCAGCCTTCAGAGAGAGGCATTTCATGTGGATTTTCTTAAATGATTAATCTCCGCTCACTAAGATTTGGTACTGTTGACTTTTGAACTGATAAGGTACTGATACCAACAGTTGCCGTACCCAACGGTACCTTCTTCGTTATGTTGCTCTCTCTATAATAACAATATCTCCTTTGTATTTTACAACTAGATAAAATCTTATTCAACTCCAACCAGACTGAAATTAATGGCAGTTGCTGAAAGGAGGGTGCTAAGAGACCAAAGGAAGGGAGTCTTGAAAGTCAGAAGAGCTATAGCCCAGAGTGACAGAGTAACACTGGATCCAGTAAAGTACAAATTAGTAATTCATCAAACAGACATTGGAAAAATATGGCCCCATGACGACACAATAATGACAGGATGACAAAATAATAATAGGAAAGAGGAATCATCCTGAACAGGCCTTAAAGCCCCTCTACATTTAGCCTATCATATCGTCTAACTTGTACAAACTGCCGCAAGCAGAAGCGCAATTTCCACTACTACGGAGCACCATCACGGTTTAGATGAGGATTAAGGTTTGGCTGTCGAGTTGGTATCCAAAGAGAAGCCTTCTATAACAAACTGAAGTAATTAACAGCTTACTTCTAAGGCTAACCCCTTTCATTTAGTGTCCTACGGAGCTGCCTCTTCCCAGGAGTGAAGACCTTAACAAATGGCTTTAATAGGCAGACCTTCATAATGTAAACCCGTAGTCTTGTGGGACGGCTCACGGCTTTGACCACAGAGCAAATATGAGTAATTTGTATACACGTCTGCTGGGAGCCATAACAACCGCACGGGGAGGAATTACTTTATGTAATTACTTGAGAAAATATCTGGGTAAGACACATGCGTGGCTATGTCATGCTATGAAAGAGGGAAAAAACAGAGGAGGAGACGGGAGAAAGAAAAAGCGAGAGGGAGATTATGTGATCTATCCCTGTGGTGGTTAGGGCTCTCTCGCTGGAGAGGCTATGAGGCAATCACAAAGGCTCTTCAAATGCACCCGGCAAATTTACTCACATGGAAAATTAAGCAGGGACGGCGTTCTGTCCCCCTAAAGACTTTAAGATATATGGCTGCTTTTGTAATTATCATGGGTCAGGTCCTAAATTGAGATATGTTCATATGCCAGTGATTTCAGTGTAAATCTTCCTCTCTGTGTGATGATTCTTTCAACAGCTTACTTGCGTGTGTGTCTGGCTTTTTCATTTTCACATACTATGTTATCTGTGTGTGTGTGTGTGTGTGTGTGTGTGTGTGTGTGTGTGTGTGTGTGTGTGTGTGTGTATGCATGCATTTGTGTGTGTGTGTGTGTGTGTATGCATGCAGTGGGTGATATATGAGTTGCGGCAGGATTGAGAGAACCCTGTCGACAGCTGCTGGCTGCCATTCACACCTGAGAGGACCCATGTCCTGATGAGAATTAATGTACTCTGACATCCTCTGGGACTCTGGCAGCCCCCAGAGGGCCTAATGAAGAAATACAACCTTGCCAAGAGAGAGGGGGCATATCAAAAGGCTCCCTCAGGCCCCAGGAGAGGGCATATAGGGAGGGCATGGACAGACAGAGGAGACGCGGGACAAGGATATTTGGGAGTGAAGGGGGGAAAGACGGAAGAATATTCTTGGGCTGGTAAACATTTGTTGAGCTTCACGTGTTCATCATTATGCCGATCTGCATCGCTGTGTTAATTAAACATGCAAAAAGTGTCACCAACATATGCTGGGGGATTTCTTACCTGCTCATTAAAAACGTAATAATCAATCATATTTCCTTTTTTTCTTTTTTTTTTTCAACTCTTGAGAATTAACCAATTGCCCGCAGGTTACATTTTTTCTGACCTCCCAACAAACCAGTATAGAGAAGGTCTGCAAGGTTAGAGGACCATCCTCTTTGGGTCATCCGTGTCCTAGAAAAAAGGTCACATACGGTCTCTCTATAAGGACCTGTGTTTGGGATTTGAGTACTGGTCATTATGCAAAATCTATTCGGGTCCCAAGTGATGTATCATCCAAGTACCAATTAAATTTCTTCCCCTTTCAATTCAGGGTGACTTGTGCATCTCTAAAGGGACAGATGGTAAAGCATAATGGTATATTTGTCCAGCCCAGCTCTCCATAGACCACAAAGTCAGGGCAGGAGGTAAAAACATGGATTCCGATCCCTCAGCCTCGGCCATTTCTCTCCCTAAATCCCTCATTTGCTCATCACTTTTCTTCCCCCGCATCCTTCCCCTCAATCCCAATTCTCCCTGAAACAAAAACCAGTACATTAGATTTCCGGTGCTTTGCCACTCTTGGCACAAAAGGGGGGCTTTCAAGAGTCTTTTCCTTTTTCATGAGAATCAAATCTCAGAGGTGAGTGTGAAATTCTGAAATAAAGTTTCAATATGAAAGTCTGACCAACAGGAAGACAGACAGACATCGTGGCGAGGGGAACACAAAGAAGGTGGGGTTGTTTTTGGATAAAGATGTCAGCACAGTACATTCGGTTGTTGACTGTAAATGAGACCCAGGGCTTTGGCTCCAGGAGGGGGGGAGGGGGGTGCCTAGGGGTAGCCTGGGGCCAGTACAGTTGAGGCGCTCCCAGAGGTTCAGCAGAGGACCAAGGCAGAGAACAGAGTACACTGGGAGCTCGTCCAGGAGGACCAGCAGCCTCTGGATCCCCTTATGATGTTGACTAGCCATCCACAAACCGCCAGGAAATGGCGGTAAGAGCTGACCCAGACAGAATTCCAGGCGTGTGACCATGTGACGTCAGTGCAACCAACATCTATCATTAGCACGTCCACAAGCTCTGCCCGCATGTCCCTCTGTCCATTCTCCAGTGTAGGAGAGGGCCCTGTGATGGAGCCGACCGGGGCTGTCAAAGCGACCAGATGGCTGTCTTTTTTGCTATTGTGCAACAGCTAATTTGAAGTTCACTTCAACTGCTTTTTTAACAGCTGCTCAGTAGTCGCACAGCAACACTCATTGCCAGGATATCCCTGTCTGAATTTGGCTCTGCCACTAATCCCTGAAAATTACAGTGTAACTGCATCCATGGAAAGTCACGGTGGCCACTCAGACCATCCTGTTCACTCACAATGAAAAAACCTAGAAATACATGCATTTTCACTGAAGTTATGTAGAAACATATTTCCAAGTTAAGATTTAATCCTCTGCTCCCAAGCTGCAGACGTCCTTTTACAAAATAAGGTCTGCCACACGGCCAAGTCTTCAACTGGAATTTTTTCCTGACAAACTTTTGTCGATCACAACCCTCAAAAAAGAGTTTGTTGCATGTGTATGAATAAAAAAAATACGTTTTTCATTAAATTACTGGCGAACAGATCAAAACCATCATCACTCCAACCTTTGAAAGAGTCAATTATTTAAAGAAATGCATTTGTCAAAAGCTAAATGTCTGTTAACAAGCACGGCCGTACAGTGACGTAGAACAGAAAGGAGGTTCTTTCTTCTTAGGGCTCAAATGTTTGGACAGAAATTACTCTTTCATCCTCCATTAAAATTTCCCACATTTCTGTCAAAACAATCCCTTCAAAGTCCCCCTGTCAAACATGTATGCAGATGAGAAACACTCTTACCCAGTCATCCTGTGGGCAAACATTACTTCCAGCTGAGCAAACATGCCCAGACAGAACAAGCGATACATGACAGAAGGCTCCAGTTTCTTGACTCCATATTGGTCAAACACTCTTCGCATACTGTACTGTGATCCATGTTACAGCCTCCAGCCTTACGCTAACCGCAGTTATACTTTGCAAACAAACACAGGTAAGATTTTACCAAATGACTCAAGTCATGCAAAAGAAAAACATCTAGGAGTGCGAATCAAAATTAGAGCGATGAGCTACAGGTCTCAATATTTGTTTTACAGACAAAATAACCCGCATAAAACCAAGCTAGACCTCTCAACTAATGCAAATTCTCAGTCTCACTTGGCCAACTTCTTTCCGAGTCACTCCAACATTGCTTGTATCACACAGATGAATGCATTTAACAACAAAAACAGAGGTACTACTTCATGTATTGAATGGCATCAAGTTAGGAATGGCTATTGTCTAGGCCGTGATAATGTTCTATAACATTTCTTCAGATCTGTGTTTCTCACATCCTCGTGTAAGCCACACAGGAAGTGCTGTATCTGACTGTTAGGTGAGTGGAAACATTGTTGAGGTTATGTTCACGTAGAGCACTGGGGTTTGTTATGTACTCTGTACTGTTTTTGGATGGTCCTTTATCACTCTCTGGTTATCGTTTATATATTTCGTATCTATTTTTTTGTTTTTTTTGTTTTCTTTGTTTTGTGTTTCCTGCCCATGGTTAAAGGAGCTAATTGTGGCTTACTATGATTTATGTACTGGTCTCTGCATGGATTTGGAAGCTTGGGGAAGTTAATAAAGGATTTTTTTTTCTGTCTCTCTCTCTCTCTCTCTCATTAAAAAGAGAGAGACAACAAACCTTAATCAAGGTTTGCTCTTAATTGGCTTAAGTGCGGCTTTATGGAAAAGTCAATGAATCTCTAGATACCAGTTTGATGTAATCATTCTGCAGCTGCAGGCCGGGTGAACTCTGACCCTTATGTCCCTACAAGATAATAGCGATAGAAGACCCTTGGCCTCTCTCAACATAAAAAAAACGCTCATATTGGTCACAATGGTCGTGTACAATGTCCACCGTGACCAATAATTGATGGTGTATTTTAAGCCTCTCTTATTTCACGAAATGCATAATTTTAATGAGGATGTGTGTGTCAGAGAGAGAGAGAGAGAGAGAAAGAGAGAGAGATGCATTTTTTCTAAAAAAAAAAAAAAAAAGAATGTTTGAACAACACGTAAGCAACGTGTTAAGTTCAGAATATGAGCTGGCAGTGCGCTTGTAACCGTTTCCCCCTAAACCAGGAAAATAAAAGAACAATCAGTCACCCTCTGCTTAGATACAATCTTAAAACCATGACCATCAACCAGCGCTCATTTATAATAAACAGTAACACATTTGTTTCTTCACTAAAGATAGTGGACAGAAAATTGGAAATTGGACAGATTCTTTTAACAATATCCAACTGCAATCGAAGTTGCTCTGTAGATCTTAGGGGGGCGGTTCTGAAAGTCCTCGCCATGTCATGAAGGAGCACAAAAAGCAGCTAATGCAGCAATCTGTCGAAACAAGCTCAGCACATTACGTTCTTCTCCTATGGAGCTTCACACCCACTGCTGCCATGGTGAGGGAGGGTGAGAATCTGAAGCATCTACTCTGTGATACATAATGAAGGGTCATTTTAATTGTGCGCTATTTTTGGCAGACAGTATGGAAAGGAATGAGCATTAGATTCTTACATTAGAAAATGAAGCCAAATAAGTAATTGGTTGTCATATTTATCTATTAATGTGTGTGAAGGTGAAGAATATAATGTGATGGAAGTGGGTAGTGAGATTAATAATCAAGTTATTTATTAGAAAAAAAAAATCTGAAAAGGAGGAAGACTGAGTCCAACTATGAAGACGTTTTGGGACTCTGAATAAGAATCTGTGGAGTGGTGCTTGCAATCGTGAGAGTGGGTCTTAGAGAGTTATGGCTTCAGCTAGCCTGTAGTTTATGTGCACTCTGGGTAAAATGCAGAGCACTTTGAGAACATTTATCATAAAACACAGGAAGGGACCGGGATGTAAAATGGCTGCTCTGCTCAGCCTCAGTATCTGCGATCTGATATAAACTCTCCAGATAAATAATGCATGACTGCGCCGTTGAAAAAAAAAAAAAATGTCAGAGTGCCTCTTATTTCTTGCTCTGACAATTATAATGCTTTGTAAGGTTTTTGTTTTCCTCTCTTTTTCATTTGGGAAAACTCTACTTCTCTTTTATTGTACTTAGAGTCAGACAATGTTTTCGCCCGTCCTAACGTTAACTTTACTGTACCTACCTACTCACTGAACCTTGTCATGAAAGCAAATCCCAAATATTTGTTTTATTCACATTGGTGTTGATGCGTTTAAGGAAATTTAACGTAGGGGACCGAGGACTAACAGCACTTAGATTAAGCTCAGATGGGGGATAGATTAATGTTTATATCGTGATAAAGTTTATTTAATATTTCATGCATTTTGTAGCGCAGAAGGGTATCTGACTGAATGTTTAAATTCATGAAAAAATACAAATTGTAAGAGAACAACTTGTCTCTTACAGGTGATGATGAATCAATCAGGAAATCCCTGCGTCCCTACGGATGAAATTAATGATGTAATTCATTTCCATTATCATTTAATCTGCCTTTAATGAACCGATTATTCATTTAAAAATGTTAAATGTTACTCTTCCCCATTGCATCACACCTTTCCTTGTGTATTTTCCCAAAGACATAAATACAATCTACATCCTCTCCCTCTCTCTCTCTACGGAACGCAGGCAGCGGGAACTCCATGCACATTGGCAGCATTTAGCAGGTGACAAATGGAGTTTCCCAGGCTGAACCAGCCCAGAAGGCTCACTCAGATGGGTTGATGAATGTAGACTCGAGCCCCGACAGGCAGGTTTATTTTTATTACGTCTGTCATCGCACCTTTTGCAGTGTCTCCGCAGCAAACACACATACACATTACACTACCGCAGGGGGAGGAAGTAGTCCTGAATCACACCGAAGGCTGTATAGAGCTGCGATTACAACGTTTGCCTTCACCGAAATGTTCCACAACATGACTCGCGTCCGAAAATGCAAGGTTGATATACAGATGGTAAGCACCAATCCAATATATTACAACGACAGACAAAATCTTCCGTGTGCCCACCGACTGACAGAATACCAAAACACGATGACAAGCATACAAGCAGGGGCCAAAGAACATCCACCGTCGCTTCATTCCTTTTCTCTCCCAACGAGAGAAACACATGATGGCAGGGGGGGAAAAAAAACACAGTTTCTTTATTTGGCTGCACACAGAGTACTTTATCTATTTGACAGAGGATGTGGAATCACAGAAAAGGAGAGTGGAGAAAGGAGGGAAAGGTTCTTTTTAAGAAAATGATGCATGGGCTCCAGGCTTTGCAACTCATGAGTCGACAATGTACTGTCGGTGTCTTCGGGGGGGTGTTTCGGCGAAGGTGCGTATCAATAGGTAATAAATCTAGTTGCATTCCCAGGATGTGGACGGACTCACAGGTGTCTCACTCTTAACACAGTAGCTTCAGCAGTTCACAGAGGCCATGGAAACACTGTGA
>CAEMYA010002058.1:1557171-1581050 GCA_903131615.1 Diplodus sargus
TGTGTGTGTGTGTGTGTTTGTGTGTGTGTGTGTGTGTGTGTGTTTGTGTGTGTGTGTGTGTGGTGACACCAACGTTAAACCACTGAAGATTCTCTGGAAACTTCAACCACTCAAGAGAGGAAAGAGAAGGGGTACAGCTATCAGAGATACTGACTGGAACAATTCAAACGCACACCTCGTCTCACCTCAAGCTTCACCATAGAGCTCAATCAAATTAAACGCGGCCAAGCTGAGACCCACTCTTTTCCACTCATGAGCAAGGAGAGGCACTATGACCTGCTTAATGGTGATAAAATGGTCTTTAATGGGACTGGTGTGAGAGTTTTAATGTAGTGACTTAATGCTGAGGTCGCTCACCTCTCCCCAGGGCTCCAGGGACAGCTACCATTATGTGATCAAAAACCCCTGCCACCTGATGGGCTAGCTGGAGACCTTGTATAATCAAGGTCGGCATGGGCCGCTGGATGGTGCAGTTTAGGGCTGCATCTAACAATTATTTACATTGTTTAGCCTACAAAGTGGTCAAAACGTTACCAGAGTCTATAGTGATTTATTTTCAAATGAAAAATGTTGTTTTCATCAAAACTCAAGAAACTCAAATACTGCAAATGAAAACAGACAAAACAAGCTATTTTCAGATTTACTTAAAGTTTGCATGCAGTCAAAATTGTGTTTTTCTTATTTGTAATTAGTTTTGACCAGCAATTTGGATCTGTTTGACAGATGCCTGACCATAAAGGGACGGTCACCGCAAGAGGAGTGAGCGAAAGGCTAGCTGACTAAGCTAACTGAGCAAGTCAACGTTACAGCACAGCCGAGTCAGATGCCATTAAGGTTTACATTCACAAGCGTAGAAGTGTAGAGCAGGAGCATGCTTCCTTCTTTGGATGTTGTGGTTTAGTTTAGTGGGGAAAAAAAGGTCGTTTTTATATGAAACTGTTTTACAACAAGGTCTGTGAAATATCCTGAGTACCCGAGTTATGATTTTTGGAAAGAGACAGTACTGTTGAGTGCTCAGGGTGCCAAAAGAAATTGTTTTCTGGCACTCTGAGAACCTCAAGCTGAGTGCCATCTAGTTCCATTATATTTGAGAGAAGGCAGACATCTCTACAGCTGATACCTCCAAAGCTTGGCAACTTATATCAAAACTGTCTCAAATGGATAAATTGGACTACAGGTAAGAGGAAAATGTGCATTTTTGATTTTGGATGAAGTGCGATTAAGTCGGTAGATGTAAACAGGGTATTCTTTATTTTCTTGTTTCTTTTTTATTCCGTTTGGACTCTCAGCATGGACCAATATGCAACTTACGTAAGTGTGATGTTGAAACTTGAAGGCTCCAGTGCACACACACATGGAAAATGTACTTTCAGTAATGCGGGACTTTCAAAATGAAAGATATTCGGATTTTCATAATGATTGCATTTTCCAGTAAGGGAAAATGAGTAAATGCAATTGAAATCCTTGTTTGGGTGGATACACATATGAGACACACAGTATCATTCAATCATTAAAATGGGTTACATTGTCTGAAGAGGATCTTTGATAACTGACTGAAACAGTTAACTGGTAGTCAAAACAATGTTTTCTATTTGTTGACTTTAAGTAATAATCTCTAAGATTTTCATGTCAATAAATATCTGTTAAGCCATTATCTATCGCCAAATGAGGTAACGCAACGATGATTGAGCCTATGCCCCACTGACGAAAGCATTTGTCTCTAAGTCCAAAGATGCACTCTGGGGGTTGGTGGCGAATTTCCCAGAAAATATCACAAGCGGTGAACAGTTAGTGACGCGTTCACCCAGCAGTGGTTGGTCGGGCAGAAAGAGTGGGTGGTTTGCATCATGATGATGGAATAATTTAGCCTAATGTTAGACAATGAATAAGTATGTACCAGGGTTGGGCCGATGGCTGACAGCAGTGGACTACTAATCCTTGAAAATCGTAACATCGTGATTTAAAAGGCCCCTCAGAGTTGTAGTAGAGCAAGAGTTGTTGTTTGTGATACGAGGGGAGAGGAAATGAAAAGAAGTATGTTGCTGCTCAGTGCACTGACATTACATCTCCAAGTCCTTTTATTGTTTTCTTATTATACCAACTCAGTTAGGCGACACCAAGACACTTGGTTAAATTTGTGGCGGCAGTGTTACTTTTCCCGCAGGTCACTGTTTCTCTCAGTCATACCATTTTTATACACAGTTCTCTTAGCTTAGCATCCTTGGCTAGTAAGCCAACGTTGTTTTATGCATATGAGGCTGAACAAAGCTAAGTTATGGACATATGGTGCACAGAAGAGGATGCTTTTAAACCAGGCACAGGCACGTATGTCAGTGGTAACTGGAGATATTTTCCTCTGCTGTGTGAGACAGTTGGAGATGTGTGTGTCAGATTAAAAGTGGGAAACAGCGATGGCTACAGTGGTGAGCTAACACAACTGCTGCCTCACGACAACACTCAGAGGACAAGCTGGCTCAAATTCATAAACAACGATGTCACCTTCCATCGCGATGTTTCATTCTAGACCACGTCATATGCCAGTAGGGCAGACATCGCCCAACCTTAGTATGTACATAATGCTACTTTTATAACAACCATTATTTATACAGTAAATAGTAAGTGTAATAATTATTGTCTCAGAAGACATGTTGTTATGGAGGCGTGGCAAAGCTGCCAACTGCCAACTGACTGACGCCACACAGGCTGCACTGGATCTCGGTGAAGCAGTAAGGTCCAAAAATACACAAAAATACAATTGCCGTTTTCTTGCCACTTTAACAATTAATCAACTAGTCTAGTGTAATTTTTTCGGCCACCTCAGCCATTTAAACTATGAGGCCCACCTAATCAACCAGTTTTTATTCTAACAATTACCAGTATTACTATAAAAGCACCAGCATTAAGCACAGTGACTTCAGGTCAGATGTCTTACTATCTGGTGAACTGAAGACAATGTGCCAGCAAAATATTGACAAGCTTTGTTTGTTCCATTTTACACACTACAACATACAGAGCTGGCTCAGCGGGCTGATTTCTTCCAGTTCCATGGTGAAGAAGCACAGTTGCATATCAGCATTATGTACCCCGAGATCAAATTATTACAAATTTGAATTTCTCCGCCTGTGACATCTCTAAACTAATCATCCTGTTGTGTCATTTCTGTTTTGTTCAGCCAGCGGAGGTTTTAGTCTTCAGTTCATCTGGAGTTCAAATGGAGCGTCAGGGATTGTTCACCCTGTCGGTGGCTGTGAGGTGTCTTATAAGGAGCAGCCGGGGAGGAATCCTTTCAATTAGAGTGATTTATGAGAGACCTTATTGAGCTTATTACGCATGGGCTAAGGCTGCGACTGTTCGGCTCTCTACAGAGGGTCATTTACGTGTTGATTACAGGAAAAAGAATTGAAAGCTTCATAAATATTCCTTATAGTATCAACTCTGATCTTGACTGTCATCAATCTACAATAGCTTGCACTCCATTAGTCATAATGAAGCTCGTCTACCAACAGTTTCCTCTCCATTTTCAATTGTTTACCTCTAACTACAAAACTGAAAAAAAAATAAAATGTTTTTCAACAGATTCGTCGAAGGTTTTGTCACATAATAAAAGGAGGGAATTATTAAACTCTCTCTGCGTTTTTTAGATTTGCAAATAAAGCATATTTTTGCAGTTTCACAGACTACCTACCTTCTCCAAGGATAGTCTAATGGTGGCACTAATAATGTTATCTTAGAATGTATCTGTGCTGCAAAGTAAGCTTTTAAATCTCAAACAATTATGTCGGCCTCATTATGCAATTCAGCAAAGCCGTTTAACTGTAATGCCCCAACTTTGTAAAAGATAAAATAATGTATCTCTGGCACAGTTAAAAAGGTATAAACACATGTTATTTTTCCCTTGTCTTGCAAAAAAATTAGGACTGGGGAAAGGTTTAATGACAGTTGTGTAATTTAAAAAGTCAGCAGAAAGGAATTATTAACATAAGGAGAATCGGCACGATGGTTCCACTGAAAATCAGCACGAGCCTCTTTTGGCCTAAAAGTTTGAGAAAACACAGAATCTTGTCTCTCGGCAACCACAAGTTGAACTGACCGATACTGTACAAATGATCGTACTAAATAATCATACAATACCTTGACACATGTCAACATGACAGTGATTTGAACTTTTGATCCAGTTTCGTGAAAGGTTTCGATTAGCTACATTAGAGCTGCTGTACGCGTTATATTCTCATTAAAAGGAGTGTTAAATATATTCCAACATTAATCACTGTGATAGAGTGCTTGGTCAGTAACCCGTGTCACTAAAAGAGGAAAGATATTTCCAGGTATCCCTGTCCAATTTATCCAATCAGGACAGAGAACCCCATACAGAGGCGGTCCTGTTTGCTTGGTGAAAGCAAAGAGAAGGATCCTCTTGTTCTGGTACTGACAACGGCAACGGTGAATGAACAGGGTAAGCTGCCAAGTCCAGTGCTCTCAGAGACGGCTTGTGTGCCAAACAGGCCAAGTGAGGAAAAAACACTTGAAGAAAAGAAAGAGGCAAAGAGAGCTGACTCAGAAAAATAACGAGTCGTGCAAGTTTGGTGAAGTAGAGAGGAGGGGGGAGGGGATTGCTAACTGCAAAACGAACAGAACGTTAGCTAAAACAACAACAGCGCTAACAGCAGCTTTAACCAGTCTAATGAACCTCCTGTTACTGTTCATAAGACTGGATAATGTACATTTATTTTCTACGTGAGGGATCGCACTACTCACTGCACTCGGTGAACAATTAGGTTTTAATTTTTAGTGACATGTTTTATTTTCTCAGTCCATTTTTAATATTTCTCTTTAATAAGCTGAAGTATTTCTCACCCGATTACTCAATTCAATGTTGGAATAATTGGAAGAATACTCGCTAATGCTTACTAAAATATTTTGATGTCAGTGGTTTCTGACAGGAGAAGTACTATATCAAGTGAGAGGTGTGAGGGAGAACACAGTTCTTCACATCTATCGTTGAATTCAAGGCTTCACTTCAATACGAGTACCTGCTTCTCGAACAAACAGCCTCCTCGATATGATTGTTACGGGTGGACTGCCTTTTGGACTTGCCTTTTATCAAGGCAAGGGGGTTTATGTGTGTGTGTGCAAGGGCACATAATAGGCAACGCTACTCTGATCACAGAGCTGTACGGAAGTCCCTCAGACGACACTGATGAGAAACACCAAGGGTTGAATCGCCTCTATATTTAATAGAACTTGTTAAGTAGGCATGCAGTATCATTAGAGATAAAATAAATCCTATCTGACAGCTTTCATTGAGGTTGTCGTTTAGAGATATGGAATCTGCGCTCTTGTTCGTTCACAATAGAAACATTGGTTCATTTCCTGTCTACACGGATGAGCTGCCCAATTTTACGCCAGCCTTTGAAGGTAATTTTTACATTGCCTAGGCCTCTCTGATTTCAACTTTATATGCATTATTTACAGAGAAAACTGGGTGGGTGGGGGGGCAGGGCAGGTCTATCGAAATACTCCTTGCCCCAGGTAATTATCCAGAAGTCTTAGTCCAGCCCCGTTGATGAAATGTGCTCATGTTTATGCACATGAAGGGGATTACACATTCAAACAGTCGGACCACTATTTCACTTCCTTCGCCGTGTAATTATAAACGGATTAGACTGCATTCAAAATGCAAAGACACCCCTTATTTTGAACCATATCCTGCTCCAAATAATATTGCCCGTATGAATGCGTGCGCTTGTCTTATCACAGGTTATTTTCTTTTGGTGGAAGAAAAAAAAAAGCAAGGTGTTCTTTCTGGAGTGTAGAAAGAGGGGAAAAAAATGGTGAGACAATCATTTCTATTTCAAATCCATGGAGCTTCAGAGTGTTAAAGTCATAATGGGCTGCAGGCAATGAGAGGAAAAGACATGGTGAATTAATTAGCCTGGCAAACAGAGAGCCGCCCTGTATTGACCCCTCAGTGGTTTTTCTCCCTCCGCCTCTCCGCCAGCCACACAATCAGCGGTGTCACTGATTAAGAAATACCAGCTCAGATTCTGTCCTTTGTAACTGGCATTAGACGAACTCCCCCCGAAAAAAAAGAAGGAAGCAGCTCACACTCATTAAGAGAATGAACACGAGTACGGGCTGTGTAAAGACACTTCATTAAGCCTGTTTGTAGAATCAAGTATCTTCTCTCTGTTATAATTGTGTATTTTGTGGCCATGTTTGGGGTTGATTGTGACTATACAGGAAGCATTTTTTTTCAAGAAATAACAAGTAAAGTATATTATTATTTTATACACACACGCACATCTATAATAACATCACCAGTGGAGCAGAGAGTGATAGTAAAAGCTAGTAATCCATTTGGTGCTCACACATCCATACAGAGATCAGAGGTGACACTACAGCTGGAGCAGGACCAGGCTCTGACAGTGAACCTGTGCCTATGTGATGATTGTATTTCTATATCTATTATAATATTCAGGCTTAGATTTGGAAGAGGATGGTAATCATTTAAGATACCAAAATCTGATATTTACTATAGCTTACAATGTTTTCTGTGCTATTGAGTGTGTAATCTTGTGTATTTCTTTTTAAAAATGTAGATATGGAATTAATTGTTTTTAGTTTTGAAGATATCACATGTCTATCTGATCTTAAATGTCTAAACAACATCATGTGGTCACGTCTTAAGAGGTTTACTGACTGACACGTCTCAATTCCCTCTTTCTACTGAACTCTGAGTGCAATGCAACCAGAACTTCAGTTTGCTGTTGTTGCGCATTAGGCCAAAGCATCGCTTCACCGTTGTTGTTGGGTTTTATTTTTTATTTTATTTTTTTAACTTTAATCAGGAAGAAGTCCCGCTGCACCATGCTGTAATGCTTGCAGACGGGCGATATTACAGCTAAGGGAGCACTCTGGCACATTAGAGAGGTGGAGGTTGAGAGAGCAGGCCCCAGTCATTCGTACAATAAGGAAAGAGCCACACCGGAGACAGAAACAATAACTGCGCTTCCTCTACAATGGTGCTCCCATGCACCCAAATGCAGAAAAATGACAGGAGGTGACGTTCCCCGCTGCATTACTTTTGAGTTACGGAGGCGATTTGCAATTCAAAGAGTCTGAGGAGTGCTGACCACAACACTAACGCCTCCATGGGCCCACTGAGGCAAATAAGACCTGGGGCAATTTGCAACCCCTTTTGCTCGGAAACACACTTTTAGGCCAAGTCATGTAAAATAAAAATATGATAAATACCAAAACTAATGAGGCCAAATTTTGTTTTCGGAACTAAAAATAGAGGCGGGTGTTAGGACACAACTTTGTGTCAAGGCTACGTTTTCTTGGGAGCAACTTTGATGGAGTCGGCCTTGACGACGTTGCAAAGTAGCTTACATGTTCCACTTGTAAATTAACGTTTTGCATATCTGCTTAAGTGGTAAAAAATACCGGTGAAGTCTCACTTATGAAAACTGTATACAATGCTCTGGATTTACATTCGTTTGAAAGCGAGTAGACCTCAAAAAAAGGCAAACTTGTGATGAAGCGTTTCTGTTTAGAAATAAAAATCTGTTATTTGAGAAGCATTTCAATTATGACTGCCACAACCTGAGACTTTCTTACCTGAACTATTAATCATTGCGTGTGACTTCTGTGCCGCCATATGGAGGAGCAGCATGTGAAGAGCACCAAACTTGCTGATCCTCTGTAACTGGGCCCAATTAATCCTGCCGGCTGCATCTTCCACATCAGGTCTGTAGTGTGCTGTGCTCCAGCCAGAGAGAAATACGAGCGCTGTATTTCTCCCAGCAGCCTGTCCAGTCAAAAACAGGAGAAACTCAAGCACCTGTGATTAATGATGGAGAGCTGAACTACTATAGATGATTTAAGATGACATGGGGAAAAAGGAGGGGCAAGGGATTTCGACTGAGGGTTTAGCACCATAGTTAAGGACAGGTGAAACTGACATAAATTACTTAACATTGATTGATAAGGACGGGCGATAAAAAAGGTAATATCAGTGTAACAAAATCTGAACTCCATTCTTAATACAATTGCATGTAGGGACATTGGCATTCAAATCAAATGACAGTTTGAACCTGACAACTTAAGTATCATTCTCATGCAAACATCAGCGTGACGTGTGACTAAAAAATGTAATTCAGCCAACATTTTAAAGAACATTCGTCTGATTAGGAAGTTGTTATATTTATTTGTCAGAAGAATTCCTCTATCCTTCAGCCTATGATATACCTATGGATGTTGTATTATTATTATTATTATTATTATTATTATTATTCATGGGCAAATGATAAGGGTACAGCCTTTTATAAGCAGCTTGTAAAATGTACTATGCAGATAAAAAGGTTGCTGATCGTGTCCATCACTGCGCTCCTCTTTAACAGCAGGGAAACTCTTTTTCCATCTGTGTTTGTATTAAGGAATCATGCAGACATTATCATGCGGCACCTATGAGGTGAAAGCAACATCAGGCGCCATTGTTTGTATAATTAGTTTTGGGCTCCCTGGTTATATAGCATTCTGATTATATTTATCTAGCAAGGTGTGGATTCTTCGGTATATTCACGGATAATTGTTTTTGAACTATGCAAGTAGAAAAAGTTGGTCTGTTTCATGGACATTAGTACAAAGTCAATTTAACTGATGCGCGGCTGTACTTATGCCTACATTTTCTGATGCTGCTACCTGTGCAGCCGATTGATTGATTGATAGATTGATTGACCTCTGCAATGTGAGAAGGCAAAAGCCACTTTCTCATGCTTAAGAATCAATCGGTACTACAAGGAGAATCTATGGCTTCTAATCAGTTACTGCTTGGCTCAAGGTGAAGAGCCCTGGTTTGTGAGTCAAGATGCGAACACAAGAGCTGCTGTAGGTCGACAACACCTGTGAGTACATACAAAACAAATTTGATTTTGATTGATTACACCAGAGGTGCTCGCACAGAGATGTTTTAATAAAGGTTGGATTAAAAAAATATTTTAAATATATATAATTTGGTATATTAAAAGGTCCCATATTATGAAAAACACTTTTTCTATGGTCTCTACATAAGCTTGTCCTCCCTGAGCCTACCAACTCCCAGAATGAGGAAAGCAAGCGATTCCTGCATGGTCTCTGCAGCCCACCCACTGGTAAAATGGCGCTCCTGCAGGCTGTTCAGATTCAGCTCTTTTCGTTACGTAACAGAAGGAGTCATTTTCTTAGGCCGACCTCCTCTGCGTGGTGATAGGAGATAGCCGAGAGGGGGGCGTCCATCCCCGAGGTGAAGTTCGGTGTGTCCAGTCGTAAGATAGTAGCGTTTTGCAATGAGCTAGACACGCAAATCGCTCTGCTGTTGGTTGTAAAAATCAACATCAGTGCCTATATTCTGTCCCACCACTTCACATCGAGTGCACAAACTGTCTTTGCCTCGACACACCTCGTAAAAGGATCAGTCCCACCCATACCGGACCCAGCAACTGTATCCGAGCCACGGGTAAGTGTCACCGCAGTTTGATAGTATTTATAGTTGTCTACGAGTCTAGTGAAGTCACCTGGAAATTGGCTAACTAGATGGCTCCGCTTCGGTCCGCTATGCAATGGCGTTTGAAGCGAGTTTAATGTTAATAATACTACGATGGAGCTTGGTTGTCACAGTAAAAAGTCTGGAAACATGTGCAGACTGGAGACAGAGACGATGCAAACAGTGTCCAAGAGTTTGGAGACTGTGTTGGAGACAAACACAGCTTTCGCTAGCTGTTAGCCATTAGCTACATGGTTTCTGTATCAACAAATACGAACAAACTAACGTTATTCAGACACACTAACCATTCTGAATCGTCCTGCTGCAGCCGCAGAGTATGTACTTCTTCAGGAGCCTCTCCTTCTGGGTCAAACTGGTATGGTTGAACGAAAGTATCTCTGCGAGCCGCCATATACATCCACCATAACATTAGCGTATGCTATCGTTAGCGCAAGCGGCACCATCTTCCTGAGAGGAACGTGTAACGGGCAAGGCTCTCCGAGTAGGCGGTGACAAACGGAGCATTTAAAGGCGCAGGCACAGAAACAGACTGCTGTCAGGAGAGCTCAGTAGAACTCACTTGATATGATATGTGATTGACTTTTAGACAGCTGAAATTCAGGAGGTGCGTAAAGACACAAGGCTAGAGTAGTGTAATTTTCTCCACAATGTCCCTTCCATTATTTAATATTTATAATACATAATATAATCCTCAACAATGTAACTTCCTGTTACATTTAGTATACTGGAGGACCTCGGTTTTATTATCAGATCTACAGAATGTAGACAACACTACATTAACAGGCAGGTGGAGTTTATTTTACTCACTTTAAACATTTTAAAAGCTATTAAAACGTGTCCATATTATGTGTATTCAGTCTTTTCATTCTGTCTTTTTTTCCATCATTATCTGCAATAATACTTAATGATAAGCCAAGCTTCTTTGCATAAAAGCATTTAGTCATTGTAGTCTAAAGAGAACTATTGAGGAGTCTACAACAGGGAACTTGGAAAGGTAGAAGCTGGCAATAACCACACATATTTGAGTAATTTACAACTAACTCCCAACAAACCAGTTTGCCCTGTAACAGCTTTTTTGAGATATCTCAACAGCAGCTGCATTAAAAAGACATCCAATACCACATCTATGTTGTTGTCCAACAGGTGCAGAATCACAAATCCACACCGCCCAAACTATCCTGTCAAGGACATACTTTATAATGATGTCCCCTTTCAGTCATATTCATGTTATTGGAGACACAGAGTCATTGTACTTGTCAGTGAGACGTTGGAAGGACAGTTTGGTGTTTTACAACAGAGGGTAATTCATCGCAGTTGCTTTTTTGGCAGCTGTATTTACTTGTTTAAAGTACAGTGAGTGACTAAGAGAGTTGTATTTGGTTATTCCTTGCTATGTTTACATGTACACAATAATGAATTCACTGGTAATATCGCGGGTATTGTGAGGTCTCAACGGACGAACAATGTGATGGGGAGCCATAAAACATAACAAATGTGCTTGTACACAATGAAATCTCAACAGAGCTTCTCAACTGAAGTCAGAGGTCAATGTTTAGGACTTGATGTCATTGACATTTCCAGATTTAAATATAAACCCAAAACATTTTGGTGTAGATTAATCCCATCAAAACGCCTATTTTGCTTTAGTTTGTATCGAGGGAGTGTGTCTGTGTGGTGCGAACAGTGAATGCATATATATATTTTTCAAGCACATAAAGGCGTAAACAGAGTAAATGAACAGAGCAGAAAAGAGTGTGAAAAAGGCGACTTGAAAGTGCCTAGAAGCTTAAAATAAGCGAGTGAACCACATAACTGTAGATAATTATCACAACATGTATAGCATTCAGCGACTCAGCATCTCATTACAGTCCAGCACACATTTTTGTTTAAAGTCACTTTGATTGTGTTTGACTTGAGCAATAACCGAGCCTGTTGGACCAGAGTCTGTCTGCGTTTTACGTATAACTCAAACCAACACAGCACATGCTCCGTGCAGCATCTGGCTTTCACATTACATTTGAGGCTGATTTTTTGAGAAGCCTCTGAAATGTGTTGGAATTAAATTAAAACGTGTGCTCTTGCCTGGGCAAACTGGACATTTTCCAAGAGTGCATTTCACACACCATAAACACTACAGAGATCTTTAAACGTATAACCTAAAAGGGCACTGCTGAGCCGGTAGGATTTCGTCGGGCAGCATGCATTAAAAAAAAAAATCTCCCCCAAAATAACAAGCTGTTTTGCATTTGAAAGAAAGAAGGAGGCACTAAATTCCTCTGAATTTATGTTTCTTGAAATCAAAAGTTTTCTCGCTTGTTTTTAACATCTATATATTTCACATTGGCTCCAGAATATATCTGGCGCTGTGAGGGAGGTAACAAGTGTAGGTGTGTGTGAATATATTATCGTAAATAATAACTGCAAACGTTACAATCAACAAGAATTAAACAAACCGTATGTATTAACATGAAAGTAAGTGAGATACAAATATAAAATATGACTGAAGGAATAATCTCAATCCTGTGCCTTTGTATGAAAATCGTTATAATCTTCCCTTTTAATTAAGACCACAGCTTATGTGATGTTGCACACACTTTATTGCATCTTCGCGGCTTGTTTACGCTCCGCAATTCTTTTTGAATGGATTCAAGCAAAGAGGCAGAAGAGAAAACAAGATTAGAATCACAGCTTCCACAATATCATTGTGGGTGTTCAAAGAGAATGCGTTCACAAAAGAAGTAAACAAGAAACAGCTTTGAACCACAAAGGAAAGGTGTTTTTCTGAGCGATGCTCTCGACACAGGACCCAGACTGCTTGGAAAATCCTTTTAGCCCACCCCTGATGCAATATTTTACTAGTTATCAAATTGAGGTTCACATATGGTGCGGCCTCTGCGAAATCCTAAAAACAAACTGTTACTAAGACCCGAAAATCTACGTCAAATAACCACCATCTGTACCAGGGCCGATTTACAGTAAAACCAATGTCTCGTTAGCAGCTTTAGCAAAACTACTGCACGATATGGAAACAGATATGATTATATAACATAATACAATAACAAACCTGGTTAAAGCTAACAGGAGGGACAGAGACCCCATTCAGACTCTCAACCTCTTCTTATTATTCCTCTCCAAATCTAATCCTGTCAGACAATAAACGGTATAAATGCGTCTAATAGGATTACGGCCAGTGAAAATATGTTGGCGAGAAGAGGGTTAGAGAAACGGGGGGAAGGAGAGGGAGGAGGAAAAAGTGGGCCAGATAAGTGGGGTACCTTCACCGCTTCCAAACACCTTCACACTGTGAAGGACTACATGTTTCCCAAACTATGGATCAGGGCTAATTCCCCTTCTGGCCCGTGGCTGAGTGCTGGGTTGTGGCTTCAAACGGCAGTGCGTTTATTTAGTGGGTCTCTGGAACATTCCTCAAGTCTCAGCTGAAGCCGAACAATAAGACGTCTGGTGACCAAATGACCTCTGTTCACCATTTTCAATTGCAATGTCAATAAAATTGTATAATAATGAACAATTCTTGGTGTTCCCGTTGCATAACCTCTTTTCCAAATGGTTTTAAAAATCATCTTTTTCTCCGTTTGCCGCCAATTTGTGCTTCGACTGTTGATTATGTTTCCATCTACCATTAGCACTGGTCCCACACTGGTCTGAGCGTGTTTGCCTTGGCCCGAACCTGCTTCTCCCCGCAAGGTTATAAGGCTCAGCGGAGGGATCTAGATCTGCTGACACCCACGAATACAGGCAGCAGTCATATTTACTCAAACTGGCACAGAGGAGGAAAGAACCCTTCACAGCAGAGAGCTGAGCAGAAGAGTGAGTGAATAATGAAAAAAAATAAAGATGGAAAGGACAACCGTAATCGTGTCTGACACTTTGCATTAGAAAGAAAAAATCACTTGAGTAAATGCACATATACAGACAACCGCACACAGGCCTTCCCTTCTAATGGACTACTGCACTGTGATAAACGGTCCCGTGCGTCCTCGGGACCACCTAGCCAGCAGGAAAATCAGGTCATGCACCTGGAAATGGTCAGAGCCACAAACACTAACAAACGGTTTGTGATTAAGGTTGGCTATTACTCAAGACCTTGGCCCACACCAGAGCCAGACGGAGGTGGAGATAGGGGAGCACTGTGAGCTAGGAGAGGGGGAGCGGACTGCGTACAATATCAGGAGGGAGGAATTATTAATATAAGCAAAGGGCCAATCCAACACAGACACATAGGGTACCAACATAAACACAGACTGGCACTACATGTGATACATATCTGCTTATCTGTATCACTGGCCTGTAGGTGAACACAGGTGACCCAATATTTTTAAACCAAGATATAATGCTGATATTATCATGAGACACCCGTTACAGGAAAATATATTATATAATATCAGATCCTCTGCTGATCAGGTCATGATGTTGACTCATACTCAGACAATGGATATTCCACACTGATCAGAATATCTGGGATTGTTTACTGTTTGTCATTTATGTCAAAAAACACAGCGTACAAAACGTGAGGGATTGCTGCTTTTCTCTGTTTTATCGTTTTGAATTGAATGTCAGTAAGACTAAACAATCTAAAAATGTCTCCTGGTGCTGGGCTATTTCAACAATTATTATGACATTTTTAAGTTGAAACAATCAATTGATTTCCAAAAAGAGAATATTCAATGCTAACATAATCAATAAATGATTATGAAAATACAAATAAATAATGTCAATAACATTTGTTAAAACTGGACTGAATGAATAAACTGAGGTTAATTCTATCTTCCCCACAGTGCACCAGGCCTCTGCCTGGCCTGGCTAAAATTGTTTGTGAGCGGCCCCAGAATGTGTCGGTCAACAGCAGAAAAATCAGAGGTATGTGAAACAGCTGCTTGACTTAAGGCCATTTTCTAGGACAGAGTAGATTCCTTGGACCTCCACCAGTAAAAACTAGAAAAAGAACAATTCAGGGAGCCATAACACTCCGGTAATTCCTGCCACTTGCACAAAGAATTGTATTATCGACATTCAAGATCCTCTGTAGAGTTTTCACTGCGGGCTATGTTCTGTGGGACATTGTTAAACTGGAAGACCTATCAGGATCTGGATTAAAAAAGGAAGCACTGCCTCTCAGCATTTGGACAGCAGACAAACATCCTCCCAGTTGTTTGTACTGTAAATCAAATCATGCTCCACAACGCCCTCCAACAAACCTGCCGTCTACTAACACCTCCTACTGTGACACATTAATTATAACTTCCTGTATACAGCCTATCCCAAGCCATGAATACGTAATGCTGCAGAATGAGTCATATTCACATAGCAGACGCCCAGCAGTGAATAAATACAACCTATCCATCACACACTGCCCAGTGAAAAATTATTGAGGGCCCACAGAGGCAGTCAGGAGGCTGGGCCTAGCCGACGGAAAGAGTGGAAATTATTATACTTTATCTTCAAAAGAGTGAAATCCAACAATTTATACTGTCTACGCGAAAGAAGACGAGGGCACCTGAGAACTGACAGAACTGATGTAGAATTATGTCAGAATCAGAGCAGGTAATCAGCAGGTGTTCTTTCAAAATACTGACTTCATATCATTTTAGTCCAAACAAGGTTCTTGCATGGGGTGTAACACTCCTGAAAGCCATCTCTGTCTTTGCTTAGGATTGTGAAAAATGTAGCAGAACGTGGCAGGTCATTCGTCTCTGTTGTCCCAGTGGGTGGTGTTTGCTACAGGTTGACTAATGGTCCTGTTGAAATGCTTCAGATGTCTGAGTAATGACAAGCTATAAAACCTAAGCTGACTATAAAGTCAACTAATCTGAAATCTGCTGGCTGTTTTCCAGCGATGAGAGGCTCTAAGTTATAGAATAAGCAAATGTCATAGCCATTTGGGGCAGGATTTGGTGATGTCTGGCGTATCGCCATATGGCGATGTTGACAGTGAAACACGGTGATGGACGATGACATTGTTGTGTTGCTCATTGGCTCAACACTGTTGTCACAACTGTTTCCGACTGTCGCTCTGACACCAACTCCCAGCTGTCTCGCCCGACCAAACAAACTGTCTCCAGTCACTGTCAGTGGAGGTTTGGTTTTAAAACGGGTCCTCATCTCCGCTCAATAACTTGTGCTGTGTTAACAACAGTACAACGGTTTAATTAACAAAAAGAATAATAAACGGGACAAGGAGACAAAACATTAATGCAATGAGCAGCACAAGCTTCTTTTAATTCTCTCTCCCACGTGCCACAAACAACGACTGCTGACTTTCGGCAACTCTGAGGGGACACGTTCCATTTTTTGCTCTCTTGCAAAAGGCCTTTTAAATCAAGCTGTTAGAATTGTACAGGGCTTACTAGGCGGTGACCGTCAGCCATCTGGGAAGGACGATGGCATCTTCGTTCCAATCCTGATATGGAGGGTCCTAAGGTAAGGATCCTAGCACTTATTTAGCAGTCCATTGATAATGAGAGAATAGACCAATGTTGTCATTCACAGCCAAAAAGGCCAGCAAGCAGGGCATGAATGAGCAGGGGAAAAATACAGAGTGAACTTAAGTTGAATGAATGTGATTTATATGGGGAAAATAAACTAATTAGAGTTTGCTGATGCTATCATGCTGACCTTAATTCCACTAAAATTCACCTTCCAACCTTTCTTATTTGCTAAATTGCTTCCCCCATTATTGTTAATGAATGACAAAAAAATCATTGGGGGTAGTGGACTCAAACTTTTTCGTCCTCTGAAGGGGTAAGGGCTAAGAAAAGTTTTCCAACCGCTGCAATAAGAGATTCGGGGAAAAAAAGGACAATGATACGATGAGTGGATATTAAACTGTATGAAGATTTGACAAAATGCTTCCAAACCACAAACCTTGTAGACAGTAGTTGCGTTTCTCAAGTTCCTTTGATTACACCGGAGAAAATCTTTACATCACTGGTCCTTCCATCTGTTTCCTGACATCTCAGTACTTAAAGGAAAAGCAAAAAAGGCAAAAAAAAGAAGGAATACGGGAAGGCCAGAAATAATGAAAGTACAGAGAGGTAAACTGAAGATCTATCCTGAGTCCAAACATCCACTGCCCATCCCACTTTACCTACCCACTTACCCACCCCCCAGCCCTGCCTCCCCTTCTGTTATTGCTCCTTCTGCTCCTCATGTCTGTTAAGTCAGCATGACATTTTATGATGCCTGGATATTAAAAAGCAGTTTCTATTATGTGTGAGAGGGAAGTGGAAACAGCCATGCTCATGCTAGGTAATTAGGGGAAGCAGGCAAGGGGATATTTATGAATGCAGGGGAAGGCTAGGGGGAGACCAGGGGAATTGGTGTGTAATGTCCTGCTGTCAGTAACAGTTTTCTGTTTAACTCTATACGGAGCACTGTTAAGGGTCGGAAATCGTTTTGAATCTCATTTATGATCCTTGATACCACTGAATCATTTGGTCCACTTGCCCTCGCAAGTGCGTCCGACTAAACAATGCCAATTGAGGGAACGACGAAGGTAGCTGCGAGAATTTCTTCGTAAATGAGGCCGTGGCAGGTTAGATATCATTACACTCGATCAGACAGACACAGACAGGTAATACAGTTAAACAGACTGCTTAGGCTTGTAAACGGGGCCTTAACTTCTGTGCACTTCAGCTTTCCTTTTTGAGGGCTCAAGGTTGGCGAGATAATTCACCACTGAAAATACATTTCGATCATCAGACCTCAGAATTACTTTTAAACCATTGTGTCATGTTGGATGTTGGATTCTGCATTTTTACAATATTTAGCTTTTACTTTATATACAGATTGTTACATTCCTTCTGATTGACTAGTATCGGTGTCTTCACTGTTTTACAGACCTTAGTTCTTTTCATGTCTCACTCTTTAATTATGTAACGCCGCTTTGTAAAGCACTTTGCAATGCTGGTTTCAATAAACGCTATATAAATCTTATTATACCCAAAACAGACTGACGTTTTAAAAAGAAAAAAAAAACATGTACTTGTAATATCCTCGTCTATTAAAAGTCTCCTTTTGATTTTTCTAACAGAGATTGCATGGCGCCAGTAGCAACATTTCTCACAGATCGCCTCAGCAGATACACTATAAAACCACCCTGTTTTCTTCCCTCCTGATGTGGTCAACATATCCGTTTCTGATACTCACTGGAGAACTTTGATCAGCTTACCGACCGCAAAACCGTGAAAAGTCATTTTCATAGAAACCGGAGTTGAAATAATAAGTTCACTTAACCTGACTTGAAAGAAAATGTACTCCATTTGCTGCATAGGAAAATGGTTACTTTGAATAGAGAGTCTAAGGGAAATAATTGTTGATCGATGTTTAGTTTTTCAGTTTTGCTCAGTTGCCCGTGTACGGATCAAACACAGTGTGAATTGCACCCGTAGCCTAGGCTTTTGGCCCTGTGCAGCTGTACTGTATCTTGCCTTTCTCTGTTCAAAAACATTAAACAATATTTCCAGCCGGCCCCTCCAGGCCCCCCAGCTCAATAACAGTTTGAGGCTGCGGGAGAAGTGAGTGGAGGTGGTTCAGACACCTCGGGGCCTCGGGGGCTGCTCTGGGCTCTCCCTGGAACCACAAACCAGCACAGGTCACACACAAGTTTGTTGCTTTTCGTTTTCCTCCACAGCTCAGGGACAAAATGAAGCCTTAACCTCGTAATCTACCCAACGTGTCCCCCGATAGCACTTCTGGATTTAGAGCTCGGAAATTACACTTCAGGCCTGAGAGGTGAGGTGGGAGATATGTGATTTTGAGAATAGCGGATGAGAGATGGCAGTCTCGATCACTGAAACCACCAGGCCAGGTTAGATTTTCTTCAGTTTTCATGACTTCCAAACATGATATTTCTCATAGCATCAATAATTGAAGCAAGCAGTTACATGTTCAAATAAAGCAGATAGCAACATCTGTGTTTATTTCTATATGATTTTGTCTTCGGTGGTTTTCGTTTGAGAGGTAGGGAGGGATATAATGTGACAGCGGTCTCACTGCCACCTGTCACGGTGCGGCTTCGGGGGAAACATTCTGTCCTACCTCCTCCCCAGAGCCGGCTCTGGCCATCCAGCCCACTCCGTCTGCTGTACAATCAGACCTCTGTTCGTGACTCAGGGTGGGTCTCGCTCCTTCCACCCGCATTACTGTGAAAACAACCCAATCTCAAACACACTCTCACTCTGGCATACCCATGTGTAAATAGACACACACACACTCCTTGGACCCACTTCTAAACCCATTGCCCACCACGGTGCAGCAGGACCTTTGGGAAACCTAACCCCATTCCTGCCACTTACCATTATACTCCTGCCTGTCTGCTTCATTGAAAACACATGTGTGCGTGTGTGCGCGCTTGTGTGCTTCATGCATAGATGCATGTAAATGTGGGTCTGCCAAGGTAATCCTACTGTAACTTTGGGTGTGACTATGCATACAGACTCGAGACCCCGACAACATTGGCAGGACACACTATTCCTGCTATTTCATGCCCTCACTCCCGGCCTTGATCTCTGCCCACCACTCAGGCTTATTTACATGTGCAGCCGGTCTGAAAAAAATCTAACCACACCACAGTCTGAATATTTACACCAGACTGTATTAATGTTGTGACTACACTCACAAGCTCCTTTCACACCTGTGTGCGGTTACGGAAATCTTTCAGGTCAGTCGCATGTCTGATTAAGCATCTGAGTCGCTTTTAAATCAAAGCCATGGCGGTTTTCTCACTAGGTCGGGTGTATTAACATCTCTGTAATGTTTCAAACATGGGACATGTCTGAATTGGTTACACTGGATTAACTTAAAGGTTGCAGCAACATAAGGTCGAATATATACAAGAAATGTGTCCCTCTATAAGTGGGGAAAAAATATTGTTAAAGCCATATATTGTCTCACTTTCTCTTACAATTCCAAAATCGATAAACTTCAATACAGGTGCTCTCAACAAATTCCACCAATAATATTTGACCTACCACCACTTCATGACTCCGTGTGCTGTGAAATTCCCTTTTACCTTTTGCCAGTTTATTGCTAATTTACATTGAAATAATGGCTCACATGGACATAGGCATGTTGCAGTCAGTGTGTGTGTTTAAGAGCCACTAAACCAAGACTCTATGCAAATTTTTAGACATTGTTTCATCTCACTTCATATTAAATTATATTGAACTGACACCACAATATACTGAATACATACTTAGCTCCTGCACTTGTATTCTTCAGTTACACAGACGTCGAGATGGATCGTAAGATGATTGTCTTGCAATGTATTGATTACTGTAGAATCGCTGTATCTTCATACTTTCATTATCATCAGCAAAATACTGTAAATCATATTGGATTTTGGGTTTGTCCCTGATTCCGACCCCTACTGAAGAAAATAAATTCAGTTTGATAGCTCCCAAGACCCTGCCAATGCACCAATTTTATGTCTTCTGTTCTTCCAATGTGAGATCAATCTAAAAAAAATGTCCCCCTTTTGGTGCAGGATAGAGAGTTAAAAAAATAATTGAATAACAACAATAATCAGACGATTACTTCCTCTCTATAATACTTTCAAAATAGCTGGCAGAATTTCCTAATAACGTGTTGGGCTAAATAATGAAATTGCAGACGAAATAGCTGAATGACTTTGAGAAGTGGGGGCAAGCATGCAATTCAAAATAAGTCTTAAAATCCATTACTAATGCAGCGTCAAAGACAACAATCTTCTTCCTTAATATCATTGTTTCTCATTGTAATGTTGTGACAATGTTTCCTTGCACAGCCAGGGGTTCAAATATTATGCAAGCACATAGCTCTTTTCCCTAGTCCGGTAATTGTGAATGAAGCCATGAGAGACATTAAAATAATAGAGATCTTTGTCAAACAAATGAAGATGTTGTGTGTCCCCTGTCTGAAAAGGGCAATCCAGCCAGATAGCTTGTCTGCAGAATGGAAAATAATTTTTGCCGTCTCAAGATCCTCTCAGGTAAGTCACATGATTCATTGTCCTCCTCGCGGACAACTTACCACCTCAGCCACGACATATGGCAGCAGGGACAAATCACTTCGTTTGAAAATCCCCCTGTTCTCCCATTGTACTTAATGACACAGGGGTATCCTCTAAATGTATAATGATGAAAATTTCCCGCCACTGTGACGAGGCAAAGCCTTTGCTTCAGTGCGAGAGACCCGCGAGCCGACATATGGTTCAGTGTATTGCAGCCGACATTGACGTATTGCGACTCGCGCTGGAGTGGGGCTCACATCAAGAGGAGGCTCGTCCAGACCACTTACTCTATAGATCATCTGAGACAGAGAGCTCTCCCTCAGCCTGTACGCTCTCCTAAAAATGGGCCCATTCACTCAGAAATGAAAATAGAGAGAAGGCGCGCTACGTCTTTGGAGTGCAAGTGCATTTACGTGTGTGGTATGAAACTCATACAGACACAGGAACATAAGGGTGGGCCAATACATCTCACTTAGACCACACACATGCGCACAAAAATAATCATTTACACATACATATCTGCATGCGCACTAACACACACACATATTTGAGCCCCCAAACAGCACAAATGACAACCACAGGCCAAGAAACACAGGCCCTACACTGTTGCCATATCCCCTTCCAGCGACACACAGAGCAAACGCACCTCAACACTCTCCACGGCTGGGTGCGCTAGTTAAACGCTCTCAGAAGTGATGTCTCTTTGATGAGCTGTGGTAAGTGATATAATAATCACACTGCTGCGCGTTCGCCAGAACACTTGCCCATATTGCCCCCCCAGCTCAATGCCCTTAGGGGAAACTCAGCCAAATAAACAGATCCCGTTTCTAAAAGCAAGGGCTGGTAATGAGGAGGCATGCCCGGCCAGATCAACCGCCATCCCATTACCACTACGACTCTCCCGCTGAAGTGTTCGTGCTGTTAGCATTCCTCACTCCCAACAGTGTTATCGTTGATGCTGGGGGCAGGATTGGAGTTTATTCTGCCACCGACCAAGGCCCTCCATCTCTGGTGGGAACACATTGGAGGGCTTTGTGTCACTATAGCATATCAGACAGAGGGATGGATAGACAGTAGACAGACAGAGATTGGATAAGCTCTTAATGGCAAACACATATTCAATACACTGATCATTTCTGCCACCAATGCATCAGATGCCCCATAATTCACTATGAGAGGACAACCATGAAAGGCAGTGATACACTGGCTTCATTTTGAGACAATAAAGTAGACCGGCAATTTTATAAGAAGATAAAAGAGAAAAAAAAATCCCCAACCTGTGTTTTTTTTCATTACAGTTTTGTTACTTACAGGCCATTTTATCGACCCCAATTTGTCCCGACTGACACCACCCATACCTGTTAGAAGCAATATCTACTGTCGTCTCCCAGACTGACAGATATCTCTTTTTGTCCTTATAGAGTATTAAGGACACATTCCCACAGTATGCCCTGAACATAAAAAGGACCGCAGTGATGAGTGATACAATGATTACACCAGTCTTACGCAAAACATCTTCATTGTCTCGACAGCATACAGCCGGAGTCAAGAGCGTTTTATGCAGAGGACATTGGTGGCCATGAGAAAAACATGGGCGACAACACAGAATGAAAGAAAGAAAGAAAGAGATGTTTACCATTATTTTAGTCATCAAATTATTTTCGGAAGGAGACACCAAGAAATACTTGAGCCAAAGGGGACAAATGCTTTTGCCTCTCGGACACATTTAATCAAACTCCTTAATATTGATGATTCTTTAGCAGGTTAACATCTATTGAAGAAATTTAGATTTTCTCACCTAATTTTAATGTGTACCCCTGAAGCCTAATTGATCTTTTGAACATGTTTTCTTCCCCATAGAGCATTAAAAGAGCAACCTGCGCTATTTACTTGGATTTGCGAGATCACAAGTTTGCGAGTTCAATTCGGCGATCACGTGAGAATGAATCTTGCCAGACTTCAAGCAATACTGGTTCAGACCAGTATCGGTTTCCTGTAAGGGAACTACTGACAGCTAGGGGAGTGGTGGCGGCTACCAGCATGAAGATCAACAGAAGAGCAAAAGGCGGGCCCTGAAGAGGCTGCCGTAGATTACATGGTGTAGACCTGTGCACATTTGTGTGATGAAAACATAATAGGCACCTCCTCATTAAAACATCGCCCCATGGTGTTATTTGAGATCAAAACTCCACAGGATACCATTACACAATACAAAGAAACCTAAAATGTCTTTGATAAGACAGAAGACATCAATTGTGTTTTCACCAGTGTCAAGCGAGGCCTTAGTAGTATGTCACATATGAGCTGGACAGAGTGGTACAAGGGACCAGTCCTGTCCTACTGGGAAATCGCCTCCTGTGAGGAATTAGTCAAGGATTAAACACCATAAATGACAAACAAGTGTGGGGAAAGATGATTAAGAAGAACAGTGCTAAAATACTTCCATTGGCCACATTGGCACTGACAAAAAAGAATGACATACTACTATCATTGTAGCTCAGTCTGTATTCTCTTCATCTTCCACGCTCAGACACCAAAGTGGTCGATGGAACCGTGTGCTTGTTCATAGACTCAGAGGTTAAAGTGTGTGCATATGAGATAACCAAACAAATAAATATGATGCGGCCCATCAGTCTCAATATTGACATATCCACAGAATCCTCCACCCCTTAGTTTTTCTCTTTCTTTCTTTCTTTCTTTCTTTTTGCCGTCCTTATTTCCTGCCTGGTAATAAGTACCTGAATACATAAAAGATGTTGCTCAAGTCCTTCCTGTTTATATTAATGTTTTATTTAGTGTTTTGTATTATCATAATCAAAGTTCCAATAAAAATAACAAAGTAGAATAAAATATACATATCAAGTGACAGCCTAGTTCCGTAACCTGTCCCGCGCGGAATCTTGATGTTATGTTAACAAACAAATTAGCATTTAAATGAGTCCTGCATTTTATCCTTCAAGGTTATGTTGTTATGGATATTAAATTAGAGTGTGTGTGGATTTGCCTGTGTGTGCACTTGTGTTTGTGTGAGTCTGTGAGTGTTGGTGTGTGTACTTGCGTGTGTGTTTGTGTGTGTGTGTGTGTGTGTGTGTGTGTGTGTGTGTGTGTGTGTGCCTGCCTGCCTGCCTGCCTGCCTGTGTGTGGTCCATAAGCTGCCAACCGACAACTCCCCCAGAGAGGTGTTAGAGCAGGTTTGTTTAGGGCTGGTTTGGGAGAGAGTGGAGTGGAGACGTGCATGTCCAGCATGCACACGGGCTTCAGTCTGCACGAATTCGGGGGGGGGCGGTCCAGACTTCCGCAGAAGATCTGATGGCCATTTTCTGACGG
>CAEMYA010002058.1:1588927-1600416 GCA_903131615.1 Diplodus sargus
GTATATGAGTGTGTGTGTGTGTGTGTGTGTGTGTGTGTGTGTGTGTGTGTGTGTGTGTGTGGTGTGAACATGAGCATGTCTATCATTCTTGTGTGGGTACTCCTGTTTCACCAAAGACAGCTAAAAGTGTTGTGGCATGCTATTCTACCCTTCTCCCATCTTCCCTGTAGAAATAAAGTTAATTAAGGGAGAACTTACTATTTGCAGACTGTACCACAATAATAAGTTATTGATACCCAGGCTGGTCCCACCTCTTTTTATATGTGCATTCTTCTCAGCCTGTTTGCTGGCACAGCTCCGAGCTGCCTTGCTCTCCCCCTTAGGAGCACATCTGCCGCTTTAATGCTCCACCAGAGTTTATAGAGGTCTCAGCACAGGCCAACGCTGCACCTGCACATCCATCCAAACAAGAGGAACAGCACTACTATTGTAAAAGGAACTCATGGTGTATCAATCTCTTCTATCTTAACTCTTAAATCGCATAATGTGGCTGGCAAACACAATCAGTGTGATAAACTGGTGAATGGAAATTACAGAGGAGGAAGGCACTGAGATTGGGGGTGAGGGAAATAATGAGAAAATGAGGCACGAAAAAATGACATAAAAAAAAAGGAGTAAAAGAAAAGGAGAGAGAGAAAGCCGTGTCTTGCTGTCAATTCCTCCTCCAGTATAAAGAATCGCTGAGGCCACCTGCACCAGATGCTGGCTAGGATCATTAGGCGGGTGGCTAAAGGAGAGGTGCTTACCCAAAGAGGAGAATTGTGTACCAAGCCCACCTGCCCAGGGGTAAGAATCTCCCTGGGACTCTTATGCTGAAAGAAAGAGAGTGCTGAGCCTCCCTTAAACAGATGAAGCTGAATAAAACCAAGGCTATTTATCAATGTAGCAGCCACCCGACTTGTCACTCCTCACCCTTCCTCCTCTCTCCGTTCAACCGTTTGTTCACGGCGGCGCCATCGCCTCACACAGAGCAAATCGGATGCATGAATCAGGACGAGCAGTGTGGCTGAGGTAAGCCAAAATGACTTCTCCAGCTGGCCGAGAGGACAAATTAATGCATAGTAGAGTTGGGCACCACTTGAGAGTCATTGCCATTTGACTTTCATTGCACTTTGGACACTTAAAAGCTGTGGCTGGTTGTTGTTTTTTTGTTTGTAGAGGGCATTCCCATTGTGGCAAACATCTGGGTCACTGAAGTTCTGACCAAACACTTTGGAATGACCCAGCAACCGCACCATTATCCAACTACAAGCGCTTCCTGGGAAAGTCCCTTGGTTTAGCTGTAGATCAAATGGACCATCAAAAATCGCGAATACTGTCTACAAACACACAATAGCCTGGTCAACGGAAAGCACTGGTGGTTCCCTCGCCCCTCCGTGTCCATCTCCAATCCTCATCCTTTGCAACAGTGAGGTGATTTCCTACGCTCCATTCGTCATGTGAGGAGCCAACAGCTAAATCCTTGTCAGGGCTGAAAGAGTGATTCCTGCTGCTATTGTGTATCACTGACGCTGCTCCCCTGTGGCAGATTTTCCAACACACTCACAAAGTGGGAGACAGATTATTTTCAGCAGACCTACCCCTCTCCGGGGGGCAATCTGTCTGCGTTACACCGGTGTTAGTCACAGGGATAAAGGTAGCGTGCTCCACTAACAGTCTACAGAATTTTCTCTCCTGTTCCTAAGTGCTATTAAAGCAAAAGTAATTATGCATGATATGTTAAAGTAAATGAATGATCGCGGTGTGTACAAGTAATTGCCTCCCTTCTTTACCATTACCACTGTATCGTGCTGAAAAAGAGAATATGGGGAAAAGTTAGAAAGCAGCATAATGGGACATCCTGAAACAGACAAAATTGTCTCATTATGATGCATTATACAGACCACTCAGAGCTGCAGCCTCAGAGGTTTGGTAATTTTGGACTCACACGTGTATTGTTTAATCAGCATTGTTATCATTACCACTCCTCCTCCTCCACCCCGCTGCACTAAAGTGCTGAAGCAGGTGAATTACGCCACGGAACTTCATGATACTCAGGTGTCCATTGTGCTAGTAGGCTGAATCCAAACCACTAACCCCTCAATAACCTTTAATGATCAGCGAGTGCCCTTAAAAATAGATGTACCTTGCAGGACCAGCTCTGCTGTACGTGTTTGTTTTTTGAGGCATCATATAATGAGCCGTAATCCTGGGTATTGATACGTCTCCTTGCTTTTGTGCAGCCGTAATAAGAAACAGCGCCAGTGGTAGGCAAACCATTCGGTGCGATAGCCATGTCTAATGGGGCTATAATGCAGGGTTGAATGGCTCTATCTGCTGGGGAGAGACGGCCCTCTCAGCAGCCCCTCAGGCCATCGCCTCAGGTCCATTTCAGAGGAAATGCTCAAGTGTTTCATAATTTCCATTTATAAACGGCTTGTTTTGATCACTGAGCTATAGCATTATGTCTTTTTAGCAGTTTGCTGGCCGTTTGACAAATCAGATCATCAGCTTTGTTCATCCTTAAAATGATTCCTGCTAATAATGGCAAAATAGATGGTTAGTTTGTAATTAATTTAATCGTGTCACTACTACAGCACAAAACAGCTCAGGAGAGGCAGCCAAAGAGATCGGGGTAAAGGACAGAAAAAAACTCCCTACTGTAAAGGAGCGTTGCATCCACAGTGCTCTTCAAACCCCGAAACAGTGGAGATAAACGTGGGAAATGGCTCCTTTATTTCATTTTATTTTATTCCTTTATTCCTGCGCGCTGGTCTCTGAGGAGTGCTGGCATCGATTGCTGATTTAATGAAAGCGTCTGTTCCTCTCCCCCATTCCTCACTCCTCCACCGGGTCACTCCGCTTAAAATGCCTCCGTTAATCAGATTTCTGTTAAAAGCCGTAAATAGAATCAGAGGTCTGGTGCCAAGACACACTCTGCTTTACTCTAGTCTTCACTCCGTCTCTCCCGTTTCTACGGTTTTTCTGATCTAGTATAGTGAATATGGTGGGCCTCTCTTCTAAGGTAACGTTACGTACAATGGGCAGGGCCTCAGATTCACGGTGTCAAACATAGATTTGCGCAACAAAATGTAGGAATAACCAAACAGGGTATCTATTCATCTATCTGTTCAATTAATCGATTAGTTAATGATTAGAAAATGAACTGGTGACTCTCGACAAACAATTAAACTTTTTAAAAGCCTTTCAAGCACAAATGCCAAACCCTCTGAAGTTTCAGGTGTGACCATGTGCAGTTTTTCCTTGTCAAATCTGACTGCTGCTCAAACGAATCAAGCTGTTTCTTTGAGATGCCAATGAGTATGATCAGCAGATTAATCAATATCGAAAAACAACGATTTGCCCCAGGTAGTAGCAAAGTTGAGACAGGAGGTAGATGTTTGCCTAGTTCCATTCCAAAAACTATACTGCTGTGAAACATTAGCACTTGAGACTGCCTCCGAGTGCTTCACCACTTCAGGGTGGTATCTCATTCTCTTCTCATAATCCGAGTTCTCAAGTGTCTGATTAGTGTCTGAAGTGGTGGTGCCGGCCTATATATTCAGTGTACGTTAACACAATCTGTACATAGTGATGAGTGTTATTAAAGATAGAATAGCTAAATGTAAAATATTAAAAAACGACAGTCAAGAGGGATTTATTCACATATTGAAAACACTCTTGGATACTCCAAATGGGGGATTTTGAGAGTTGTTACTTGGTGCAAATGTATTCTTATACTTATCTTTTTCATTATAGACTATATATCAAAGTAATCACCAAAGAAAACCCTCACAGTTGAGAAATGCTCTGCCTTTGCTGTCAACAGCTCCATGTGGAAGAAATGAAGGTCTCAACCTTTAGTAGAGGAACTACAGTGAAATGAAAACACAAACTGAGAAAGTAAGAAAAAAAAAACAAAAAAAAAACAATCTGCTATAATGTCCCAAGTAATGTCACAGTGTCACAGAGCATCAGTGCTGATTCTTTAAATATTTACCTATGAAAGGTAATACGAAAGGGGATCAGAGTATTGGTTGGCTAAAGTTTCTGAGAGGGTGGTCCTCGGTCCTCCTTCACAGGCTAAATCTACATTGTATCAAATAGTGAAGAAAACTGCTGCTATATTTTTTGGGTTTGCATTTGCATTTGACTTTTGGGGCCAATGCTAATACTGAGGTAGGGAAATGAACACTTCTGATATCAATACATCAGTCAGTAAAAGAACATTAAGCAACGATTCCTCAAATGTGGTTATCCAACACATGCGAAAAAGAAAATACGACTGAGGCAGGATATTTGATATATGAGTTGAACAAAAGTATTTTTCATCTACAGCAACATTAATGCACTGAGACACCAAACCACTAGGTGACTTTAACAATTGGAAACATTTTCTTCTGGAATTTAATCTTAAAAAAACACAATTCAGTTTGTTGCACATGGGGCAACATATATATCGTTCACGCTCTATTTGTCATCTCCCTCAAAGACTGCTGCAATGTTCGCCCTGGCGTCTGCCATCAGACCTGTGCAAATTGTCCAGAATACCTCTGCCCACCTCGATGTTAAACCTCCTGAAGTTCCCCTGCACCACTCCTCTTCTTCTACATTGGCTCGCTATTGTCGTTCCTATCCAGTTCAAGACTCAGGTGCTAGCCCACATGGCTGTGAAAGGAACCACTCCTTCATACCAAGCTGTGGTCGGACCCTACATGTTGGCCCGACCATTGTTCTCATCTGCCTCAGAAAGACTATCAGTCCCATCACTCTCAATTAGAACTCATCTCTGTTTTGACCCTACTGTGGTGGAATGAACCCCCAACTGATGTCAGTACAGTAGAGTCACTGCTCATATTTCACTTGAAACGCTTCTCTGCCACTTCCACTCACTTCCTCAAGAATTTTTTTTCTAAAGGTGCTTGGATGTAGTTCTCACTTCTTATTCGGAAGAGCTGGACTTTTCCCAATGATCAGTGTCGTCAAGCTCTTGTTCCCTTTTGAGTTTGCCTGCACTCCCACTACAAAAACATCTGGCAAATTAATGTCATATAACACATAGCCCAACGTTCACAGACAATTGAACCCGCTTGGGTTTGCACCGCCTCCTCAAATGAGAAGGTCTGCGTGGAATTCACCAAAATATTATTGCAAGTTAGCGCCCTTGTCCTTTAGAGACCTTAAAAGCACAGTAGTGTGTCTTTAGTATCACACTCCAGAGCATGCTTTCACATGTGTACGTACGGTATGAAGTATGTGTTAGTTGTGCACGTTCTCACCATGTTATCGTTTTTATTTACACCGTTTTATGTGCGGGAATAGTATATGCCTGGTTTATGTGCATATGAATCATTTATACATCTGGCCCCAGGAGTTTGAAAGAGTCTTACGTTCAATTTAATGTACTGTGTACATTTTGTTTTTGATGCGATTTGATTATGCAGTTTGCCCAGGAAAAAAAGAGCACTCCTTGGGCTCGCAAACCCTGATTAGTTATTGTATATGCTAAAGGATCCTTTAAGATGAGACACTTTACTTTTCTTTCCAGCAGATAAGCAGCACTTAGTCTGCCACAAGGGCTAATCATCACATTGTTCCTGATGAATAGCCAGCCAAAATGATTATGCACTCTACAAAAACTCTTAATTAGCAAAATCTCTTCCTCAATCAAGTATCTAAATTACATTTGTACAGTTCAGTGATTACTGACCAAAAGGAGGATTCTTGAGCTGTAAAGAATACGCTGGCCCATAAATGGTCCCATCGAATGGGTGACCACTCACTGAATGAATCATGTCTTAATAATTAAATTGTATGGCATACCGAGAGTGTTAACTTTAGTGGATGCACATTGAGCGGTTCTGACTTCTCAATAGGCTTTTAAAGAAATTAAGTGATGGGCTTGGACAATAATTTCTCTTTTCTGGGTCATTGATTGTTCTCTTTTTGGCTCCTCCAGGCCCATTTTGCTCGTCTACTTAAGATTTGCATTCAGAGACGCCCGTCTTATCCCCGTAACCTCAGACAGGCCACGAGAGTGAAGAGACACATGAGGCTGAGCTGTCACAGCTGTTACTCTTGAAATGTGATGTCAAAGTATTTACCGTGACTTAAATCTTCTTTGGACATCTTACTTTGCCTGATAGTTATTCACTTAACCACTGTAACTGTTCCATAATTACACTTTTAGACAGATAGCACTATAGTCACAAAACAAACTATAAAAGGAGACAAACACCATGTAAAGACACTTGCTCACTAAAAAGCATGAATTTTATTTGTTCACGTCAAACATCAGCGCAACGTACATTGCTAATATCACACAATCGTATTCAGTCATATCATTTACAGTCCCATCTATCAGCTTAACAATGTCTAACATCTATCACATTAAATTGCAATCTGAATATATTGATATGCCTATTCATCAAATTCTGGACATTTTCACTTTTAATTTCAATGATGTATCTCGTGTAATGAGTGGCGCTTCTATCCTGCCAAATGCCTGTGTTTAATCAGCGAAGTGATGGGCTGCTCCGAAGAATAGTCACTTAACGCTGGAAAGCTTAAAACACTGTTGCCACAGGAGTGAACAAACCGTAGTAAAAGCTGTTAATAGGAGAAGAAAACCAAAAGAAAGGGCTGCTACGGTTATCTGAAATGTTTAATTATGTAAGCCAGTCAAAATAGCCCTGATGAATTAGCTATAAGAACATTTGTTTAACACATTGAGACTGTCAAAACAGGGAAATTAGTCACAGCACAGAAAGCTGCTTTTCCCTTTTTATTACGTGTTCATTTTTCTTTTCGTTTTTTGACCTCAGAGGACTAACAATTTGCTGCAATCTGTTAGCATCCAGCTATTAATCTCGTGGTTGCCGAACAGCCTGCAGGATTGTTGTGATTTAAGGGCCATAACCGCGTCTTCTCTCTCCATTCAGGCACCTGCATCCCATTTGTTTCAGCTTTTCTAAGACGTTATAAGCAGCCTGTCAGCATGTCATAATATTAGGCCAATAATCAAAGTCAATTAGTGTCTGTCTGCCCTCCCTTTTGCACCTAGTGCCTTTCCACTGCCATGTTTTTGACATTTTGCAACAACCATTGCTGCCTTTCTATGATTTTCTTTCCAAAAGGGTCTGATATCAAGCTTCATCCTGATCAATAAATAGAACTGTAGGCTAGTGCCATTCATCACCTCCAAAACAGCCTACCTGTCTCTCCTGAAGAACGATAGATCTCCCATGCAGTCTATAATCTGAAATTACTCATAAAGACTGATTAGGGCCAAATCAGAACCTCCCTCCTCTGAATCCTGTACATATCATCAAAAAAGGCTTCTTGGAGTCAAGCAGCCGTATGATGGACGAGCATTCTCAAGCACGAGGCCAGAGTATTGTGCGTGCCATGAAGCTTATTTTATAGGGTCCATGATAGATGTTGTTTAGAGCGATTTAAGCGGCCCTTATGCTGGTGTCAGCATCTGACCCCTCCGCAGTGATAAAGCTATCAGAAAGAGAGAGTAGAACCAGAAGTGAAATATGGAGGGAGGGACACGTGTGCCAGATAAACTCCTGCATACTGGGCACCCGCCCAGCTCTGGGAGGGGAAAGCCTTCAGTCTTATCTGCATAAAACTTGAGTGGGGGTAAGAGGGTGGGGGGTACAAGTGCAGAAAGAGTGGTTTCAGTGAAATTGCCTGTGAAGTCCAATAACTGTTCAACTTCGAAAACCTGAGTCCAACGCAAGCATTTTCCCAGGAAGAACAAGTGCAAACCGCCTGATCAACTGCATCAATCAGACCAACACATAAGCAAAGTAATATGATTAATCAAATCAGCCTGGGAGAAGCTACGCTGTGCACAGTGCGATGGCAGTGAATGTTTAGCAGCACCAGACACTCACGTTCTTGCATCAAGAACTTACAATAAGATAAGAGCAAAGTGTATTAATTAAAAAGGGAGAGGAGAGGAAGTTTGGGGAAAGGCTTCAACTAAAAGTGAGTTTTAAGAAGGGACACTAACTTGGCAGACCTGAGATGCTGAAGCTGGAGGACAAGACTGGAAGTTCGTTTTCATCAGGTGTCGTATCAAATCTAAAAAAGGCTTCACCCAGCAGTGACCCGGGGCCTTAACGAGGATCTCATGTGCACTGCGATTGATAAAAGGTAATATCTATGATGTAAATTAGGTCAGTTTACTTAAATTCAAAAAAATATTTTCTGACATATCCCAAAGTTCTACACATAGTCGCTGTTTATTTTGCAGCGGTGTGATATGTACCCCACAATGACACTTGGGGCTGCAACTTCAATCCCATTTTTTAGACGGTATCTGTTTAAAGCTCCAGTGTATAGGATTTAATGGCATCTAGTAGTGAGGTTGCAGGTTGCAACCAAATGAATATCCCTCATCTCATCCTCCCTCTAGTGGCCGCCAAAAAAAAAATGCAAAAAGGAAAAAGGAAAGGCCCTCTCGCACCAGTGTTTAGTTTGTCCCTTCTAGGCTGCTGTAGAAACATGGTGGGCTCCAAAGAAGATGACCTGCTCCCTCTTGGGATATAACAGCATACTGAAAAGACAATCCTTTTTTTTTTCAGGTTATAAAAATTTTTTTTAAAAAAAGATAATAATGAACATTATATTCCATTTCTGCCTAATGATCATTGATCAACCTAATTCCTCATTAATCACACACTGGAGCGTAAATATTTTAGCAAGCTGCCAAATCAGGTTTTGCCGGCTGTTGTTTGTAGTTTCCCGATGGCTGTACAGGCAACTGTCACTGAATTTCTTTGATGCTGCAGAAAACTTAAAAATGTTATGATTCTCAAGTAGGTTCTTAAACAAAATGTTTGTAAGCAGATTTCTGGATGTTCATCTGTGACTGATGTAAAAGGGAATATCCGTTAAAAACTCAAAAATATGTTATCACGTCTGCGCGTTCAAATTCGATTTATGACAATGAGTTGTGTTTTTCATAGAAGTAAAGAAAGAAAGAAAACAGAAGAAAATTGTTGTGTACCTTAATTGCCTCTTTGCCGCAGCTGTGTTGATAAGTGGGTCAAATCAGCAGACAAACAACAATCACTAACTTCCTGTTGTTTTTTTGTTGTTCTCCCTGTAAACTCACACATCAACACCGCCTCTCGTATCTGCCTCTGCACCATCCCGTACAGCTCTTTCACACACCCTGAGGAGGAACGTCTCATAGTTTTGAAAATAATCCACAGACCTCACCGCGGAATAGCCCGAATGCACATGTGGCTCTGTTATCAGTGATTGCCATCCACCATAATCCTGCTAACCTGAGCCACCATACTCAATTAATAATCGCGAAGAGAGCAGTCACATCCATATTGATGTCAACAACTTGCTGGCGGGTTCCTCCTGTCTTGACTTTCGCTTACAGGTCAGCGAAGAGCAGACCAGACAGGACGGTGATATTGCCACAGGTGATTGCATCATCAATTGTTTGCAAGAGAGCGCATCTGAAGTATGTCATTGTGTTTGTTCAGCCATGATGTCACTATCAGTAGTGGCTTATTACTTTCCATCAGGCACAACTTTATAGCCTATTATTAGCAGCTAGACCGTTTTGTCCACTTTCTCAAACTCGCTGATCCTTTGCGTTGCCGATGAACTTGGCTGTTTCCGCCTCTTCAAACCACAGGCCACGCTGTCACACTGCCTCAAGAGCTCTGCCACTCAAAACTGAGTGAAAATGTGTGTTAATCTCAGCGGATGAATTTAGTCACCCCTCTTATTAATCTCACAATTGCAAAATAATCAAGTAGTAATTATCTACAGCAAAGACATCAGAATCTAAAATAATTAAGTAAATAAAAATGTCAATTTCAACATCTTTCATTTCAACCAGCTTGAAAGAAAGCCAAGGTGCAGATTCAGAGTTGTACAGCAGGTAAGGAAAAGTGCTGGCGCAAAAAAAAACGTTCTTCACCACAGAGGTTAGTCTTTTAGGAAGGTATTACAATCCCAATGGGACATTAACCTCACCTCCCCTCGCTCCTCCAAGCTCTATAATACAGACGCTGCCCCAAATGAGTAGTTGGTGTTGTCATGTGAAATTGAGACCTATTGGTTGTAATCAGGGAATGCGACAGGACTGTCCCCTCTAAGAGCAGGTCACCTCTACTCCCCCGCCCTCTACCCCGCTCTGGTCCGTTCAGCCTTCATGAGGCCCATGTTTTATTCCCCATTTCTGTCTACACACATTGGCCCTGTCATTTTTCACCCCGCTGACTGATTACTGGTTACACTGTTCAGCCAATCTCCACTTACAGCTCCTTGTCTTCTCTGGCTTTATGACATTATTACATGTCTTTATCACCGCCATCAATACTCCGGGCCCCATAGTGAGATGTTTCACCACACAGTACAGACCGGGCATAAACATCATAAGCTTAGCCCACAAATCTTCCGCACACACCACATTGCACCATTTACAGTGAGTTGGAAAGAGACCAGAAGCAATGCAAGTTTTTAACCAAGTTAACGTGCTATCAATTCAATATCATCAACATTATTACACTTCCATTTATAAAGTAGAAGTTACTTGCACAGTCTAGGATTTTTTTTTCTTTCTGGCTAGCTAAACCAAATTGGCCGTGATAACAGAAGTTCAATAGTTTGACCAACCAAGCATGTGTAAAAATTTGTAATGAGATTCATCATCCTCTAACTCAAAATGAAATTAATTTTGAAATCAATGGAAACGAGGCAGCAGTCCCTATATCACCAAGTCTAGTAGGTTAGGCATGTGGGAGTGGTGGAATTCAGTCACACAGAGGAAGAACAGAAAAAAAGAGAGTGAGATTATAAAAAGTAGCATCTCAAAAGTAAAGACATCTCTATATGTACTCAACCACACGATCGAACACGAACATACTCCTATTTCCATAACCAATATCATTCTGTTGGGTGCTTGCCAGTTTTTCCCAAAAGCTCTGGCCAGACAACATCCGAGGTGCACAGCTGTCATGAACTGCTGACGCAGTGACAGTTGTTGTACGTTAACGCTGAAAATAAGTGTAATATGCATTGATGTTATAATTCTAATAACAACAATAACATTTAACTGGTGTTAGCAACCTTAACATATGAGCAGTGCCAGTGTGCCCCTGCAGATGGTTAGTTTAGGTTCACTGTTTTTTTGGAGCTTCGTAGCATGCCATTTTAATTCATGTCAATGACAGCAGTAGCATCTTTCAGTCTTCTCATAAACTCCGACCAGGCACCAGTCGCAAGCGAGCAGAATAGTAAATATGTGGCTATTAATAAACATTCAAAATGTTAAAAGGGAAAAATAAGCTACACTTATCTTTATTTTAGTCATTTTCCTCAAATTTAACAGAAAACACTTGTGTGTGTGTTCTGAGTGTGTGTACCTATGTGAGCATTAGTGTCGGTTATTTGAGTGCAGTCATGCGTGCCTGCCCCTGGGTGTGTGTGTGTGTGTGTGTGTGTGTGTGTGTGTGTGTGTGTGTAGTGTG
>CAEMYA010002058.1:1608867-1647351 GCA_903131615.1 Diplodus sargus
CTTTAGTATTAAAGTATAAGTGTAAGTCTAAGTATTAATGTACTTAGTCTTAGACTATTCTTTATACTTTTCAGAATAAGCCAAGTATACTTCACTATACTTTTCTTAAGTATATAAAATATAGTACATAAAAAGTACACTTCAGGTATACTGCCTCAGTTTTAGTATAAAATAAGTATACTTGTTGTACACTTGAATAAACTACTTTTTGCTAAGGGTTATGTTACTGTTTGGTGGCTGAAGAGGTTTGGTTGGTTGGTTGGTTGGTTGGTTGGTTGGTTGTTTGGTTGGTTGGTTGTTTGGTTGGTTCACTGAGGGACTGAGCAGAATTGCTGCTGATAATGGGATCATAGTGTTTGTGTTTTTCTGCTAGCATGTTGTCTGTTGGTGTTGTTAGGACAATGTGTATGCCCTGTTTAAAAAGTGGGTCAGCTGAAGAAAATTGTTTGTTGGCTACGGTGACATGCTGTCATGCCTGCATGCTGGTAAGCTGCAGTGTTTGTTGGCTGGTTCTTTCTTTATGGCTCAAGCATCATGCTGTGCAGTTTAGCAGGCTAGCATGATAGTTAGTTTAGTACGGTAGTTGAAGATGACCATTTCATGGGAGCAGCATGCTGTTTAGCTTGACATGGTGTTATGTCCATTAATACAGACCTGGATACAACGGGTCCACTCAGCCTTGTTTTCATTTTTTGCCCAGAAGCCACTCATGGAATTGCAGCAGAAAAATTTCCCTGTGACTCTAAAAGCATTTTCCCTTTAGACCACCATCAATAAAAGAGTTGTCTGTAAAAACATGGTCAAATATTACTCTTCTTATGATATGTTATGGAGGTTTTATATATTTGTAAAACTTTCCAATGCCATAAAAATCGAAAAATCCATGACAACAATGTAAAGTCTATGGGCAGAGCGGGAACCAGGCTGGGCCGGACCAGAGTGACAAACTCTACTGTGCATATTCTGTGGGCTCATTAGACTGAATAGGCACCAATTTTGCAGTCATAGCTCTGCATTCATAGAGACAACAGATAGTGAAAATCGGTAAATAAGGTAAATAATATATAATCTATCACACAACATTTATGCTAACATGAGCACTTTACCACTTCCTAGCTGCTGTTACTGTTTGATAGGTAAAATGATATAACAGGAAAGGCTTAAATACGTTCTAAATATATCAAAGCACACTTTAGACATATTCATTTAAGCCTGAAAATGAAACATAATGGGTGTAATCAAAACAGGAATCTAAGGGTAGTTGTGAAATGGTCAATTTTTTATCAAATATGATTTTTTTTTAACTTAACCAGATTTTTACAATCCATCATCTTTTCAGTTATTGATCATTCAGGAAGTGGTGAAATAATAGCAACTTGTTTATGTGACATGCAACCTGGAACAAAGCAGCATAACATTATCCCAGCATTGAAGTGTCTCACCCTGAATTCAACATCTGCTCTGGTTTTTGCATTTTGCTTGGGTGAGTGCAGGATTTAGAGGCAATTTAAAGGTACTTTTAGAGTAAGAGAATGGTGTCGCCTGTCAGAGGGCTGTAGATGTATGATGGTACAGCCTGGTACCCTCCACAGACCCTAATGATAGGTCAAAACAGAAATGATGGGCTTCCTTTTGCGATGGAAAATCAACCTTTGGCACATTTTACTTTAAATTGATAACAATGTGGTGTTGACTGGAATTATTGTAATAGACATTTGTTAACTGCTGAGGATGTTAGTGTAACGTTTTAATTCAACTCTAAGTTAGTTAAATTTTATCATCTGAACTCAAATGTTCATTGACAGAACTGTTGTAACATGACAGAAACATTTGTTAAATTGGCTTTTTATCAATGCTTCATATAAAGTCAGCTCTGGCCAACTTACAGTGTTGCTTATGGTTGGACTGGAGGCTGACTTTGCCAGGATGATTGATAGAATCAACCACCACTGTGGTTGTGATTGACAGCATTCTGAAAGCCCGGTGCAAGACATCTTCTCTCCCATAATCATACTTGAGGAGTTTTTCACCATTCACACATGCAACAGTTTTTCACGGGGGCTGCGGTGTGTTTAAGCGTCCAGCGAGTATGAAAGCTGACATAAATGGAAAAATAAAAGGGAGGTTGAAGAGAGGCTAGAAGCAGCATTTGAATGAGTTTACAAAAGTCACATGAAGAAACTGTTCGTTTTTCTCGGTAGAAACACGAAGTTGAACACTTGCACGACTGGTCTTATGTGATTGTAGGGCAGTGATGATAAAATCAACATTACATGCAAACAGGCTACACAGACACACCCAAGAATGAGATTGATGTAACTGGACGGTTTGCAAAGTAAAGACAGAGAATTTTCTACCCTACCTGGAAAGAATGGTTAGCAATCAGGGAGGTAAACCACAGGAGTCCAGATGTTCTCCTCCAACTATGGTGGCAAAAAGATTTGACGAAAAAGAACATGCGAGAGACAAGCAGCTCTAGCAGTCTGAAGCGATGCGAGGAGCCCAGAGCATGCTATGTGGGCTCTTTGAGGCCTGAATAGGGGTCAGTCCAACTGAGTTATTTAGAGGGATTGTTCCAAGGCAGCAATTTTAGCATTTAGAAGCACTGAGTGTGCTTCTTCTTAATCTTAATCACTTTGTATTATCCTTACTGAATATTAACCTTGACTAGGTAACTTTTTTCATTAGAAGAGCTTATATTTGTTATGCCTTTGCTTGTTATGTAATAAGTAGGATATTTCAAAAACTCCTCAAAAGATTTCCATTAAATTTGCTGAAAAATTAACAATGGGCCATGGAATAACAAGTTATTAAGTGTTGTTGCAGCTAGTGCCGCCCCGTAGTTATTAATCAAGCACTTCATATTTCGGCTGAAAATTCTTTAATCACAAGGTTATTTGGTTCGTATTTGGATAGCCTCCCCCAAATTTTGCAAATCATTTTGGTACATTCAAGGGTACTCCAAGGTTTGTTTGCTTCAGGCGTGAATGCATTCTCTTCCACAAAGAAACTGCAGCCAATTATTTTGATAATTAAAATGTGGAAGAGGGTTTGTCACATCGCCACACGCCAGAATGCCAACCCCAATGCCAAAGTACCAAAACTGGTCATTTACGTCACAAGGCAAGTCCTTCTGCAGCCAATAATAATTATGACTGAATCACTGTCTGTTTGATTCATTTAAAAATAAAAAATAAAAATAGTACATTCTTTATTATCAGAAAGTTAAATTGGATTTGTAAAAATAAACTCGAAACAAAAGTAAATAGAATGTAAATAATGATTTGCATTCTACAGGTTGCCAAATATTCGTGATGATTTTCTGTTCAGAAACGTTGCGCTTGAGAAGGATTCTTTCTACTCTTATTGGTCAGCTCACACATGCCTGACCCAGGACTGCTAACAACAACAGAGCAGCTGTGCTAAATCAATTCTTACATGCCAAACTGGCCACAAGGCATAAGTTATGCAAATGTGTGACATGGTGACTAAATACAAATAAAACTTATTAGATAATAACAATGTAATAAACCTGTAAGTAAACATGTATGTAATGCTGTGATCCTACCCTCTGTCTGAGGTTACACAGTGCAGAAACAAGTCATGGGGGGTGGAGTGGCTGAGACAGAGACACCCTGTACCCTATTACAGGACACAATGATTTTGAAGGGGTTGTTTTCATGTAAAAAGTGACATAATGTTGCTTTAATGTCCCTTCACTGTACCATTATTGGGCTGATCAGCTGCAAAACAACAGTTAAGTCACAATCCTACCGGCTACAACGTATTCAAGAATAAAGACAGAGGAAATAACATCTCTGTGACTTTAGGACAAGAAAGCATTCATTTCCCCTTTTTCACAGAAGACTGTACCTGCACTGTTTGAGATATGGTGCAGCGCTGCCAACAGCAGATACTGGTGTCACTGAGAGACGCACAGCAAAATACAGCGTGAAACATGATCCAGAGAACTTAGATCCAGACTGTTGGGTTCCTTTATGATAAATATTTTATTTTTCCCAATAGGGAAAGTCTACAGCAAACTGCCTCCTGACCAAACACTTCCTGTTGTGCCATTTCCTCATCCTTCACACATATTGGCAGTTTAAGCTCAATTTCATTTACAAAAACAGGAAAAAGGCAGTGTGTACTCTGTAGTAAAAACACAACAGTTATAATTTTAAATTGCCTGAAACGGCATGATCTCGCCTGCTGCAGCTGTTTTTAAAAAACACTTTTGAGTTTTGTCAGCATGACTCCATTAAGGAAAGTCCTATGATCCCCTTTCCTCCCATTCAACATCATTTCCCTCTTTAGCTTAATAAAACATAGCTCTACAGTGGCTTTCAAAGAATGACTACACGGAGTGCACTGTAACAGATGCCTCAGCAGCCACATTAAATTGTGTCACAGAATCCCAGAAAAGCTTTTTACGTTAACACACATTTCGACTGCTATATTTGTGAGGAGCTTGAGTCACATAATGCATTCCCTATTTCTAACCTTAATCCTAACTTTAACCTAACAGTTTTGTAATCGACTTGTACAATATATACTGTATATTCTTCAGTCTAAAAGAGTCATGTTAACTCTGTGATACAATAAAATATAGGTAAATGTTGATGAATATATTGTGCATCCTGAAGTGGGCGATCATCATGGAATTTAGAGAAAGCGGGCGGTCATCGTTTAGCATCACAGACGAGGCCACTCATTTCTTGCTGGTAGTGTTATGTAGTGATATATTGTAACACATGTCATTGGGTTCAGTAAGTCTGCCAACTTCCTCAGTCACATAAAATGAACCTTGAACTTCCAACATTTTTGAGAATGGAACTTGTGATAACATCTGTTAATATGCTGAAAACGATTCTGTATTTCAAATCGCTCCAACCTCCATGTACAATTCACATCCGTATTAAAGGAGACATGTTATGCTCATTTTCAGGTTTCATAATTTTTTGGAAGGTTACTACTTGGTAGGTTTACACGCTTTAATGCTCAAAAATCACATCAGTTTTCTCATGCTGTTTGGTGCTGCTGCTCTGTATCCCCCCTGTCTGAAACACTCTGTTTTAGTTCCTGTCTCCCCAAGGCCCCCCTCCTGAGTACCCAGTCTTCTCTGATTGGTCAGCTCACACACGTCTGAGAGTACATCCACACGTATGAAAACAATCTTTTTTTCCTCCGTCTTCATCAGCATCATTTCAAGAATATTTGCGTCCATTCGGATCCACTGAAACGACCGAAAACGCTGTAGTTCGTACTCCAGGCCTATAGGTGGCACCTGATTTTCACCAAAAACGGAGAAGAAGAGACGGAGCATGCGCATAAAGCTTGCGCGCTATAAACAAACAGACAGCAGACAGAGAAACCAAACACAACAAGAAGAAGATGACAATGGCTAGTGCAAGGAAACCAGAATCATTTGTCTGGACCAATAATGAGGTCGAACTGCTGCTGCGACTCACACTGAACTACAAGGCGAGTACGTTGCAAGAAAGGCTTAATATCTTCTGTGGCACGAACACAAACATGTAGTCCGCCATTGTTGTTGTTGTTGTTGTTATGAGACGTTGCAGGGTTCAGAGGTCGGAGGCAAGAGGTCGAGGGGTGGGGCCTTTTTGGATTTTCCCACCCTGAGACCCATTTTCAAAAAAGTGCGTTTTCAGGATCCGTGTGGACAGTTGGCTGAAACGACGCAATACATGTGGGTTTTCGCAAAAGAGCGTTTTCGTGTGGACGGCCTCTGAGCCTGCACTACTAACAACAGAACAGCTGCGTTAAATTAATTATTTTGTGTGTGACTAACAGCTAGGCATAAATTATGCAAATGTGTGACATGGTGACATAGTGTGAATTAAAGCTGGGACTACTGACGAGGCGTTTCAGGAGCAGTGTTTTCTGTGGAAGAGAGGAGCTACGGTTGGTGAGACTTTGACCTTTTTTACTTTCAGGATGTTTTTCATACACATGCACATATTCAAAACACTGATGGAATGGAACAAAATGAAAAAAGCATAATAGGTCTCCTTTATATGACGTGCAAAATAAGGCAGCAGTTTACAGCCCGCTGTAATATCAGCATGGCCTGTTCAGTCTCCTCAACAAAAACGAGGTGCTCAATTTTCTTCAGCAAATGTTTCTGAAAGTGATGGCATTTTGTCTATTGAAACAGCATGGTGAGATATTTTTAAGTTGCATCACACACACAGGAACAGTTATGCTCCAAATATAGTGCGGCCTGGAGAACAGTTGCACATCATCTGCACTGAGCTCCTTCCTCCAGACCCTGGTATCAATAATGTGAAACAGGCCAAATTTGTTTTGGAACACATGCTCCTAGGCATTGTTGTGTATGAGCATACTTTGCTATGTTGCAGTTGTTTTCAGAAGTGTGTTTTTCAGCTACATTTTCTGTCAAAATCTAAATGAAAGGTGGTGACTAAAGTATATATGTTGATAGAAAGAATATTAAGGGTAATTATCAATGACTTTCCACACTTTGTGCATATTTCATTTGATCTTTCACGATTGTTATTCCATTATTGTGGATGGTATAAAATAACACCGAATACTCTTATAATAAACTTAAAGGCATCTCCGGTAGGAACTAAATGGAGAACACTAAAGGAAAGACTTAAACATCCTTTAATGCTCTAAAGCGTGGGTGAAAATAAACGGTGGGTCACGGGCCAAAAGCAGGATCCCAATTTCCTGTAGTGCACCTTTTTCACAGCAGCCATTTTGACATTAGAAGAGAAGGTAAACACAGGTGTTACTATTGACGTTAGTAACCTCGGTTTACCTACTACTGCACAGTGTCACTCACACGCACAAAAAAAGTAATAATTAGGGAACCTACATAGTTAAATAGCCTTATACCTCACTAAAGATTAGACTGCAAAAAATATTGATTTTATATTAATCTTTTCTAATAAATCTGATTTCTTTAGTTTTTTTATGAGAAGCATCTGGTGGGCCAAATTGCATTTCAATAAAAGCTCCACTTTGGATAACCCTGATTAGAAAGTAACAGTATGTTTATCACACTGTGACTACATCTTCAGTTTGAGCTGCATCATTTCAAAGCCTTCAGTAATCAATAAGTCATGAGGACATGCTAGGTCATGTGTTCCAACAACAATAATGTCATGATAACCCGGCCAGTGGTGTCCTTGTTGAATGAGATCATTTCATGTGCTGCGACAGGGGTGATTGTAAAATGAAAATAATTCATGCATTGTTTACATGCCTGCACAGTCTTTATAATAATAATGATTAACACACTTTAACAAGGCCTATGTATTGTCAAATTGATGGAAATATAGTGTATGGTAGTGAACTGAAGGACAGCACAGCTCTGCAGTCTCCAGTAAGTCACCATTCATTACAAATAGCTCCAGCTCATTTTCTCTGGATGTGTCCTAATGTCTCTAAATGAGGGTAAAAATGAGTCCATAAAGTGGACGGGTACAGGTAGAGTTGTTCACACAGGACAGGAGTAACTCCCTCAGCTGGTGTCTCTGAACACATCCAGCATATCACCTCCCGTTGAGTAGTTGGATTGCTACAGAGCTCCGAGGAGCAGGGCGCGTGCAGACCATCAGGCTGTGCATTTTTCTTTTTTCTTTTTCTGTGCCGGGGACTAATTTTCAGTCCTCCACTTGGGTCTGGGTAAACAGCACCGCCCCGATGGTTTGCTTGTTTTAAGTGTGGAGCGATCCATCGCAGAGCGCCGGGCTCGATTGACACTGTCTGCTGATCTGCTACTGCGGATTGCTCAGAATAACAAGGGCTGCTCGCTAATTCCCGTCTATCGGGGCTTTCGCCGAAACACCGAGAGAGTAGGGTCCAAAAAAAGAGCCAACAAGGCAGGCAAGACCGCCGCGCCGCCGGAGTCCGCACCCCAGAATGGCTTCGGGAGACCTTTACGAGGTAGGAGAAGAGCCCGTCCAGGGGAAATGCTCTGTAATATTGACGAATAATGGAATTAGGAAGTAAAGGGGAGGGCGTCGCGTATGTAAAAAAAAAAAAGAAGCGGCGTACTAAGCCCTTTAACCAGGCGAAACTAACCCCTTAGCGAGCTTTTGCGAAGACGAGGCTGGTGAATGTACGCGTGTACTTTACGTCGCTTCTGGTACACTTTGACAGTAATTCTTTCGCGGCCGTAGTTGAACAGACGAGATGTCACGTACGGGGCTTCAACTCCTCAGGCTGTCGCCGAGTTGAAAGTCGTGGTAAAGTGACAGCGGCGCGGCGCGGAGCGGACGGACACGGTGAATAGCTACAGACAGGAGTGATGGTCCTGAAGGTGCGCGTGCATGCCAGAACATATTCTGTCATCACAGCCCCCCCGCAAACAAAACACACACAAAAAACCGCTGTGACTTGTTTTCTACACAGAAGATGACACGCCGGGTTTATTTTTGTCGAGCCATGTAAACAGGTCTGCGTGAGCTCTCTCTGTGTGTGTGTGAATGTGTGAATTTGGGGACTAAGTGTAAAAGTTGTTGAAATTGGGTGGCACGAAGGTCACGGCGCCCTCGTGCGCAACATCACTCCTTGGACCCCCGTGCCAGAATTCGCACGAAGCCCGGTTCTCTGCATCAAGCTGGACACAATTAAAGCCACTCGCTGTCATTTACTAGGCTTTGGTTATGGTGACATGGTATCATTATGTTGATGACCTCCCAAGGATGAACAAATAAGTTTTAAGTACATATTTTTACACAGAATTAGTTAGACATTTTAGTGTTTCATCTGATTGTTGACTCTGTGACATAATCTGAATTTCTATTTTTGGTCCTCCGTGCACCCATCTCCCAATATCCCTGACTTATTTTGAGTAGTGTGTATTTCAACCACGCCACATACCACCCTTGTGCGCAACATCACTCCTTGGAATCTGTGCCAGTATTCGCATGAAGCCCGATTTCTACATCAGCTGGGCTGAATTAAACCCACTGACTGTCATTTACTGGCTTTTGTTATGGTGACATGAGAGGTGTGGAGGGGGATTCAGTGTCTGGTGACCACCCAAGGTTGAACAAATACGTTTTTTCTCTTATTCAAAGTACATTTTCTACTCAGAATTAGATGGAGATGTTTGGATAATTCAGTGTGTCACTTGATTGTTAACTCTGTGACATATCTGAATCTCTGTTGTGTTGTTTCTATGAATGTTTTTGGTCCTCCGTGCACCCATCTCCCAATATCCCTGACTTATTTTGAGGAGTGTGTATTTCAACCACGCCACATACCGCCCTTGTGTGCAACATCACTCCTTGGAATCTGTGCCAGTATTCGCATGAAGCCCAGCTGGATTTAAATCAAGCCACTTACTGTCATTTACTGGCTTTTGTTATGGTGACATGGTGTCATATGAGAGGTGTGGAGGGAGATTCAGTGTCTGGTGACCTCCCAAGGATGAACAAATAAGTTTTAAGTACATATTTCTACTCAGAATTAATTAGAGATGTTTGGATATTTCAGTGTTTCACCTGATTGTTTACTCTCTGACATATCGGAATTTCCATTTTGTTGTCCTGTGAATATGTTTGGCCCTCCATGCATATACGCACCCATCTCCCAATATCCCTCACTTAATTTTGAGTAGTGTGTCTCTTAACTGTCCATCTGCAAAGAAACTCTGGGATCCTCTCATGAGTGTTCGAGTAGATAACATTATCTGCTCGCAGCATGATGAGTCAAGCAGCCATCAGTTGGAAGACAATAGAATGAATTGGTGAGAAACAGTTGGTAATTGCCTTTTAGGCCCAATGACTAATATATTTTTTAATTATTGCTCTTTATCCTGGAAACACTTTTAATTTGGAATATGATGACACAGTGCTGCCAAAAAAAGGATCTGTGGAGTCCATATTAGTACGCATCCCATGCTCCCATCTCCGCCCCCAGCCTGCCATGTTAATGATTTTGGGCTATTGTCAGTTTTATTAATTTACTTTTTCTGCTGTAAACAATATAGTACAACATGGATTTTAACCTGCTTCATTAATAATGTTTCTTTCGTTTGGGTAAAACCCTCTGAGCAACAAAACGTACTTGTTTTAGGCCACGTTCATGTCATAAGGTTCAGTAGTTACAAGCATCTGAGTGGGGAAATAACGTACACGTCAGCCAGGAGACGAGTGAATGTAGCGTTACATAAATGATTTAGTGGTGAGCGATATTCTGCTTTTGTTTTGAAGTTGGACTACCTGATTGAGAATGCTGTTTATTCCACACAAACTGTTTTGGTTAGATGTGAAATCTGCCTCATGTGGCTGCCTGTACCAACAGGTTGCCGGTTTAAAACGAACAAAACGTGATTTATTATTTGCTAGTAGCAATGTGTTGGCAGGCATCAAGAGTCTGCCGAGTGTTTGGGTTGTTTCCCCTACGATCATGACAACAGCGCCACGGGTGACAGCTCCGCTCAGACTGGCCAGATTGTGAAGCTGACAAGAGCTCGCTTGTGCTGCACAGCTTCTATTGAAAAAAACATTATAAAACACATAATAAACATTTTAATAAGGATGACGGTGACACATATTGTTGGTGTTTATGGCAAGTAATAAGCTTGACGAGTCTTTGCATTGTGCCAGCACCAATAAACCAGCTATTAATGTTATGTGAAAGTGCTTTTTGTGGGTGGTCAGTTCCTTGTCATTCTGTCTTGTTTAGTTGTGTCCTATAATGACAGTTTGGGATTGAGTGAAAGAGAATAACTCAAGAGATGTAGTATAAGTATCGATAGACTCTTGTATGTTTATTATATTTTGAAGAAAGTTTACTTATTTATACAGGAGGGATTCATTCATCTCAAATGAACTGGGCCAACCTCGCGAGCTGCGATAAGCCTGGAAATTTTCAATACGGGACAGACATCTTGACATCACTCATAGGTTCCTAAAAAAAAAACTTTGTGAAGCCTGGGTTTTGGTCATTAGCCGTCTTTAGAGCTCCAGAGATAGAAAATCCATATTTTGGAAAGAAGGCGGTGGGGCAGTGAGGGACATGGAGCTGAAAGGCTGTGGGATGAGCCAGCAGTGACCTCCATGGCTGCATGAGAAAAAAACATGGTTCGATATTGAAGTGCAGTACTTTCTGGAAAGTGAAAAATAATTCAGTATTTGATCTATAATGATCTGTCCAGATTCAGTGTTCGGTCTAAAAGCACAACAGGACTGTGCCTCGTGCTCCAGTGGGGATGTTCCTAAAATACAGTGTCACTCTGAACTATTGAACGCTTTATTGACCTTTCAGTGAACAAGGCCATTGTTCTCTTTCTTAGTGGAAACTGGAATTAACAAGTGAGTTGTGCTGAACGTATGGTGACATCTAACCACCTGTAAGTAATGTTTGAAAGCGTTATTTTTCAGGGATCAAAAGTCAGTTCTTGCAACTAGGAGTCCTCGATTAGGAGTGATTTTTGGAAACTTTTATCTTGGTGAGGTGTTGTGGTTGACCCTGTTGCTAGGTGTGACACATTCTTTCAAAATCCTTGATTGGTTGTCGAAAAAGAAAGTCATAAAAATGCACGTCGGGGGCCTAATCATAGGACTATTAATCCAGATACATGAAGGCTTCGGCCGTTGCCGTGGAAACCGGCGTCAGTGTTTTGATTTTATATTTATGCAGTTGATTAAAAATCCCAAATAACCCAGTAGTAGTAGTGTAGTGCAACATTATTCATTGCGCATGATATTAATTGTCATTAGTAATTCTTTCTTAGACAAGGAAATTTAAGCTTGATAATTTTGTCCGTCACAGCTCTGATCTGAAGTCACCAGCACCGTACAGAACCAGTGAGGTGTGGCTGTGCGACGGCCAGGCTTGCAAGATGTCAGAGAAGTCAAGTGTTTGATTCAACTTTAAAATTTGCAAAAGATGACCCTAAAAAGTTGAGTGCCAGATACGCCAAAGGAAACTTGCGTTTCACAAATCTTCTACAAGTTGATTTATCATCTGAAAACTAAAACAGCTAACTGTAACAGGTAACAGCTTGGTGTTCTTGCAATTGCTAGACATTTCTTCATGTCTTACATATTAGGGATTTTGGTCCTGATCTGAGTCAAAAGACAAAAGGCCTCCTCGGCTGCATCTGAAGCTGTAAATATTAACCTCTCACTAAAGTTTTGAAGGCCTGAAAATGCTGTTCGGCACAGCCCTACCATTTAGTCATAGTGTAATTACGAATATTAATTTATGTAATGAATATGCATTTATTTGCTTACAGTCGTTTATAATACCAGTAATTATTAGGCTTCCTTAATGTAAACATTTCAAATGAACAATTCCATCCCGGTGTCAGAGCGCGAACCAAGAGGCAGTCCTTGGAGAATATAGTGCAGCAGATAAATGCCTCGCTCCCTGTGGTTGTGCGCACCAGTGAGGAGTGCGATGTGTTGCAGTATGAAGCGACAGGAGAGGGGGGGAATGTGAGAGCGCAGTAATTGGAAGGTTGCTGATGGAAGCTTGTGACAGACTGAAGTCATCACAGCTGCACTTCTGCATTTTTACAGCTGCCAAAGTGTTGTGATCACTAATATCCCTTCACGATCTGTGACTGTGATCTATGACATTGTGGTGTTTCATTAACTCCTTGTTATTCAGTATTTGGAGAATATTTCTCCTACATCTTTGTCTTTCCACCGTTTTCTTCTCTGCTCAAAAACTCTCAGAGTTTTTGAAAGTTTAACTCCCTACTCCAAACAGCTTTTCACAGTAGGAGCTCTCTTAAGATACTTTGTTAATAACTTTTGTCTCTACTGGGATCTACTTTTAACTGTAAGGGAAGGTTCTGAGAAAAACTCCGAATTCTAAGAATTTGATTTGAATTTCATCACTAGGAGAAACTCTTTGTAGGAGGAGGCTTAATGAATACGGCACCAGAAGTGTTAACGCGCGGCAGAAATTGCTGTGGAGTTTGATTTCGTTACATGGGTCAAGTTGCACTAATGATGTAGGAGGAACATCCCAAAACTGGCAAAATCAGCGAGCTCTCCACGTTCTCTCCTGTGTCATTTTTTCCCCTCAGTACGGACCAGATGAAACGAGCAACACGATTCTTACTTTCAGGTCATTACATTAGATTTGAAACATAATCATAAATATTATATTCCATTATTGTCCCTAAATGTGACACACTTCAGCAAAGAAAGCGGCACAGTTGTTACACACCGCTCAGTGGACACACACGATGCTTTGTTGCCAGGCAACACAGTAGTTGTTGATAGAGTTACTGTACTCACCTGTCTGGACAAAATTTTGTGAGCTTTGTGCACTGCCAAATCCTCCTGAAGACACTGTTGGTTAAATGTTTTTGCTTGACCGCTCTCAGTGCATTTTCTAACCAGTCCACTCCGCCTCTCTGTCCCACTGCGCTCCTCAAACTTGTCAAACGTTTTGAGCAGGATAAGGCTTACTTTCTTAAATTAAGTTAAAGTTTATTTTATTTGTAAGGCTCTTTGAAAAACAACTGCAGCTGACCAAAGTTCTGCACAAAGCCAGAATCTATAAATAAGATCAAAAAATATTCCAGAGAATCAAAGACAAACACAGTGTAAAAGCAGAGACAGAGGGAGCAGATCTGACCCACAAAGGCAGCTTGTAAATGTAAAAGCAAATGTAGCAAATGTAGAAACAGCTGCTGAATCCTCCACCGTGAGCCTTTTAGCATTTAGGCTCCTGCACATAGCAGCACACACCTGTTGGTCAGGCAGCAGCTTTGGTGTGTTTGATTCAGGTCACATAGTGTGCTCGACGGGTGGCGCATTTAATCAGTGATTGATTAAGGTAGATGCGATCTTTTTTTAACTATGCTGAGATACAGTGTTGCAAACCAGTGAAGACATGAGACGGATCATCACTTCTCCTGTGGACATGGAGCTCTGCATCAGCAGCTTCGTCTCTGCTGCAGCTGCCGATTTATCACCTTTCCTCTGTTACATTCTCGCCCATTAATCATGTCACTTTTGTTTTTACGAAAATATCTTAACATCTGCTTGATAGATAGAAAACAAAAGCAAAGACATTCATGGTACCCTGGTGGAGTATAGTGAGCCCTGTGTTGCAATCAGAAATATGATATTATGACATGAAATGTAAATGTGTGCTCCTAATGACCAATCAGTGGTTGTTGCCTGGGGAACCTTACCTTTTATTATTTTCTAATGATTTAACGTATGCACAAGAGTTTTTTGCATAGTTACTTTATGCCAGTTTCTAGATCCTCGTTATTCATGATGTCCACATATAAAAAAAAGGACTCCATTTAAAGTTTTTTTTAAATTAGCCGTAGATTAAAATGAAATAATAGCACCATGAAAAATTATAATAGCCAGCTAGAGTTGCATAACAGCATACGGATATGCAAATTAGCAGCTTAAGTCATCTGCTGACTTACAAGCTTTTCAATCATGCTTGAGCAACACTGGGTCATCCCTGATCACCATCAGGTTGACAACATTATTCTAAGCTGCTTGTTCAAATATGTAAATCAATAAACTAGCAGCCCATAAATGTTACAGCAGCAGCGCATGACACACATAGATGACACATTAAGGAACGGGGCTGAATAGCCACAGAAGTACATGACAAATAAAGAGTAGATGAAGTTAAAAACAATTTTCCCAAAGATGATTTCTGTCATTTAAGAATTAATTTTTAAAAGTTTGTTTTTTTGTAAGTTATTTGATGCTACAAAAAGGAGCTGAAGCATCATGATTGACAGCTGAGCACTCTGCATGCTGGCATTTGAGCAAGCAGTTGTAAAGGGGTGAAATACCTCAATACCTTGGTTTCACTGCCTGATGACTACTGCACAAAACCACGACATCACCTGTGCAAGATGACATCACTCATATCCAGAATTTTTTTGGCCTAATTTTTGTACTTTTTGGGGAAAGTGGAGACGCTTTGATCTTTATATATGTAATTTCAGTGCTCTTAGTGGGGTGGTACTCTTTCATTTTACTCAATGGTGTATATTGACTCGTCACAAGCTGCTGGTACTCTTTTCCACCCTCTTCATATCACACTGGGGGCATGCAGGAGGACAGAGCGCACTGCACCCAGGCATGGACTTCTAACGCCAGCTTGCATTCTGCAGCAATCCTTTCAGCATTTGTTTAATTTCTGCGTGTGCTGCAAGCTAATCTGTCAAGAAAACACACTGATAATCTTTTAGAAATACTGTCACTGCTCTGGCCCTTTTAACTTTTTAATAGTACTGCAGAAAAGGCCAAGTTCTGCTAATATATGAGAACATAAAATGCTTTACATTACTAAGTCTTGATGTCATTATAAAGATCGGCTCTGTGTCCTAATAGGAAAAAAGTAAAGGAGCAGAACTGACCAGAGAAATGCGCTTCAGAACAGCCAGGCCGTTAAGACCACCGAGCTGAAAGCACAGCTGTGACTCTCGGGGCCAGATTTATTGAGAGAAAATGGCTTTGCGTGAATGTGCACTGTGTAGTGTCTGATTAACTATGACAGCGGTTTATTATACAGTCAGTTGCGGGAATGATTCTCTGTGAGTGAACGAGAGCTCGTAGGTTTTCAGGTTTCTGCACGATCACTAAGGTCAGAACAGACGTGATAATGTAGGGAGGGGGTGTGGTCTGTTAGGGATGTCAAGACAGGCACATAATGTACACCCTTACATCACTGTTTTGTGTGGTTTACAAGTGAAACAGAGCACACTTCTGACCACACCCAAATATGATGTTAGTGGACATTACACACCTCTCTTGACATCCCTGACAGTCAGTTGTAGCCCATGTTGTTCTCACTATGTTTTGGGCTGGAGGATGCTGAGAAAGAATTTGGCAGCTGAGGGCAGGATATGCCCTCCTCCACTCTTCCAGCTCATACTTAATCGTTAAGTGTTACTAAAGCTCTCTGGTGTTTGTAAGCAACTTGGCCCTTCTCTCTTCCTCCTCCACTTTTCTCCTCCTTTCCTATGCATGTGTCTCTGCTGTGCTGCTACATGGGTGAGTGTGACCTCAGCTGCGATCGTGAGCATTTGAATTTCCGTTCATTTCATGACACCCCTTCAGCTCGCCCATCAAAAGCTCGGATTTCAAAGAGTCTGAGAAAATGATTAGCAGTTGCAACCACATTTCCATTTAAACTGTCAGTTTAAACTTTCCATCCACCCTACATTTCTGACTTAAGCAACAATAGGCGATGTCAGGTCCCCTCTATTTTCCAGTCAAGTTAGTGGGGGCAGAAGCACACGACGCTCCATCTGGTGATTTTTCACACTTGTGTACTTTCAAATGAACATGCAGGCATGTTTTCGAAATCTAGCACAGTAGTAGAAAATATTGAAAATTTGAACCGGCTTCAACCAAAAGCAGCATTTCCAGCCGGGGCAAGGTGGTGGTCCTGTCACTGTATATATCCATAGTGCAGTTTCCATTTTGTACAGTGGTAGCGTGCTCATTACCACTTATCACTACCAATTATCTCTCCATTAATAACTGAAGGAGTGAGGCAATTAAAAATGCAAAAGTTACTGTAATGCATTCAGCTCAAAGTTTTCAAAGGATGTGGAATTTTGTTGTGACATTTTTGGATTAGGAAATGCACCCAAATACGGTGAAAGAAAACAATGTAGGGTTTTTCCTTTAACAAACAATAGGATATATGAGTGAATTTTCCAGTTATAAATAGATGTCCAACCTTTGGCTTGTGTGTGTTAATACGACTTAACACCACTTACTTCCTCCTGCTATTTTGTTATTGATCATCAAACATGACATAGCACATGTTCTTGGAGTGGAAACACTAAACAGAAAAAAGGTTTTCTATTTAGCATAAATACATGGACAAATGTTCACAGGCATAACGTTTCAGTTTTATCTATGTTACATCAAGTGTCATTGCTGGACTTCCTTTCTCTGACTCTCTCCCGGAAGTCAGAGCAACAGGCAACCAAAGGAAACCCGTCGTTACCTTAAATAAACTAAGCTATTTCTCTGGGTTTGGACCTTGTTAGGAATATTTGGGATAATGTCAGTACACAACTCAAGAAAGTATATAACAAAGGCCTGGTTGGGTTAAGACATTTTGCAGGATTCTTTAAAAAATCTCTGTGACTGACAACAGATTGACTGGATAGTTGTAACCCATGGCATGTTCAGGGCTTGCCATAAAGCGTTGTTGTTGGACTCACTATGCAATAATACAGAAGAGCACACCCACTTATTTTGTTGTCCACATACACACACGCATGATTTTGAATTATTTCAGTCATTAATTATTGCCATTGCCTTTCTTTAAAAAAAGGCTGCAAATCATTCATTTTCAGTTGTGTTTCATATTAAATTTCAGCAAATTCAGGACGCCATTGAATAGTTTAGCACGGAATAAACTGGAGCAAAAGACTTAAAAATGGGTGCCCCCTTTTCTATTCATTCAATCTACTTTGAATCGAGAATCGTTTCAAATAGAAAATTGATTCCGAAACAAATCAGACAACTAAAAGCTGAAATCAGATCGAATTCTGAGATTGCCAAAGATACACACCCCTAAAAATGTTATAATGATTCATCATGAACTTTGATCCGTCACCTTGAATATCAATAAGTCCTAAAAACTATGGGCTAACTCCTATTTTACTTACATTTCTACATGTAAATAATTTCCTCTTAACGGAAGTTACAGTGGTGATCTTGGGCAGGAAAGAAGAGAAGCTTTGATCATAATAGAATTGGGCACTAGAATATATATGAACATAAGAGAGAAGAAAATATGGATGTGTCGGAAAACATTATACCTAAACTTCCCTTCACTGATATATTGTTTTCCCTCTTGAAGTCACCTCAACAAGTTTTAAACATTAACATAATATATTATGACAATTTCAGTTTACACATCCAGCAAACATGGAGCGATATTACCATTTATTTTGGAGTTGGGTTTCTGGTGAATTTAAGTTCAGTATTCACTCAAACTAATGCTTCATTTGGTATTCACTGACTCCTGAGGGAAATATCTGGCTCCTAATCTGCTAAACGCTCGACTGTTTTTACAATCTGGTCACTAACATTGTCTGTCTGTGATATGGTGCCGGACAGATAGTGTGCAGTCAGTGTATCTGAGCATTTTCACTGAAAACAGCTCCAGGTGGGGGTTAAAAAACTGTGCTGAGAGAGCAATGAGACTGAACTAAAACGATAACATTTCTGGCAGTGGGTTCGGCATTATGAGTGACCCATTTCACTTCACACCTAACCAAACAGGTTTTAGGTCCTAAGTTAAATTCAGTCCCTCAAAAGTGAAAGCAAAAATTTAACTCAGCCAAAACGTCTATGCCAGCGTGACCATTCTTTGCATTGTAAAACCGTGTGCGTCAGCAACTGTGGTATTTATACTTGGTCAGCTAAACAGGATGTAGCAACGCAAGATGGAACAGGCTTTTACACTGAGCACTTACGAAAAAGAAAAAACATTAGTTTTGATTATTAACTAAACCAGAGTTGATTTTGAATTCTATGTCTGTTTTTCCTCTACACACTGATGTGAAGACTACAGTAGCTGATAACGTAATGATTTTTCAGTGTATTAAAACATTATGAATATAGTATATTAAGTATATTAAGTTGGAGTCGGACATCACGCTGTGATGCTGAGAGTCATTGCATAGAGCTAAATGTTTTCAGGGGTTTTGGTTGCACTGTGCTGTTTAGTACTGTGGAACTTCAAGTGTTGCTGGTTATCATTTTACTGGACTAGACTGGTACAATTTACTAGACCTATTTGTGCTAATTTTTGTCTAATGGGTCACAGATATAGGTATACATTTTTATTTTTTATTTTTAACTCATCTGGCCAATTTATTAGCACTATTAATACATTTTACAAACTACTGTTATTTGTGGATCTTTGCTCCAATAGCACCCGATGGCTCGCTTTCAAACTGGCAGCCCTTGGCTTTTAACTAGCAGCTGAATAAAATTTTTCTTTATAAGACAGCTTTATTTATAAATTATAGTTAGGGTTAGGGTTAGCAGAAAAAATGTGTTTTATGTCCCACTTACCTGATGTCAGCTGTTATTCATAGCACTGTTGTTTGTCAACTGCAAAGCAGGTGAAGGTGATTAGGAGTGCAGTGGCTCACAAAAGACACAGTTTGGATCCTATCACAGTTTGCGTCAAGGTTCGAGTCATTTTTGAGATCAGAACAAAAAAATCAAAGAGCTAAATTCATTTTAAAATGTGCTCCCTTGGCTCTGATCCCCAACAGCCCCATCTGATTGGTTATGTGTCACAAGTAGTAGCCCATCAACATCGAAAGCCACTGTCATCACCACTGTCATGGAAAGCATTACTTTATAAAGTAACAATGGCAGTAAAACTGTATTTCATAATATGATGGTGCAAATCTACAATTAATCTGTGGTTCAGATGTGTGCTGAGTGGAGTGGGGTGCGGTGGGCGGTGTGGGTAGAAGTGGGGGCTACTGATGGTCTTTACGTGGGCAGAGGTCTCCGCAAAAATGCCCTGAAACCATTTGAAAAACTAGACAGCTTCATGTAAACATAGTCTTACTGTTTGTTCCTCATGTCAACATTTCTACTGACGGTTTGTCAGGATTTATACACAGCATGTGATGAACACAGTACCGTTACTGCTTCATGTTAGAAGAGGCTATTGCCCTCACTCTCTGCCAGCTCATACTTTCTAAACCTCTCCAGTCTGTGTACACAAGTTTAACTCACGATATTTCTTCCCTTCTCCTCTCCTCTCTGCCTGTGTCGCTTTCTGCAATGCCGTTAAGTGTGACATTGTGTGGGACTGTAAGCAACCTAATCGCCTGTTCATTTCTGTGACACCCCTGCGGCTCACCCTTCAAAGGCTGTGTACTCCTCTTAATGTGCGCAGCACATCTGAGAACTTGATGGGCACTTACTACCACAGCTGCACTGAAGCCTCTTATGAAACCTTCAGAAAATATTCAATACTACTTCTAAATGTCTTGTCTGAGTATTGTTTAACATACTCCTATTAACACATTTCATCCCTAAACTCTTAAAAGACCCAACATTTGCATCTAGCATTTGTCTCCAGAATAACCGCTCTAAAATCAGAAGATCCTCATTTGATGCCTGAGGATGTTGTAAGTGTGATTTTTATAGCGCGTCATGTGTTTGGCCACATAACTGTACTCCTTATGTCAGCCAGTGATACGAACTTTATTTTACTGCATGTTTTGCAAGTGAGATGTCTATGTTTAATGATGGTGTATGTGTGACTGTTAATGATGCGACATGTCATGCCTGTTATATATTATTCGTAATGGGATGATGTGTCTGGCTGTGTGTGAAGGTTGTTGTCATTTTGTTATGTAGTTTTATGGACCAGTGGTCTAAAATAAAACAATCTGATTGAGGCCTCCTGTTTGATTCCCCTCCCCCGTGCTGTTGTCATTAAGAAGGTTTCAGTCATATTTTGATGCCTCTGAATGGCCAGAGGCATTATGTTACGGTTTGTCGGTCCGGTTGTCCCATTCTTGTAAACGTGGTATCTCAGGGACACCTTGAGGGAATGTCACAAACATCAACTGTGAATCAATGATGGACCGATTTTGGTGGTCCAAATTCAAGGTCACTGTGACCTCAGATGCACTATATATCTCTGGAATGCTTCGAGAGAATTTCCTCAAATTTGGACTCAAGGATCAACTATCCCAATATAGTGTATGGTAACGAAGACCAATTAAAACCAAACATTTGAACGGTATAAACTGTCCTTGAAGTTTTTTCTGCCAATGTACTTGTTTTGTTTTTTTTAAAAGAGATGTCTGCACCAGAGCAGCTTACAGCCCAGACGATTCAGCTTGAGTCCTAGCAGCACCTCCTGAATTGCAAATCAAGTTGAATGCAATCAAATTGAATTGCAAAGTGATTCACACTCTTATTATTTGAGTGATTAGTCACATTGTGTGAAAATGGTAGGCGACACTATCATAGCTATTTTTTGGGGGCAAATGATGGAATATTTTAGCTGCTCTGTCATATTCAGACCCCATCGCTTTTTGTTATGTCGCAGCCTAATGCTAAAATCGTCTCAGTTCATTTCTCCCCTCATCAATCTGCACGAAGTACACCCTAATGACAAATCAGAACAAGAATATTAGACATTTTTGCAAATTAATTAAAAAGGAAAATCTGAAATTATATTGACATACGTATTTAGACCCTTTGCTATGACACTCGAAATTTAGCTCAGGTATTTCCTATTTCTCTTGACATCCATGAGGCTGTTTCACCACCTTGACTTTCCACCTGTGGTTTATTCAATTGATTGGACATGATTTTACCTGTCTACATAAGGTCTCACAGCTGACGATACATGTTGGAGCAAAAACCAAGCCATGAGGTCCAAGGAACTGCCTACAGAGCTCAGAGACAGGAGTGTGTCGTGGCACACATCTGAGGAAGGCTACAACATTTTCTTCTGCATTGAATGTCCCCAAAAGCATGTCTGGAAAAAAACAGGCACCGCTCATCACCTGCCCAATACCGTTAGCATAAGGCTGCAACACAAACAAAATGTTTTGATGACAGAGGAGAAAGACAGACACACTGAACTGGAGACTACAGGGTCATTGTCTCCTGTCTTTTCATATTTCATTCCTTAGTACTAGCCTAGGATAGGATTGTGTAGGATAGTGTCACTTTTTACACCGGGTTTATTCCAGAACTTTACTTAAGTGTCTTGTGTTGTGGCCTCGGCTGGTCAACTATAGCTGTGAAATGCACATGCTTTTCTGGTTTTGTTTGACCTAGAAGCTTATGTTGAAGGCTTCTTCGTGATAGCAGCCTGCAGCTCATCTCAGCTCCGCTCTTGTGTCTTATCTGTCCTCTGCAGGGAATTAGCCCCTATCTTAAACTCTGCATATGTCACAAAATGTACCTTTTTTTAAGATTTGACACTCCCTGGCAACATCTCAAAATGTAAATCGACACTTAAACATATATCTTTTTATATATATGATTAACTGAAAATGCTTAGGCAGAGGCGGAAAAACCTAAAGGGTCACCAGCATGCAAAAAAGGGCACTAGAAGGGCACCCTCATGGGCAGAAAGTCCATTCAAGTCAACACAGGGCTCAGATTTCTATGTTTTTGGAGTGGATAGTCCTACTAAGTGTGTATTTTACATTGATTTTAATGATTCAAATACTTTCTAATTGCCTCTCTCCCTCTATTTGCTGCCTTCAGGTGGAGCGGATTGTGGACAAAAGGCGGAACAAGAAGGGTAAGTGGGAGTACCTGATAAGGTGGAAAGGTTATGGAAGCAAGGAGGATACATGGGAGCCAGAGCACCATCTACTGCACTGTGAGGAATTTATTGACCAGTTCAACAGCTTGACACTGCACTCACACAAACGTCCCAAAGTTGCAAAAAGCCGTCAAGAGCCCCGCGTCACCAGCCACCCATCTGCTACCGAGAACAGCAGAGCTCGGTCTGAGGCCAGAAAGAAGAAAAGGACTTGTGGTCCAGCTGTTGGCGTTAGAGTAGGAACTGTTCTAGGGATTGGAAGTGGAGCATCAGGTCACGCTCAGAAGCAGAGGAAGGTGGGTGTAGCGCCTGGGAAACATGCTTTAGGAATCAATAAAGCCATGACGTACAAGGCTCCTCCACCAGGGGGGCCTCACTTTGTTCCTCCAGTGAGGGTTCCTCACAATGGACTCCAAAATGGAGACATGGAGCCTCTCGTGTACAGGACAGCACCAAGGCCACATAGATTGCCTTTGGACAGGGTGGATGGAGAACTAGGAGACACGGATACCACTGGACAGCAATTCATCACTGAACTAGGTAAGATGTTAAGAAATTGCTGATTTTTAGACAGATGTTGATATCGTAAGGTGATATTTAAAAAAACTGAGAACATAGTGACACCGGAACTCCTGGGTTCTGGGCCAGAAAAATGTTTGTCTTAGAATATGCAAAGAAAACCAGTATACTAGTTGTTGTTGTTTTTTTTTTAAAAATCAATAACAATAAAAAAACATTATTATAGGATGTCTGAAAACTAAGTGGGACATTTGAATACAGTTATGAGATAAAGTTTTTCAGTGCTCTCTTCACTTAGTTTCAGTGGAACAAAATTGCACTTCAGTTTGATCGACAGGTTGGTGCCGTCTGATGAATAATCTATGTACTGGTGACACTGTTTCCCCCTCAAATACATCTTTGGCCTGTCTGTACTGCAATGTCTTCTTACATTTTGGCTGTTGTTAATATATATCCTATAAGCCAAATCAACCTGGTATCAGCCATGCGGATGCATTGGTTCCATTCTAATGGCAAATGTACTGGAGAATGGACTGAAGAATGGACCTGTTTTATTCATAAACTTGTAGAATATAGGTTTATGAATAAAACAGACAATGAAATGTTCATAACTTACCAGGCAGCCACAAACTATATTGATTCACTGTACATTGCATACTATTATCTTGTATTAAAAATGTTTTTTATTAGGTTACAATGATGAGAATTTCCTGTTATAAAATAATCCTTTGTTAGTCCAACAACGGGGTCATTTCTAAAATTAAAGCATCAATTGAGATAGCAATGAATAAGTAAAAAATAGTATAATAGTATAAAAACTATAAATAAAAAAGGTGTATGCTGATCAAGGTTCTCAGTCATCCAGGTCATAGTAATTCTACGTGCTATGTCGTGGGTAAAGGGACTTGAAGATGGTTCACCTCTCATCCAAAAGGCTTCTTCAGTTCTAATTAACTGGAAGGGAGTTGCAGGCTTTTAAACTCTGTGTGGGAGTGTCCTTGCAAAGCTTTTAAGGTCACGTGTGAACTCTGAGTTTCAGAGTCGTGAGGGCCACTTGTTGGGGTCGTTGACCCAACCGGCCCTCATGCGGGTTGCTAGGGCTATGTGAGCCCAGGTGTGAATGGTTGTTAAGGAGTCTGCGGAGAGAACTCAGTGCTGTATTGTAGGTGGGTGATAAGTAATGTCGGAGGCCACCTCCTCCGTAATGTCGGAGGCCGTTCCAGTTTAACAGAGCGATTCTTCTACTACTCTTTCGAACCATCAGTCTTCTCTGGCCAAGATGTGAACATTTTTGTCCTCGGATGATTTTTGTCAGTGGACAGCAGAAGTGTCAGTGTCACTGAAGGAGCTCTCCAGTGCTCTCAGAGTGTCCTGCATAGGGTGGGAGCTGTTCTCCATCAGGGATAATAGCTTAGCTTATGCCCTCCTTTCTCGCGCCACCTGCACTGGGGCGAGGCGGCATCCTAAGACGGAGCTGGCCTTCTTGATCAGTTTGTCTACTCTCTTCCTGTCAGCAGTGGTGATGCTGTTGCCCCAGCGAGCCACTCCATAGAAAATTGCTGATGCTACAACAAAGTCAGAAAAAGGTCCTCAGTAGTGCCCCCTGTACCCCAAAGGACCTGAGTCTCCCCAGCTGGTAGAGTCTGCTTTGACCTTTCCTGTAAAGTGCATTTGTGTTGTCTGTCCAGTCCAATTTATTGTTCAGCTGAACACATGGGTACTTGTAAGAGTTCACTATCTCAATTTTCATTCCCTGGATGTTCACTGGTGTCGACCAGCTCTTTAGTCTTCCCTGCATTAATCCGGAGGCGGTTCCGCTGGCACCATTTTATGACAGACTGCATTACTTCTAAAGATAAATACAGTATAGGCTCACTTTTACACCGCAGCGACTTCTGCTGACATACTACTTGTACTGTGGTTCTTTATTACGGCAGCAGCTGATAACACCTCTGAATTTCACTCGTGGGTCACAGTCCAGAGCTGCACCACGATAGTTAATCATTAAATCAGTTTGAAATAAGGCGTCCTGTCTTGTTGATGAGAATATCTTGACCAGAATGTCTTTTTTTTTTTACCAAAAATACAGATCAGTGGTACGATTAATATAGAGGTTGACCATTCCTACTGTCCATAACGCCTGTTAGGCGTGTGTTGGAAAGTGTTGTCCTCTGTTGCCTTTAGTATGCATTATATGTGCATATTGATATGAATGTTAAGTGCTTGTTGTGCTCTCTCCATGTTTGTTGGTTTCACTTTGTGTTACTGCTTATCTCCCACCTACTTCAGTCATGTTACCGATGTATTTAACAGATGGTTTCAGTGAGGCCACATCACAAATTCAAGGTCAGCGCACCATAATGTGAACTCGCAAGTAGAACATTTCCATAAAAGTGCCATATGTTAATGTTGGTTTTCACTCATTTCAAAGCAATGCAGCTTAATTAGTGATTGTGAGACCTCCTCTGAGAGCGGCTCTATATGAGCACATTAGGTCCACCAACCTAACTGGTGTAGGAGTTATTATGGATCCTAATCTCCTAATCCTCAAAAGACTACCTCGCTCACCTCACCCAGCTCCCTTAGCTCCACCAGTTAGCATGGTCCTCCGGCAGCAGTGTCTCTCTGACTGTGGACTGGTGACAAAATGCGCACACGAGGCCAGACAAACCCAATGAAGGTCTCATACTGACAGCATTGCAAGTAACTGTGTGCGGGATTGTGCTTGCAACTCTTGGTCCGCGCTTCCCTTTACTGTACAACTGGCTAATGTAACATATATGTGAAATGTTTTTCTGTTTTTCAAAAAATAGAAGTATAAATAAAAGAAAACAGACCCACAATTTTCTACATATATTAAAAGTGACACATTCCCATCAGGTTCATTTGTCACCACAGAAAAAGAATTGTCTGTACAGTCATGTTCCACTTCCCGGTGCATCTTTTTTTTGTTTTTTGAGCATATGACCAAATTGAAATCTGCGATGGCATGAAAGAAAGTCTTCCAGTAAATTTTTGGAATGAGGAAAAGAGGCTGTAAATATCTTCATGACAATCAGCGTGGTAACGGTCGCATCTGTCGCACACAGCATGTGTTGATTGTCCAGAAATGTGTAGCATCGTGTCATCAGGTCTCTGGGGCATTTTGAAGCAGTTTGACCATTAGTAAGCCCAATATAACGAGGCGGGTCACTGTGTATGGTCCTCCTCTGTTGAATTGAATTGACGCAGACTCATAATTTCAAAATCCGTGTTAATAAGATTTTGTACGGCCGAGTTAAACTGCAGACGATTCTGTTTGTTGGAGGGACTGACCCCAATTTAACATGTTACGTTGAGTACGCATTTAAGAAATGATTTAATCTTATAAGTGATTTAACTATTTAATACTAATTTTCGTGTCTTCAGCCTAAATTACTAGTACCTATATGTGTTGTTATAGTAGCCAGCCTAATCAGCTTGCTGTTGCTGTTTCTATCTATGACCACTGGCTGGTTCTTCTGCCTCACTGCATTATTAATCTTGAAATCAGTCATGGTTAAAAGCACACACTGAGGATCTCACTGAGGGCTTTTCCGCAGTCTCTCTGAGAGCTAAAGGTTTTTTTTCTGTTTTGAAAGATCAGACACAGCTTTTGTAATGTTCAAACAATCACTCTACTACTTGCTGTGGTGAGAAAATGGTGCATGAATACTCAGTTCCTGAGTAATGTCTGACCCATTGGTGCGTCAGTGTTTCCTGCCGCTGCATCACTAGATCGAAGATAAAGGACTCTTGCATCGCTTAACTTGTGGTTTCATCGTCTTTCATCCATTCAGCTGATGAAAGTGCACAGCTGAGATTGTATTACACAGCGTTCGCAGAAAGCTTTTTATCAACGTAGGCGAATCATTACAGTTTGTGGATTAATGTTGGTCCTCCAGAACTTGCACTGCCCCCATAAGTCAAAGTTTCTTCAAGTGAATTGAAAAATGGCTGAAAATGATTGAAAGTATTGTTGACTGCTTTCCTAGTGTGATTTGAAAATTCAGCTGTGTGTGTGGTTTTCGAGACTGAAATATTAATGCAATCAAGAAAAGCTAAAATTCAGTGAATCCTGTGGTGACAGCTCAGATGTCATGCAGAGAAAAAACTGTCAGGGAGTGACGTGCTTGTAAGTGTCCACACAAAACCAAATGTCCTGGAAAATAATGAAGAAATTCAGCATTTTTCTGAAGGGCATTTCTACGGGCCGCTTCTGTGCAAAGCCAACCTCATTTCGCAATATTATGATTCAGAGAGTATCAAACTTAAAGGTAGAATCAGTAGGATTTGTCAGCAAGGTTTGGAAATGCACCAGAAAGATTGTCGACTGTCGCATTCCCAGCAAAAGGTGAGCCTGTTTGAGAATGTAAGGAGTATAAAGTGCAGATATTTGTGTTAAAATGTTGGGAGAACAAAGTTGTCAGAAAAATAAATACTCAAAGTACAGATACCTGAAAAAATCAGTAACAAACCCAAAAGTACACCAACAAAGTATTTGTACCGCTTCTAGCGAATTGTAACCAGTATCTAAAAAGGCACTCATGGAAAATTTAAGAGTTAGATTTGTTGAAGAGAAAATTCACTTTATTCCAGGACCTGTGCACCTCAGGTAAACAGTACATGTAGAAAAACTTAAACCACCGTATGGTAGGTAAGAAAACTAGCTCACAATGTTGCAGAGCCAATGCTATGCCAAGAGGATGCGTTCAATGATCAGATATGCAAACATATTGTATACCAAGTCAAGTCAAGCTGTAAATACATTAGAATCATAAGCCAGTCTCAGAGTTACCCCGTCACACAGCGATTATAAAGTCGTCAGTTCAACTACATTATCTAAACCAGTGGTTTGGATAATAATTTCACTGTCTGAAGAGAAAATGAAGGTCAGTGTTAAAATGTTTTTCCCAAAATGTTCCCAGTGAACATCTCTTTTCAAGGCAATAGATCCTTCTTAATGATCTGTGGAATTTTTTTTTTTACGAGCAGTGTCGCTGCATCCCCAGATCTCAGCAATAAAACTGGTGTTAACAAAGTGTTTTCTAATATTGTAGACACTGGCTCTGTCATGGAGGTGTTTTAATTATTTTACCAGTGGGTGTCTAATGTCTTCGATCTCAGAAGTCATATCGAACTGTTTTGTCATCCCCCCTCCGTGTCAGGCTCCCCGCTGGCCAACGGCAAGATGCATTTCCACAGCTCAGTAAAGCGGAAGCTGGCTGAGGAGAAAGGCTACGTGTTTGACAAGCGGCTCAGGTACAACGTGCGGCAGAATGAAAGCAACTGTCGATTCCGAGACATCGTGGTCAGGAAGGAGGAAGGCTTCACGCACGTCCTGCTGTCCAGCCAAACGACAGACAACAACGCTCTGACGCCAGAGGTGAGAATGAGAATGTACACACTGTTCCATGCACTTATTTTCATTTGGGCATGTCCATTGTTCCCTCGTGTTTCTCTGGTTTGTATTGATGTATCAAGATCATTTAATTATGTACATTTTTGACTGTATCCCAGTTAACATGGAGCTCTTTTTGGAGGAAAATAAATTAGAAAAGTTTCCACATTAACTACTGTAGAGAGGCCCCAGAGCTGTGCAACAATTCCCCGCCTGCTCCAGGGGAGCTTTTCAGGAGACAGTCTTTAGAAAACTGTGGTTTTGTTTGACAGCTGCCAGGTATGAATATGTTTAGCTGCATGAATCTTACAAAGGGCATTGCTGAAAGATAGCATCTATACTCGGCAACAAAAAAAAAGGTTAGGAAGTCGCTCTCGGCTCTGTCCTAGCTACTGATGGAGAGTTTTCCTCAAAACTGCCTCCTGCCAGGCAAGGTCTCCACAAGTAGAACAATTAGGGGGACATTTAATCCAGCGTTATGCCATCTGTTGTTATTGCTGCAAAATGTCAGTTGGAGGAAGTAGTTAGGAAATTATGCAGCAAGTTCATAGAGGAGAGCATTATGTAATTATTCTTCAAGAGAAGCCGAGACCCCAGAGATGGCCAGATATCTAGTGATTTCCACCGCATGCATTGTAGAGACAACACTGATGTCTCTGCGAGAGACTGCATATTGAGGCTTTCCTGTTATGTCGAGGTCGTGTCAGATCTTGTGGTTCAAAACAGGCTGTTTAGCAGATGGCGTAGTGATTGTTAACATCAAGTTTTGATGATGTGAAAACACGAGAGCCCACTGATCAAATACTATTGTAATTATGTCTTCGTTATGGAAATGTTGTTTGTGTATCTTTACATTTATTGATGTTTAATATAGGGCTGGGCAGTATATTGATACCATATCGTTATCATGATATGAGACTATACATCTTATTAGAATTTGGATATGTATTGTGTTGGGATATGGGATACATGTTGTCTTTTCCTGGTTTTAAAAGGCTGCATTACAGGAAATTTATGTCATTCTTCTGATTCTTTACCCACTTTCTCGTTATATCCACATTACTGTTGATTGTTTATCAAAAATCTCATTGTGTAAGTCTTAGTAATCCCTAAAATATAGATATCAATGCTGATAAAAACAATCAATGTTCAAGGGCACACCAGGACTTTACTGACATGATTTCATTAACAAGGAGTGAACTGCACAGTATCCATGTTGCTTTATCAATTTCGTTCTGTGCTGAATTGCCAACAGGTGTTTCTTTACATTCCTCTGTACAAATACACATCAAAGAATCAGCAACAATTGGCAATTTGCAAACATCTTACAAAAGATTATGAGATCCAAAAAACAGATACAGAATATACAATTCCATAGAATATTATCAGTGTACATCAGTATGAAGTGTATACATTTCATCATAAATTACATATCAAGCCAGTCGAAATACAGTTCACTCCATAACAATTGACAGAATTTATACAATGTCATCAAATATGATGAATGAATAGATAAATTGTTTCAAAAACAACGAAACATTGTAAAGTATCTCAAAGTACCTCAAAGTATCTCAAATATCAGGGTACATCAATATCCTACTATTATATAAAATACAATTTAATAGCTGGAAAAACGTTGAAAAATTCATGATGTATTACAAGAAATATTAGATTTGATTAGGTTTATTTATCCCACGTGTTAACAGCACAACAGCTCAAGATGCAACAAGTGCAGGAAAAAGAATCAGACAAATATGCATAAAGTTCAAAAAACAAAGTGAGTTGAAAGTGATTGTGGGGATGAATGATCTGCGGTAGCGCTCCTTCTTACACCGTGGCTGTGAGAGTCTGCTGCTGACAGAGCTGCTCAAGGCATCCACAGCCTGGTGCAGAGGGTGAGAGGTGCTGTTCATGACTGACGTCAGCTTGGCTAACATCCTCCTCTCACCCACAACCTCTGTGGAATCCAGTGAACAATCCAGGACAGAGCTGGCCCTCCAAACCAGTTGGACTACTAATGGAGATCATACTGTAAATATATCTATTTGATAAGGGAGGAGAGGTCAGGGGTCTGTGCCAGGAGGGCTTTAGTGGCTCAACTTTACCTACATACATCATCTGTAGGCACAAAGAGACAGCATGATGTTAGACAAACAAGTACAAACATGGAATGAAGTCTGATGTCTCATTTTGTCCATGTGGCTCCAAAGAGTTGTATCAAATTATTCTCTTTTCAATAACTGATTTATGATGTTGCCACCTCAAGGGTTAGGACTGACTTTCTCAATCTGTGTGAATAGAAGCAGCAGAACAGTGATATCTCTCCTTGAATTTTCTGCAATATAGACCTAAAGATATCACCATCACCAATGTTACAAAGGAAACCCAGAGAAAAGATGACTTATACAGTTTTATACAGATAGTTTGATGCAAAAGCAGCTCTCAAAATAAAATGACAGAATTTTATGGTGACTCAAAAACCCAGATGATATCACTTGATGACATTTAGACCAAAAAGTTTTAGTGAATTATCAATAAATTGCTGATTCACTAAACAAGATCTTTGCTATTTTTAGGAGCTCCTCTGATTACATCTGATAATACACCAGCTGAGTCTTCTCTGCAGGCTTTTTGGGTGCATAATCTGTGTCAAGCTGTGTTTGCTGGCTTTTGACACGTTTTCTCTCAGTCTCCTCAGTAATTTGTTGATCACCTGCTAACTACATGTCAGTCAAATTCCCCACATAAAGTCAACATCTTTCTACATGTTGAATAAGGGGTTGCGCTGTCATTCATAATGATCCGTTACAGTGATGGACAGGGATGTGCAGGTTCTATCAAAGCCTATGACATAAGATGTAACACGATACATTGTGTATTTTGGAGCAGTGTTTGTTGTGTGTAGACTTAGAAACTGCTTTAGACGAGCCATCCTCAATTAAAGTTGTGAAAAGCAGTTTAATAATGCTGGGACGTGTCTGTCGGCAGCACTGAATGCAGTTTTAATGGCTCTCTGATGCTGTCGCTTCCTGCACGTCGGTGATCCACTTGCGAAATTGGACTGCCTGCAGGAGAGTACCAGCCTGTGATTGGTTCAATCAACAACAAGCTGCTCCGCTTAAACTTCCCCCAGACGTATTCTGTAACTGGCTTTCACGTCTCAGTAAAGCCTGTCCCCAACTGCACTTTGTGATGACTATTGTGACATTTTGTAACATTCTGTGTAATTTCACAAGGATACAATGAATGAATGGTGTTTTCACTTTCTTTTTTTTTTTTTTAATTCGTCAAAAATGAAATATGTTTTGGGGAATTATCCAGAAAAGTTTTGATGAATAGTGAAAACTGCAGACCATGTGACACTCAGGTCTACATTTGTAATTTAGACTTTTGCTGATACACTAACTGAAGATATCATGAAGAAAATGATAGTTTATTAACATTTTCAACCATTTTCACAATCTTGATCTGCTGTGAGATGTAACTTTGGACACATTTAAAATACATCGACATAGAGTTTTTTAGCTGATTGCTGAAGTCTATTAGAATAGTGTGTTTAGCCAGAGATAACGCCCGTGTATCACAATCCTCCACCTCTGCCTCACAAATCAAAGCAAACAGGATTGTCGTCTCCTCAGGCTGTAGGATGCGTCTCAGATCTGCCACAGAGGGCGGTTCTGGCTTTGATACAGGCTCGTGTGCGCGGCAGCCCGCACTTCACAGGCACTGAAGTGGCCTAAACTGAACGTGCACGTGTGTGTGTGTGTGTGTGTGTGTACGTGCATCTGTGTGTGTGTGTGTGTGTGTGTGTGTGTGTGTGTGTGTGTGTGTGTGTGTGTACTTTCATGTGTGACAGTAAGCCCGTAAGCTGTGGGCTTATCAAACAGCTCTGATAGCTCCTTCTCTGTCTCAGTCTTTTGAAGCTACAGGAACAAGAGAGTCTGCGGATGTGCCCACTGAATGGCTTTCACTGAGAAAATCATCCAAAATATCCCCGTGCAAATTTTTCATCCAAAGCACTCAGCGCTCGCTTTCAGTGAGAGAGCACCCCGAGTTGTTAACTGGTACTCTCTCTGTCACGTCTTTGGCCCGACACCCAGGAGCTCTCTGCATCTGTGTACTGCTATTCAGATATATTGGAACATCCTGCTTCCTATCACCTTTACAAGCAGCACACCCACTACATAATCCAGAAATTCTATTATGGCATATGAGTAAACAATGATGTGTTTGACTTTTTTCCTTTATAGGGACGTGATCTGAATCCATTTGGCCATTTGCCCAGATTTTGATCTCTCTCATCAGGCATCTGTGGCATATTTGTATGTAAACACTGTAGACATTATTGCTGCACACCTGCTTTTAATAAAGCTTCAATTAAGAGGGAGGAAAGAGTCATAATAGGCCTTTTCACAGGAGACAGTTTGACTTATCGTTGTAGGAAAAGCACAGGTGTAGCAACATTAACAATGGCTGCGTTCAGTCAGGTCAAGGTTTATTACAGCGCAATATAACAGAGCATCCTCACTGGGCTGTACATGTACAATGCGCATGTGCAAATAAACAGCATTAGAAAAACACACAAAAAACAGTATTACCTACCAAACGTAAAATATAACAGTAGCGAGAAGCTTTAGCAAAATATATAAAAGCATACAGAAGTCAGACAGAACATATACGAGAACACATACTGTTTAACCTGCAACATATACGTAACCGTGCCCACATAGACTAAGAAAAAGTTGGATGGTCCCAAAGTTTCTAGTGTTTTAGCTCTGTTTCAGAACTAATCCCTGTACATACTAACGCACCTGAAAACACAGATCTCATGGCCATACACTTGCACTGAGCATGCACGTGTCGTCAGCAGGAAGCAGATGGTATTCTCTGTAGGTAGTTTCTTAGCTACAGAAAATGCTACGAACGAGGTGGGGAAACATGACTGCTCTTCACAGAGTCCTCCTGGATAATGCTAAAACATTGGAAGAGGCAGTTTTTTCTCTCTCTCTGCCATAATTCTATATAAGTCTGTATGTTTCTCTCTCAATATAATCAATATACATAACACGGCGTCTATTCACTCAACATGCAAACTCATATACTTCAATATCGTAACACATAATCTCAGTTCACATTTGCCACTAATGCTACAAACAGTGGTAAGACCCAATTAGGAAGCAAAAAAAACGTGCGTGTCTGCATCATCGTTCCCAACAATCTCATTTTCTGCCCATTTAGACGCAAACACTGAAAGTGGAGTTTCTGATTATTTTCACCCTGTTTTCCAAAAGCTCAGTCTTCGATGAACTAGCGTTTATTTTCATAGCAAAAGGCCAAAACACTGAGAAAAGTTTTTGTTTTAAGAAATACCTGTACGTGTGGTTGAGTGAGGATAGATAGATAGATAGATAGATAGATAGATAGATAGATAGATAGATAGATAGATGTGCTCCATTAGATGTGCAAAGACATGTTCTGTTCAAGTCTCCTAGCCAGTCATGGGACTGTGACGGCGAGTCAACATGCATAATGACAGGACTTGAAATTGAAGCAGCTAAAAAGAATTCAGCCTTCATTACTTTTATTCTTTACATCTCTGTTTTTTCTACCGTGACATGAGAAAATGACGTCTGCGGAGAAGGCCTGTTAGATTCTCTGAAAATTGACTTTTAGGATGTTGGTCGAGCACCGCGAGACAGCTGAACTGCGTCTGCAGTCCACGATATCTCCACGGCATGTACACCACTTTATGTTAAACATCTCACAATGCAATGCGTTGTATTTTATAGTTGCCTGGCACACCTGTCACGATGCAAAATAACTCCTCGCAGCCTGTTCTGTTGAAAGCAGTGAATGTGGTGCCAGTAAAAAGGCTATTTCTGTTTGGAGAAATCAAAAACTGTCCTCCAGAAAAAGACAAAAAAAAACGACTCATAGGACATAAAACAATTGATCGATTGACTCACAAAAACCCCTTGAGGTAGTGAATTCAATTCGAGGGAGCTGATGCATGCTGTTACAAGTCTCATCGTTGTAGATTGCACCTTTTGTTTGTCCACGAATGTCCTCGAGGCCTCTGCTCGCGGCTCACGGACGTCACTTTGACTGCTCCATACCTCCTCCCTGTTTCACAGACTGGAACCAGCATCTGGCCTCATCTATCTGCGCAGGATTTGAATTCACCTTTTTTTCTGAATCACGTCACTCCACACACAGACGCACCCACACAACGCCACATCCAGTTGAAACGGAGGACAGATTATGTGCTTGGTGAGACAGAGAATTAAGTTCACTTTGAGGGTGAATGGTTAATGTGGGTCAGGGGTGATAATCTGATTAAAAAATTGTGCAGAGCGACTGCCGACAGTGATGTGCCATGGGGGTGTTTGGGTTTTCCAGACGACTTCTTATCAGTCCGGCTGTCTGACAAAAGGCCAAACCCTGTCTGCTGATGCCGAACGATGAACCACTGATATTAACTGACAGTTAAACGTGTCTCTTTTCACACACTCTGCTACATCGGTCCCAGTTGTTGAGGTAGCATACTACAGGTGTGCTTAACTCAACGCTAACCACTGATTGATTGGTTTTCATTATTTCTTTCAGTTATTTACTTTGAACTAATAAGGAGATAAGCATATCTGAGACATTATTTTTCATCTAGAAGCCGCTGGTCTCACACTTCAGGCAGGAGGAGAAGCTGCTGTCGACGTAGAGCAAAGTCAGCTGCCGATGTCAGGCAGGCTGCCCATCAAGTTGTCATGTGGACATCTCACCTGCAGCCTGCCACTGCTCAGAAGGTTAACGTTAAGTAGCGAGAAAGAAAATCACACTGTAATATCTTTAGGCTAAACCAACCAAACATTTCCGATTTGATGTTGAAGAGATGACATCTGCTGAGGACATTTTTCTTTTGCTGTCTCTGGGAAGCGTGCAGTGACCAAAAAGGGGCAGAATCACTCATTGTGTGAAATGATAATGAGGTCGAAACTTGAGCGAACTGACATTTAGTCAACAGAAAACAGTTCTGGATCTTAAAAACAAGCCAATGAGTATCACTTGGAAATGAAATTCTAAAATGCATTGTGCTTTCAATCGGTGCATCAATGCATTATGCTGAGGATCAAGAAATAAAGATATCGTAACCTTTTTTCGACATAAACTCTTTTATAATCCCTTTATGCTCAGTAATTTGTGTTGTGTGAAATTGCTTATCTAGTAGTGTTGTCATATCACTGGAATTTCTAATTTTGATACATCACACAAAGAATATTGCGGGAAAAACTGACAAAACATTTGTAGGTGTAAAATTTTAGTTTTTGATGAAGATAAGAAAACGAGTGAATATAAGGAAGCACGACGGCATCTGAGTAAAATTTTCCCATCAGCTGAAGCTCTGAAGCTGTCTAAGATTCCTCAGGCCTGACAGCTATGAGGGGGATTAGTTTAGCTTTGAGATTTACAGATGGCTGTTGGGCCAACAAACAACGGTTTACTGGGTCATCTTTAATACTTCTGTGATGCTGTCACAATACTATACAGAGGTCAACGTGCCACTCCTCCATGTGCTTGGCTGTATTTGCTGAGTAAGCGCTGTGTGTTAAAGCCGTGCTTGTTTCCTTTGCCTTTCTTTGTTCATTTGCCTCAAAGTCGGTTGCAGAGGCGCTGCACTTATTATCTTGAATGAGCAAACACGGTAACAAAACAGAGCGAATGAGAAGGAAAGACGAGAGACAATATCGCAGGTGACTGAGAGGATGTGTTGGCGCTGTAGCAATATGTGCGTCAAGCGCAGCTGGTTGAGGCCGTTTCACATATTCTGAATTGACATGTTTTTGTTTTTGACTGTTATCTAGTGCCCGTTTTGATGGATTGTGGCTTCCATTTAAATGTGCTTGTCTATTTTAAGAAGATGGTTATTCACTTATTTGAAGTTTGTTGACGTCATGGTAAAGGATATATTGAAACAAGTGCAAAACAACTGAAAGAAAGTAATACTTTTAGGTACAAGAGACCAACGGTGCGCATTATCATTTCTCCTTTAATGTTACTTCAATAATCTGTTTAGTATTTTTAATTAAAAAGGCAAATAAAATCACTGGAACAACTTAACTCGGAACACCAGCACCTATAAAACTGTCTCCTGAAAACCTGTGGCCTATTAAAAATACGTTGATCACATGGTGCCTAGCTACACTAGATGAGTAACACCATTGTAAAGACACATTTCCAGAAGCTGTCAGCATTGTAGGAATTTAAAATAGCATTCTGGCATTGCCAGTGTCATTATTTCTTAGGCCTGTCTGTCTGCCAACATGTTTTGAGCCTTCCTCTAAAGACTGAATATGGATATTTTATCTTTTATGTCTCAACCTTTCTTCATGTGTCAGATGAGTGAAGAAAATGATACACTCTTCTCCTTTCCCCCTCTCCAGATCATGAAGGAAGTGTGTCGAGCTCTGGGTAATGCAGCTGCTGATGACAGCAAATTATTATTGCTCAGCTCCGTGGGGACTGTTTTCTGCAGTGGCCTGGAGCCGTCGTACCTGATAGGGCGTCTGTCCACTGACCGCCGAAAAGAAAGCAGCCGGATCGCAGATGCCGTGCGGTAATGAGAAACCTGACCCCTATAAACATTGATTTACTTGTCGTTAGACTTGATAGAGTTGGTACTGATTGTTCTGTGACCCCCTTTAGGGACTTTGTGTTGGCATTCATCCGCTTCAAGAAACCCATCGTGGTGGCAATAAACGGTCCCGCTTTGGGCTTAGGAGCCTCCATCCTGCCCCTGTGTGATGTGGTGTGGGCCAGTGAGAGGGCCTGGTTCCAAACTCCATGCGCAGCCCTTCACCTCACACCCTCCGGATGCTCCTCTTATACCTTCCCCCAGATCCTCGGCGTAGCTCTGGTGAGTCGCGGGATTTTGGCTGATTGCACTTGACCTAATTTTTGCTGCGTTCCTGTCGGGAGTCAGAGGTTGGAATTTTCAAGTTGAAATTTACAACTTCCAACCTTCGAGTCTTCCAGATGAATGATGGCAAAAGTGAGCAAAATATTTGGCTGACCGTGACAAAATGATGTCTCTTTGGCAGGTGTATACATGGCTGAACCCTTAAAAAGTATGAAGGACTGAAACTGCTAACAATTTTAATAAATAAGTCACTCAATAAATAAATTAACATGCTATTAAATACACCAATAAATAAATTAACATGCCATTAAATACACCAAAAAGTAATATTGAAAATATATGTATTCATTCTTGACTCATAAGGGATGCAAAAGGAAAATGCATAAATAAATGAGTTTGGGGAAATAACTTGGAAACCTAATTATTCCATTCACTGGCCTAATACTATATTGTAGTCGACAAATGCATCCCACCTCCTTCGCACGGGTGCTGCCATTGTTGTGTTTTGTTGTTGTGCTATCTCATCAAGTCGGGTTGGTTGGTTTGTTCCGAGTTTACAAGAAGGAATTCCAACTTTGAGTAGTGTTCCATTAAAATTTTTCTAATAGGAGGTCAGAAGTCCCTGGTGGTCTTGAACGCAGCATTGATTCCTCTTGTAACCACCTGTTAAACCCTGTTTACCCAAAGTGGATTTCATTACATCTTCAAAACACTTTTTAATCCCCTCTACATACTTTCTGTCCCCGACGGCAGGCCAATGAGATGCTGTTCTGTGGAAGAAAGCTCACAGCACAAGAGGCGTGCAGTCGAGGTCTGGTGTCGCAGGTCTTCTGGCCGACCACATTTAATCAGGAAGTGATGCTGCGCGTGAAGGAAATGGCGTCGTGCAACGCAGTGGTAGGTCCTGATCCAGACAACCCAGCGGGCAGAGTGTTCTCTTTGATTATAACCAAATGACCCTCTCTCTTCTTCCTGTGTTTGTGTTTGTTTTTGTTTTGTTTTTTAAAATAAAAGGTTTTAGAAGAATCCAAATGCCTGGTGAGGAGTATCCTCATGTCAGTCCTGGAGGAGGTCAATGAGAAAGAGTGCCAGATGCTGAAGCAGCTTTGGTGTTCAACCAAAGGACTTGAGGCGCTCTTCAGCTACCTGCACAACAAGTCGTATGAGAAGTGATCGAAGGGTTAGCCGCAGCGGGACATCCGAACTGAAGGAAAAGTTGCTTTGCTTCCATCCATCAGCGGAGGGGATTCGCAGGAGTTCTATTTGCTCGAATGTCTACAGTTCCTTCATGATCTTCTTTCGTGAAGCAGCTTCTTGTTTTTTCTTTTTTTTC
>CAEMYA010002058.1:1647386-1665634 GCA_903131615.1 Diplodus sargus
TTCCTTTTTTTTTTTTTTTACTGGACCCGTAACTGTCCAGATGATTGTTCTGTCGTAGTCAAAGCGTCAAAGGGCCAAATGTGCAGTGCTTAAATCAACACTGAAGGCGGTTTCTTCAGGGAGGTACAGGGAGCGTTTCTGTGCATACGCAAGATTTATTTGTTTATGAAATCATCAGGATGTGTGAAATCAATGTCTGTCTGATAGCACATATTAAATTGACAATAATATATATTCATTTATATTTATTTCAAGTGTGTTAAAGAGTTGCTGATTATATGTAAAATGCTTTTTTTTCTTGATTTTTTTTTTCTCATTGTGTTGAGTTGAAGTGTAAACCAAAGTTTGCATGAGGACACGGTTTGTTGCTCCTTACATGCACGTTCCTTCCTCTCTGCATGAACAGAAGAAAAAATGGCCGCAAACGCTCATACGGGCTCGTACATGTCAGTGGGCCAGACTCAGTGTCATCTTATGGGTAACCGTAAAAAGATAATAAGATAATGAAACACTTGGGCGAATTCAAAGAGAATCGATGTCTTTTTTTCACCACACAGCTAATTTTTCACACTGTAAAAGTCTTTATTACACAGGGTAGACATCCTGCTTTCTAGTAGCTTTGTCATCGTTACCATAATCACCAAAAATGTAATTCAGTTCGCTGGAATTGAGATTGATGCTCGTGTGCTAATGAGAAGTTCAAGTAGATGAAACGGCACCCTCGTACTGTCAGCATCCATCTGTCACCCGCGACTAAACAAATACGGAAAGAGTTTAATTTAACTCTTATTATAATCACAAATGTCATTAAGATCAGGATTTTTTTTCAAGTTTTTTATTTTTTATTTTTTTCAATGGAGAACACTGGAGTATACAAATGTGTCTGTCCTAAATCAAATGGAATTTTGTCTTGAGCACAAAATGACTTCAGATGATTAAATGAATCAGTGGCACATATCACACGGAAGGATTAGCAATGGATTGTGTCCTACTTCGTTTGAGCTAAGTAGCCTTGACATGCAGTACTGCGGTGACTTGTATGTAAAACATGAGTTCCACATAGTTATTGTGTGAAATGCGTGATTGTTATTTTTTTTTTTTTCAGATGATCATTCTGATATTACCTGACAGTTATTTTTCTTAGTTGTGTATATTTTGGAGCGCTCAAAAAGTACTCACGTTGTGACTTACACTAATTGTCAGTGATCAATATCGTGAAAAATGCAGTTTTCAGTCGTGTAGCTGGAGTCGACTTTCGTCCGTATCTGCATGTGTGGATTTATGAGTTCAAGAACATTTTTACCTTGCGATGTGTATCATATTTAGGGATCTATTTTGTTTTACCAAAAAAAAAAGAAAAGAAAAAGAAAAACAGAAATGTAGGTCTGTGAAAATTGTTTTGTAAAACTGAAGATATTTGTCCATGTTTTTTGCAGTGGTACACATGCAGTACAGAATAATATATAGACATATGTCGACTGTTTTGTGTGACTAATTGCATGTAACATACTGTACATATGAATGTGTTGCCTGTCTGAGTACCCTGTATTGCAGGGTATGTTTTTGTACCAACATTGTAAGTATTGTTAGAAAATGGTGCAGTTTATTTTTGTATTTATTTGAGATAACTGTTTGGATGTGCAGTGCCATGTGGTCTCCTTTCGCTCCAGAAGCACCCTGACTGTCCTAAATCACCTTTTCTAAAGTATCCCTGAAAAAAATAGAAGTGGGTCAGGAAGGCAGAGAATTTATTACATATATGATTTAAAAACCAAAAAAGGTGTAAACACTATTTTCACTTGAATGTTGACCTTTTTCAGTTGACATTATCAGAAGTATTTTGTTGTAAATTATCAAACGCATGTCAGATAGTTTAATATATAAATATTGTGTTTAACTGAGCTTTACGAGGATGTAAAGGCGATCGATAAAATTGATCCTAATATTATCTCAGATTTCAAGCATATATAAGACTCTTGTTCATGCTCCATGACACTGTTTTTATGATTTCTTAGTCTTGAGATGTATTTTTCTGCCATTGCAGATTAATAATGAGGATACAACAGATGGTTTGATGAAGCATCGTTTCGCTAAAGTTAATAAAAACAACAACTTAAGGGAGCACTGTGTAGTTTTGGAGAAGAAATTCAAACTCATAATTTTTATATTTACAATGTTATTGAGGTAATAATACAAATGGAGAAATATAAATGATTTCTATAGCTGAATAAAGAAGCTGTTCTCAGTGAAAAAATGAGTCCCCAGAACACTGTTTGATGCTAGAAAGGCAGCAGGGTCTATGTAAAACAGTATGACACTGTGTTGTCCTATAAGATCAGTTTGTTTATTCGGTCTGGAAAACAGTGGGAGTTTGTTTATTTTGTTTGTTTTGGCATTAAATGAAAACAGTCAGTCAATAAAGATCTTTCTCTCCTGATAAGAGTTTCCTCCCCAAAACTACATACTGCACCTTTAAAGTGAAGTCTCATTGACAGTTTGGCAGGTTTGTGACCCCAAAAAACTCCCTTCAGCTGAAATAATCAAAAGTTGTTTTGTGATTTATTTTAATTTTTTATAAAAGGGTTCCCGACATTGACTTTTTTTCCCCATCTGTTGTTGAATGTAGTTCATATTTCCACTTATTGCTTGGGGTCCCAAGAAAAGGCGAGAAGGAGTTGTGTGATACACAAAGCATCAGGTCCACTGAGCGTAAATCAAACTGACCCTTCAAGACGGGGGTCTATATGTATTTATTCATTTATTTATTTTAATTTGTAAAATATGTTTTATTCTTTTCAGTGCATCACCTGACATAGAAAATGCCTTTCTTTACTTTAAACTATTGGTTTCTCTTTTAGGCATATTATTTAAATCCCGACTTTGTGTTTGAAGTGTGCTTGATAATAACATTCAGAGTAAATCAGTTAGAACGAAACAAAAACAACTCATATTTGGTCCATTATTTATCATGAATGACTGTGCTTCTGACTGTTTTCCTGTGTTTTACTGTCCTTTATAATCACAGCATCATGCCCAATCCCATGCAAGTGTATTTCATCATTCATGAATATTCCTCCCCACATTGTTTCAGAGCACACCTTGGGGTGCCTTAAGTATCTGTCAGAGATTGATCCATAAGTTGTGATGGGTAGAGTTGCTTCAAATAAAGAAACAGTACTTTCCCAACATGTCTTTTGTTTGGACATTTCTCAAACTTAACAGGCTTTTATAGATACATTTCCAGTCAGGCAGCCGCACCTTACCAAATGCTCTTTGTCCCTGAACACAGCTATTGTCTTTCAACTCACACTCAGTTACTTGGCATTTCCTGAATTGGCTGCGAGGAAATGAGAGTCATCCTTATTGATGCCACAGGCCTGCTACAACCAATGTATGCGGCGACTCACCACTGGTTCTGAGCCCTCATCTCATGGTGTTCACTCAGCAAATAGAGACGGCTCAGGTGTCGTCCCATGACCTAAATGTGAACCATCAGTCATGTGACCACAAGGTCGACAGCCAAAGAAAGATCAAGAAGGCAAAACCACATCCAACACCAGAGACCATCCTCAGACAAAGACGGAGGGGGTTTATGACCAGTTGCCAATATCTGACTGAAGGTTCCCTTTTAGGTCACATGTTGACGCCCTCACCGGCTGAATGAAGAGCCTGAGAGACAGCTGAAAGCTCAAAACCATTCATAACTGGATATTGGAGCTAAGATTTTCTTTACATCTTGTTTTGCAGGTGTCAGATGATTAATGAGATTTTTTCAATTTACACGTATTCACTATTTTACTAGCCACACGTGAGTAGATAGTAACATGACGGGAAAGATAAGACCTTCTGTGTCTCCCATGGTTGCATATAAAATCCTGTGGATGAGATTTGTGTTAGCTGTTTAATGCTGCTGGACTGTGGATTTCTTTGTGAAGGACTTGGGTCGGATTTTCTACGACAGCCTGCATGTTTCTCGAGCACCTCATCTCAGTGCCTCTTCCCGCTCTTCTGACAGAGTTAGCAGTAGCTAAGGCTAATTTTTAAAAATGGAGTCTGTTCTCCACAGAGGCACTTTCATCAAACATTTTTGATACTAAATAGGATTGCATTGCAATACCTGCTGAAAGGCCATACGAGCAAAGGTATGAATGAAATCCAGTTCAGACCATGCGGCCTACAATTATTTACTCGTATGCTCAATTTTCCACTAAGACTTGCCTACTATTTAAAGACATGAACATTCTATCCATTTAAGCAGTAGTGACAGTGCTTTTTATACACATGATCTAGGATAAAAACCTGTTTTGTTCAGAATCCGCCGTCACAACAATCAAACTTGTATGTTACAAATGTACATCTCCCAGCAGCCCTCCCAGTGGGACACAAACACTTCAAAGCTAACATTAGTGCCTATCGCAGGAAAGAGGAAACAGGTAAGACATTTGTAAATTTAATTTGAGACTTTTTAGTTACTTATCGGGCCTTGCGACAAAAAGAATTTCAATGATTGTAGGTCTTTTCAAGGCGTGCAGATGTGTGTTTTACAGAGGTAACACACTGCATCAAAGCAAGAATGGATCCTTAAATAAACAGTCAGTTTAATTTTATTTGAAAAAAATCAAACACGTAACAAATCAATATGATTCCACACTCAAACTTTCAAACAACAATGACTATGTTTATGTAGTATTGTATGCTCATGGGTGTGAACACACAGCATAACACAGCCGCTGGTCATTCTGTTCAGGGCTTCCTCAGATAGAAATGGACTCCCCCTGTTTTAATGAATAAGTCAGGTACCAGAATATTCCAGAGGTGTCCTGCAGACTGAAATGATGATCTGATAAAAGGTTTCTGTCTGCTTCCAGCTTCACTAATCTCTTTGATTGAGCTGTAGCTGCACTGCTAACAATGGGAAAATAAATGATGATTCCCCCCCAACCTTTAATCCAAAGTACTAGATGCTGCTCTCTTTGTGTTGACCTAAAATGTCCCAGTCCTGCTCCAAGTTTTAGTCTGCGTAGGTGATAAAAAGGCCAAAGTGTGTCAGACATTAAAACCCTTCCTCTGTCTTGACATAAAACAGCAGCGGAGGCCTGTTACATAGTGTCAAGAAAAATATGATGTCCCAATATCCGAATGCTTTTAACTCGCAGTTCCAGTGGCAACGCTGCGGTGAAACGTCCTTCACAGCTCCTCCTTTGGTCCTTCTTTCAGTCTGGTTTTCATCATTTTTGCATGCTGCTTACTGCGCTCACGTTTTTCCAGCCTCTGTTGAATGGTAAGGAAACAAAAGGCGATCAAAAACACATACCAAAGGTCAGTAAGCAGAGCCCTTTTTAGTATCTTATCCACATAGTCTGGAAAAAAAATAACTGACAGACCTCTTTCTTCAAGCAGTGACGCATAGCCCGGTCCATTTCATTACACGTGCCAAAGAATTTCATGACGTTGTGCTGAGAGGGAACATGACACAAGATTTAGACTGTTCGGATTTGTATGTTTATGAAAAATGCAACAATACGAAAAATTGAGAGAGGGCCGTACCTCTGTGTGACACTTCTTCAGCTGATTTATCAGGTCATTACACTCATCTGTGTGGAGGTGCGGTGACAGGTCGGGGTGCATGCTGAGTTAAGGGCTTACTGTACCACTGCGACAGGACTGAAAAGCCACAAACAAGAGGAGCAATGATTGACAATTACAGTTGATTGTGACTGTGAGAGAGTTTCATTGATGATTTGTGTATTTAGTCTATAAACTGTCTGGCGAGCAGTCCTCGAGACAGACACAGGATATCCTTGTGCCTAAGAATCTGAATCAGGTGTCTTGAGGTAAATTATAACTCTTTGATATAACTCTTATCAATTATTTAATTCTAATGAGATTGTTGTTGGTTTCTGCTGAATGCCAAGGACTTTTCTTCTAACTTAAAGGATACTCCAGCCTCCCCACCCCTCTCCATCTTGATCTGTCATTGTGATGATGGGAGTTTGTTTTTTCCAAGTGAAACTTACCTGCAGACACGCACAGAGAGAGAGAGGGAGAGTGTACAACACCGTGACACATGTAATATCAGGACTTTGTTAACGACCTGCAGTCACACTGTCTTCCAGAAACATGATAACAACACAGTCCTGACTAGAAAACGAGGGTTTTTAACATGGGCTTTGACATGGTATTGTTACAGAATAGCTGGGACTGCTCAACAGAGTAGTATATTACAGGCAATTTGGTAACTGTGATATTCTTACCAGTGGAGAGGTTCTGTCATATGAGACGTTCTCCAGCAAACCTCGGTTAAGCTAGCTGCTAATTTAGCTTACGTTAACTGTGAGAAACACGGCATAAATGCATGCAGCCTACACAGAAGTACTGAAGGTTCGTCTTTATCCACGTCGAATAACGATGCCGGTTCCTGAAAGTGTCTCTATTGTTTCGTCTTGCTTAATGGTCTTGGAAGGACACCGTCATAACCTACAAATGCAGCACGGACTTGTAGGACATGCTGCCTGCCACAACACTTTCGTAACTGTTTCACAGCAGCGAATCGAGTGACATCAGTCAACAGCCAATGGGTGCCCGCCTTCTTTTCCAATCAACCAATGACGTGCGTTCTTCTCACAAAAAGGCGGGACTCCTGATGACGGAAGTGTACCGGAAATACGAGATTTCTACGTACCGTACGCGATATTTTTTTTCGTAGGAGAAGTCTGGGAATCCGTCCATTGAAGGCGCGACGTAATTGGCTGGCGCTCACCGTCATCTGGCTGGTGCTCACAGACAGCCCAGAGAGACGTTTTCTCTAGAGTCCTAAAGAGAGACTCCAGTTTTCTCTATCGACAGCGCAGCAGAACACAAATATGAACAAATACGAAACACTCCAAAATACATATATTTACAGATTTATATTTCATACAGACTTTAGACATGACATGTATTTACAGATTTTCAACCAATCAACTCAGAAACTCCAAAATACATATATTTACAGATTTATATCTCATACAAACTTCAGACATGACATTTATTTGCAGACAAGACTTAGTATTTAACAGGGGGTTCCAGATTCATTTCAATAAAATAAAAGGAGAGTAAAATTTAATTTGCAGTGTTAATTATAGTGCTAATTATAGTCTTAAAAAGTATGAATATATGGGTCAGTATAATTTTTTCCTGGGAAAGATACACAGGTAGCATGTATTCATGAAAACATAAAGTACATCTTTCATCTCGCAGACACATTCCCCCAAACAAAAGGATGCATTTATCTCTGGTACTCACTGCTCTTTACCACTGTGCTGCATCTTGTTAAACTGACGACGATTCACTCAGAGCAAAAAAGGTAAGAGTGGTGTTAATATGTGCTAATGTGTGGTTGTAATATGTGCTAATAATAATAATAATAATAAATAATTAAAGGTGCAGGCAGCGATGAACAGGCCCTCGCAGGCCGCGCGTGTCGGGCTGTGGCGCCGTCGGATTGCAAGTTCACCTGTTACTTGCATGTCATGATGGGGAGAAAACAACCAGTTAACGTCATGTCACTGGGATGTTGTTTGTCTGACTTCCAGTCCAGTGGGTGGCGCTATGGATATGACAGTTTTGATACACAGATATATGTAGGGCGACTCCCTCTACATTCCTGAGATATTTGGCGCAGATAGGACATTGTACGGGGAAGTAACGAGGACTTGATGCTTCATGGCGAAGGATTTAAATGGCCGGCACCACCACGACCAGCAGGTATGACGTAGGATAAAGATTTTCCTAATGTGTCATTGGCATGGTCTGAGGAGTATACTGACTGACTGACTGTGAAGTCTGTGGTGTCGACCCTATAGGAGGAGGTCGTGAAATTATGATGTGCGGCAATATTTCTAAAGTATCAAAGTATTATTTGATCTTCAAGGCATGAAGATGATACTGAGTGAATTTGAAGACTGTGGTGCTTAAGCTCTCGGAGATAATTTTCAAATTCGGCATGAATTTGACAAAAATGGCGGCGTACATCAAAACGGCCAACTTCCTGTTGGCGTGACGGTATCGGTCCAAGAGGCTTTCTTGTGCGTCTGCTCATGAGACTTGATGCTTTACGGCGAAGGATTTGAATTGACCGGTCCACCGCGGCCAGCAGGTATGACGTAGGATAAAGATTTCCATAACTTTTCATCTTCAAGGTCAGAGGAAGATACTGAGCGACTGTGAAGTCGGTGGTGTTACGTCTGTGGGAGGAGATAATTTAAGTACGAAGATTGGCAATATTTCAAAATGGCAGCCAAAATCAAAATGGCCAACTTAGTATTGATGCAGAGATTAATTTGGGGAGACACCCTCGACACTTATGAGCAGTTTGGTGTGGATAGGACATTGTATATTGAAGTTATAAATGCTTGATGCTTGATGGCGAGGGAAAAAAAATGGTTTCCACCGCACCGCCCACTGGAGTATGACGTGGCTGAGAGATTGCCATAACTTTTGTTCTTCAAGGTATGAAGATGATAACTGAATTAATGAAAGATTGTCGTGTTTGAGGTCTAGGACAAGATAGCTTTCAAAGTGGGCATGAATTTGGGAAAAATGCCGCAACACATCAAAATGGCTGACTTCCTGCTGGAGTGACAGTATCAGTCCCCCAGACTTTTGTGTGCGTCTGCTCATGATGAATCTGCGCAACGAATGTCGTTCGTCTATGCGCATGTAGAAGGCAGGGAAGAACAATAGGGGGTGCTACAGAGCCTGCAGGTCACGACCACGCCCAAAGACAATGCAGGATCGCAATTTTCGCCCCGACGTGACGTGTATTCAGAATTTGGTGAATTCCGTTTTTGGGTATGTTCAGGCTTCCAAAACTGCAGTCAAACTTGGAGAAGAAAAATTCTTTCCTTTCAATTACAATAGCGACCTCACAGGTCTTATTACCTTGGATTGTGTGGTCGATATCTGCCACCCCGCGTTGAGTCAAACAAATGTCAAACACCAAGCCAGCCTCACCAGCGCAAGTCATTGTCATCACTGGCCAATCAGTGAACGTTGTCACTGGCCAATCACGTAGCGCCTTCACTGGCCAATCAGTCAACGTCGTCACTGGCCAATCACATAGCGCCTTCAGATGACCGACTTCCATGAATAATCTCCAAAATAAAAACTTAAAAACACGTACGTTTACACCATAGACTGTATGATTTCCACATAACATAATTCTATGAATTTTGTGCATTTACATGTTTATGGTAACAGTATAATTGATTAGTTAATTGTCTGGCCACAACTTTACTCCGAAGTTAGTTAGAAGCCTATAATAATTTTAATGTTAACATTTCATGGATTGAGCTTCAATATCAACGTTATGAATAGAAATGTGAATATTATGTTTGTGTAGTGGTGATTGGGGGCACACAAACACACAAAAACAATAGGACTGAAGAATAACTAAGATTAAATAAACTGAATTCTCAAATTAAATAGAGGATTGATAAAACGGACACAACAAATGTCATACTATCAAATTAGTACATGGTAAATGTTAATTTATGTTACCGTTTCATTGATTTACAATTAATATTGATCGTAAATATTAATATTACGGTTATTAAACACAAATAAAATGTTTGTGAGTGTATATGTGTCCCCTGCCACCACCACATCAACATAATATTCACATTTGTATGCATAACATTGATATTTAAACTCAATCCATGAAATGCTAACATAACTCAGTGATTATTATAGGCTTCTAACTAACTTCTGAGTAAAGTCTTGGCGAGACAACTAATCAATTATACCATTACGATAAACATGTAAATGCACAAAATGCATAGAATTATGTTGTGTAAACCATACAGTCTATGGTGCACATGTACGTGTTTAAGCTTTTATTTTGGTAATTAAACACTTTCGGCTTGAGAGTTACGGTATGGATTGGATAAATGGTGGCGCCATTGTCGGCCATCTTGACTGCAGATGGGTACTCTTGGGTAAAAGTTGGCAAAGACTGTCTTGATGCTAGGTGGAGCTAAGACCTGACAGTGTGTTCACTGCACAGTTAAAATAGTAGTTTATAGTGCTTATATGCATGCTTTTATAAACCTGTGCTCATCTGATATACATTAGTATTTTCAGAAGCCATACTTTACGACCATCTCATTAGGAGGTGAAAAGAAAAAGAAAACTAATAATACTAAGAGCTCAACAAACGCCACCCTGGGAGTTTCACCCAGAGGATTATTTTCAGACACAAGGTACACAGGTTAGAGTTCTCAACGGGCCTGAAAATTACAGCCCGACCCGACCCGGCCCGCCAGTTTTAAGCCCAAACCCGACGCAGCCCGACACACCAGCATTAATTGTCTGCCCGAACCCGGCCCGAACCCGACCCCCCGCGTGCCTGAATTGTTTTCCTCATACACTTATGATCCGACAGACAGCTGGCAGAAAGGTGACGCGAGCCAGGAGACAGGTGCTGCGTCACTGTCAGCAGCAGCACCCGCTGCAAAGAAGACACCGCGCTTCGACCAGTGGGAAAATATATTTGGAGAGACAGACACAGACTGTTTCCCCACTCCTCGAAAAGCAAGGGTGAATTCACCTGTGGCAAGTTTACTTTTAGCCAATTCCATCTTCTCCAGCCAGGCTACAGGCGCGAGTACGTCACGCAGCGGCGTCAGTTCTGCGTCTGCGCATGAAGCAGCAGCCAGACTCACTCTTCACCACACGTGAACAGCGATGATTCACAACAGGTTATATAATTTACAACCAGCAATAAATGTGTTATATGAAATGTGTTTTATAAAAAAGGAAGCCAGAGGCCCGACCCGACCCGGCTCATTTGCGCATCTTTTCGGCCCGAACCCGGCCCGAACCTGCGGGTCCAGTCGGGTTTGTCGGGCTGGCCCGACCCGTTGAGAACTCTAACACAGGTTATTTAGAGGGCAAGAGATGTGGTTCAAAATATAAAAGACACTTTATTTTCATACGTTAAATAAATCACTGCATAAATCACTGCTAAAATTCATTCACACGAAAAGTAGGGCAAACCTAATCAGAGCTGAGGCCGAAGTGGATGGACGAAGGCTAGTGCAAGGGAGGGATCCACCAAAATAAAGAAACAAACTTAAGTCACTGGGCACACATGGCAGACACACTCTCAGTGAAGAAAAACCCACTCCCAGGGACACAGCAAGACAAGACGGGAGGATGCCACCGCCAGGTCACCAGCACCGCCACCACCAGCCGACAGCCACTGACAAAAGGAGGAAATAACAAATTAGTGGGGTTGCACACACACAAAAAGAAAGAAAACCTAACAAACACATAAGTAATGGACAGATCACAGGCTTAAACAATGTATCAAATAACTGCCCAACGTAATTAAAGAAATAAACAAAACTCAATTACCTAATTTACAAAATAACTCAATTAACGAGATGCACAAAATAGAATTACATGAACAATATCCAGAATGAACTCAAACACACTCCAAAAATTATGGGACATTCATACACTCATTCGTTCAACATAAGGGGCACCAGTCCCCGGTAAAAAGATAATCGTGCCCGGCGTGCGGTCGACCAATGGTCCTGTACAAGCCGACGTGGCGGCGACACCTAAGATGGCCGCAGGACAACGCCGTAACGGCATGCAGCAGCAGCAGATATGAATGATATGCGCGTAATCAACACACAAAGCAGCAGAGGCCCAAGGAGGTGGCTACAGTGACACCTAATTGAGGAAAACCATCATTAGCATTGGCTAAGTATTTTTTAAATGATGAGGTTACATGTTAACAAATAGGCTACATACCTTTTTAGTAGCACAGACACTCACACACTCACGAGAGGAGGGGTTGGAGAAAGGATACCAGGCAGCCGCCAGCATTTACCTGTGACCACACTAGCATTAGCCACCTAGTAGCATCAACCACAACGGAGAGAGAGAGATGACACTGACCACCGCCAGACAATCACAGCGGTGCACACAGGGACAGGGAGCACGGAGCAGCACACAATCGCCCTACAAACACAACACAAATGCCTGTCGGCCACACAACCTCCGACCCGGAAATAACGCAGGTGACAATGAGAGGGCAGAGGACGAACTGGCGGGCGGACTACCGCTTTTGTACCGGCCCACCCTAATGCGTAGCGGAAATGAGCGGAAACCATAGCAACCAAATGTAAACAAAAAGGGCAAGGGGAAAACAAGACAAAATGCTTATCCTGCTACAGACCCTTCAAAATAAAGCAACTCACCGCCCAGGTATGGGAGTCATACACCTGTTGACAGGCTGGCTGGAGGTTATTTTGCCAGTTAAAAGTCATGTGGTATTATCATGCCTGTGTAGATACGACAGACCAGACACCACAGATGAGATAAGCACTATAAAATCTATTTTTGATTACTTTTGAAAATCACATCTCCAACTCTATTTGTGCTGTCAAATCAAAAATCCACATCAAATTTGGGTTTAAGGTAGGTCAATGATTTTACTGCTGTCTGACTGGCTTCTGAATAAAAAGCCCACTACGATTAAGAATAGCAAACTTTGACACCATGATTGAATTTTTAATGTGAGAACAGAGCATTGCACAGACCCGTGACCTCCTCTAACAGCAGCAGCAGGCACCATGACTCAGGTGGTGGAGGATCAGACACCAGCCACAAGAAACATCCACGGCCACAAAGATAATGCTTTACCCGGGTGTGAAATTGCTGAGGTTACCACCAGGGCCGAGGGGAAACCTTAGTCCAACATGAAAATGAGACTCCCCTCTTCCTGTCCCCCAAGCACCACCAGCAGCGAAGCATTTTCAAATGGTATTATTCAAAACACACTTATTGTACACAATCAACCATACTGGCAGTCTGGGACAACAGAGGAGAGCCCCCAGGGACTGGGAGGAGCTGGCCCTTAAACTCCTGGCTTCAAAGCAGCAACCACTCAGCTCTCTGGACAACCTGCAGTCACAAACACACCTGCAACCAATCACACATAGTCAGGTAAAAGAGGATTCTTCAAGGAGAGACGCACGCATACAGAAATGTTTAAACGACCTCAGGGGTCGTAACACTGCATCACAGACGAACAAAAACCAAAGCAGTCTATGTTGTTGAGGATGTTCAGGAGACTCACAGCCTGAGGACAGAAGTCAGCCATTACTTCTGGTTCTTTTAGTCTTTTCGGTATTCTTTGAGCTCTGAGCAGACACCTCACCTCTCCTCTGTCACTAATGCTCTGTGGATGGATGGATCACCCGCTGCAGAGCCTGTCCTGGGCCGAGCACCAACCAGACAACATGTCAGTCCACAAAACTTGATTACAGAAAATCAGGATTCAGTTCAGGAAACCGCCATCCAACTGATCGTCAGCAGCCTGTTCTCTGCCCACACTTTCACCTCCTGGCTGCTCTCGTTCTGGAGAAACGAACCGTGACCATCAATACTCTGCAGATATATCAGCCATGTTTGATCCCCCTCGTAAAATACAGGTAAAAGATACTCACACTTTCTATTCAGGGTCCTGTGGCCGCTCTTAGCCATTGCTTGGCTTATCTTGTTTGTCTCAGTGATTCGTCCTTTCAACCGTCCGTCACCTGCAAGATGAGAAAGAAGAGCAGTGGTAGTTTCATGCCTCTTTGTGCAGGTTTAGTGGGGAATAGAGATTTTGTGTATATTTATGGAGGTTTTTGGTGATTTTCTTTGTCTTTTTTTGGGAATTTTGAGTCCATGTGTCAAGGGCATTTAACATGTGCATACACTGAGAGTCACAACATTAGAACAACTGACAGGTGAAATAAATAACATGGATCATTGTGTTCCAATGCCATGTTCGGCTGTGAAGCCATGAGTCCTCGCATTCATGTGGACGTCTCTTTGACAAACACCAGTCACCCAAACACAGCTGCAGACCAAGTACACCCCTCATGGCAGCAGCACTCCTTGATGGCAGTGCCCCCCCAGCAGGACAACGCGCCTGCAACGCTGCAAAAACTGCTCAGGAACGACCCAAGGAACGTGGGAAAGAGCTCAAGGTGTCGACCTGGCCTCCAGATTCCCCAGATCTCAATCCAAATGAGCTTCCACTGAATGCAGTCTGAGTCAAGAACCATCCATGGGGGCCCAACATGGATGGGAGTTGGTTCTGGCGCACCCCATAGATGCTCAACTGGATTGGGATCTGGAGAATGAGGCAGACACCTTGGGTTCTTTGCCATGAGGGGGTGCAGTTGGTCTGAACTGTGTTTGGGTGGGTGGTGTTTGTCAAAGAGGCTCCACAGAAATGACAGAACTCAAAGTTTCCAAGCAGAACATTTGATCGTAACAAGATGATTAATGCTCACTTCACTTGTCAGTTGTTTTAATGTTTCAGCTGAACAGTGTAGATGTACATGTTAAATACTTTAGATACTTTGCATAAATTGAGTTTTAAACTATATTATTCATAATTTCACTGCACTTTGTCAAACAGCTTTAGTTAATAGTTATTTTGCAGATTCATATTATCAATATTAAATATTTGCTGATCAAAAATGATCTCTCATTCTAGATCAGCATTATACAGCATTAAAAGTAGAAAGTTGAGACCTTAGAGAGGAAATGTGAGACAAGCCAGTGTCCTGCAGATGGAGGACAATTATTAATTGTGTGATGTCGGCATACTCATAAAGCAGTTCTGTAGGAAGACAGCTGATTTTTTAGTCTCATTCTCAGGTCGGCAAATAACGCACTTTGCGGGCTATTAACAGGACTCAGAGAGTCCAGTTGTTAACAGTGAGAAGACTTGTATTTTCAAACACATTTTATTTCAAGATATATTCTTTATATATATCTTTTTGTGTTTATCCAGGAGCTGTAAAAACACTCCTTGAATCCTGTGGGTTTTGAGGTGAGGCCTAAGTCTGCTTAAGCTATTTGTTCCTATCAGTTCGCAAGACAACGAGTCCAAAGGCTTCATAAATAAATAATACATTTATTAATACATTTATTTATTCAGGATAGCCCCTTGAGATTAATCATCTCATTTTCGAGGGGGTCCTTCCATAACAGATACAACAATATAAATGAGAAAGTGAATGAGAATAAAATTAAATATAATAGATAAATAAATAATATAAATGAGAAAGCGAATGAGAATAAAATATTAAAATAAATAATAATAAAAACAAAATTATTAAAAATAATAATAATAAATAGATAAATAAATAAATAAATAAAGCTTCACAAAGCTTTTCAAGCACTCTCTGAACGCACATTTACGCGCTCGAGCAGAGATGTACACCTGAACTGTGTACCTCAACTACTGCTTCCAAATGAAAAACGTCAACACAGCTCAATCGGATCCTTGTTAGTGGCCTACTGGACATTGAGGCCGAGGGCCCTGTAACAGCTTTGTAATGATCTCTGCATGGTGTTATCAAGCAGGATGCTGTTGCATACAGTTGCAAAGAAAATTAATTCCTGCAATTGTTTTCATTTTGTTTTATCACAGAGGTTCAACATTATCTTCAAGCAAAGGCATCGCGTCCATGCGCACTGAACTCGCGAGTGAAATCGTCATGGACAGATGAGGGCTGAGATGGGCCACTTGAGTTGGCGTCAGGCTAGCTTCTACCGTGGCCCTGAGCATGTCCCTAGCCAGGCACGAGGCCCGAACTAAACACGCGCACTTTTTGTGCACGCTTCTACCAACCATAGGTTTGTATCATCGAACAGGGACCTGCTATAGGTATGTAAACTCGTACAGGGACCTTTAAGTTGGCGGGAGGGCACAAGGGCTCAGAGGGTTATGTGTTTTTTCATTTCGTGCTTTATGCATGACTGTTATGATTTTAAAGGCTATCTTTTGACACATTAAAATAACACATTAAACCAGTACTGGGACAAACACACTGCATGCATTCGGTGTAAACTACGATGAGGCTGCATATTGTGTGTATAAACTACTTTAGCTGCTCAAAATGACCTTCTCGATGCTGACATACTAACATACTGAGGCATTATTACACACAACACATGGAGCCTGTTAGCTAACTATGCTGTACTCTGATATTCGCTGTAACGGTGCTCGCATTAATATTGACATTAAATTAACATTACACAGCACCATAATGGCGTCATGCTAACACTCTCCAACAGACACACAGGTTAGCTAACATGCAAACCGGTCTGTAAAAACACCACGATGAAGGGACTCAGACTTCTTTATAAGCTCATTATAGTGTAGATACCCGGTTCTGACAGTTGGTGCTACGAGCTGAGGCAGAACCGGCAAACTCTCTGGACTAAAAAGCTTTCTGGATGTATTCCAGGTCCAGTTTGCTTTATTTTTTTCATAAGTGATCAGTTTTTAAAACAAGATTTCCTTAAAATGTAAATATCTTTAAACAAATAAAACCTCACCTGAGGCAAGTTTACTGATGTACAGTCACACCATTCAGACACAAGGTCATGCTTTACAAAAATATGCATCACAAATAATAACATCTGTATTCTTAATTCAGTTTGTGAATCCAGCTAATTATTTGTCTTCTGCAACTTAAAAAAAACAATATTTTACACTGTAAATCCCTTTTTAATCTGAAGTTTTCATCGACGGATTAATATTTTCATTTATAATTCCTCATTTTATTACACATTAAAACATCAAAAAATGATACAACTATTGTAATACATATTATAATAAACTTTGTAATTCAGTCTATTTTGGCCTAATACTTTATCTTATTAATGCCTATATCTATTGAACTGTTAGTTAAATGCTTGATTACTATTTTCCGTGACACAAATGGTCGTCAGCCATGGACATTAGACTGACCCTCGATCGTACTCATTAACTACAAAATACTTAATAAAAACAAAGATGGGGAACATTAATATTTGAGAGCAGTTTCTGGCTTGATTAATGAGAGAATGTTTGCGAGTTTGCTTAAAGAAAAAAACTCCTGCTCGTATCAAAAACACCAAAACTCTTATTGGCAAAATGTTCTACTGTGAGCGAGAGGAGATTCTGAATGAACTGATGCGGATCGGGAACGATGGAGGAACAACAGCGAGTTCAAACAACTGGTTCTGTTTGTTCTCCTCCAGACATTAAGTTTGGAATTTAACATGGAAGCTTCTGATTGTTCGATGGCGCTCTTGTGTTTGAAGTCTACACAGCCGAGAGTGCGAGTTTGTTTGAGCAGCACACCATTTCCTACTGATCTGATAGAAAACATTTAAAATCACCAGGCTTGTAAAATAAGTTTGACTCATTTAATGCTACATCACAGATGGACAAAAACTAAAGCAGTCTATGTTGTTGAGGCGGCGCTCTTGTGTTTGAAGTCTACACAGCCGAGAGTGTGAGTTTGTTTGAGCAGAACACCATTTCCTACTGATCTGATCGAAAACATTTAAAATCACTGGGCTTGTAAAATAAGTTTGACTCATTTAATGCTACATCACAGATGGACAGAAACCAAAGCAGTCTATGTTGTTGAGGATGTTCAGGAGACTCACAGCCTGAGGAAAGTCAGCTGTTACTTCTTGTTCAATTAGTCTTTTCAGTATTCTTTGAGCTCTGAGGAGACACCTCACCTCTCCTCTGTCACAGATGCTCTGTGGATGGATGGATCACCCGCTGCAGAGCCTTCCTGTCCTGGGCCGAGCACCAACCAGACAACATGTCAGTCCACAGAACTTGACAGGAAATCAGGATTCCTCTGCCCACACTTTCAGCTCCTGGCTGCTCTCGTTCTGGAGAAACGAACAGTGTCCATCAGCACTCTGCAGATAAATAGGCCATGTTTGATCCCCCTCAAAAACTACAGGTGAAAGATACTCACACTTTCCCTTCAGGCTCCTGTGGCGGCTCTTCTCCATTGCTTGGCTCGTCTTGTTTGTCTCAGTGATTCGTCCTTTCAACCGTCCGTCACCTGCAAAATGAGAAAGAAGAGCAGTGGTAGTTTCACGCCTCTTTGAGCAGGTTTAGTGGGGATTTTGTGAAAGTTTTAAGTGAATTTGTGGAGGATCAAACAATTTGTGGAGATTTTGTGTATATTTACGGAGGTTTTTGGTGATTTTCTTTGTCTTTTTTTGGCGATTTTGAGTGTATGTGTAAAAGGCATTCAACATGTGCGCACACTGAGAGTCACAACATTAGAACCAGTGACAAGTGAAATAAATAACATGGATCATTGTGTTCCAATGCCATGTTCGGCTGTGAAGCCATGAGTCCTCGCATTCATGTGGACGTCTCTTTGACAAAC
>CAEMYA010002058.1:1668504-1693711 GCA_903131615.1 Diplodus sargus
CCTGAGATCTGTAGGTAATAACTGATCTGTACACCCCCCACACAGACATGAATACACCTGGGCTGAGCAGGTAACTGGACACATAACGCAGATTCGTACAGAACAGTTTACTCACCGTGTTGGCGTCCTCGTAAAAGAGCTGCGCCGACCAGAATGAGCGATTGAAATAGGCAGGCACATTTTTGGAGGGAAATGCGCAAACTTCGCGCGGGAAACGAGCGAGACCGCCCCTTTTGGCACGCACCACCTGCATTCGTCAGAAAATCTGTGGGTGGGCCTTAGGCTTGTCGCTGATTGGCTCAACTGGTAGAGTGTACATCCTGTCTGCAGATGCTCTGTGTCCTCGCCCCAGGTTGAATTCCCCACCTGCATGCCACTTCTTCACTCTCTCATACGGTTTCCTGTCATCCCTCAAACTGATCTATTAACATATAAATGCAAGAAATCAACCTCAGATGACATCTTCAGTAACCTCTATATTTGAGAGATTAAAAGAAACCTCTCTGCACAAAAGCCTTTGACTGTAATATGTCAACAAATGAGACGAAGATTTGGAACATGGATTTCAGATTTGAGATTTAAAGGGATATTCCGGTGTAAATTTAATCCATGGTCTAACACACCATGACACCGAGTAAGACCCCCCCCTCGAGAGATCAAGTTTGCGGTCAATAGTTTACATATGTGGCAAAATGGCCATTTTCTCCCTTTAGTCAAAGGCCCTCCCATAATGTTACTGGTGCTGTAGAATAAACCTCCACTTTTCCTCCTGCTTTAAGTGCCACCAGGCTGTAGGCAGGAACTCAATCGACTTGATTGCGAGGCGGTGCTGTGCAGACCTATATGTCGGTGCGCACCTTCCTCCACACATGTCTGCTTCCCTGTCATATGGAGCCTGGTTTACGTGTTGGCGGCGTGGTTTGGCGTGGCGTTGTTTCCGGAGCTGTGTGTGTCTTCTCACTGAGATCATAAGGTAAACTCTCTGCCATTCTTGCTACGTCTGCATATTTGCGGTGTTGTTGGCATTATATCGGCATGCGTTTTCTTGCTTCGCGGCAGAGCTGGCCTGCCTGCTGGCTGGAGAGAGTGGGTTGGGAATGTGTGGCCCAGAGCCTGTGAGTAACGAACGACCTGGGCTTTGTGGCCCGTGTGCACTTGCCGTTGCTTTGCTGAGGTGGGCCTGCTCATTGTCTGTCTGCCATATTTATGCTGTCTGTCTGCAAATTAAATAACTTGGTGGCTCTGATTGCAGCGACACCTGCTCCGCTTCATCCCCTGTGTTTCTCACTCCCGTGACGGGGCCACTGCATGAGAAGCCTTCCGGTATGTATTGGAATTTACCCTCCTCCCAGGACTTCAAGTGCAATTTCTTTTATGATTCAGTTGTGTTTGTGCACTTGTAGGCCAAGCTGTACACCACGGCAGACCCTGTGGTTTATCTCCAACCCTAAGCCGTCTGCTCGCCGGGAATCTGCGCTGTTCTACCTGCATTGTCTGTCCACGCTGCTCTACTGTGCATATACTACTACTGTGCTCCGTCCGCTCGCTCTACTCTGAGCATAATTAAAGGAGCATTTAGTATTTTTTTTATTACATCGGACATGACTGTTGGGTTGTTTGTACAGTATCATTTAATTTATTTTCCATTCTTTTGGTTGTAACCCCCAGTGTTTAATTTGTTTATTTTCCTTATTTCACTATTCATTTAGCCTATCAGTCGGGGTGTCTGTGTGATGCGCCAGTTAACCCAGTTCTGACATCTTGGCCCGGTTTAGTGTGTTGGTGCTCTTTGAAGCCAGTGTGTTGGTTTGCGCCGTGCCCCCCCTTCCATGACTTGATTTTATTAACGTTTGTTGTCTTTCTTTCATCAAACAGGAGCTGTTGGGCCTGAGCGAGTGGCACTGATCCCTTTGGTGGCAGTCCCCTTCACTTCCTTTTTCGGTGGCGTGCAGCCAGGTGTGATCCGATGGTGTGGGTTTTCATGTTTGGTGTGTCTCATTGGACCCCTTCCCCTCTTTCAGCTAGTCACTTTCGCTGGGAGGCCCACACAAGGCCCCCTTGTATTACTTTTCATTTTGAGTATACTTTTGAGTGAAGGTTTTTGGGCCAAAATGATAACTGTAATAACGGGCAAAAAGGGTGACTGTGCAATAAAATTTATAAAATAACTTCCACCAGACCGTGTCTACTATGTTTTAAAATTATTGTGTTCATTAAAAAGAGAAATATTAAATAAATGTGTCTATTTTTGGAAGCACGTCTCTGCTAAGTGATTTTGAACATGTGGCCTTTTTCTGTCTGTGTTATATCGAATAGATTGTACCCACCTAAACTATTTCCTGGGGGTGAAATTCCCCTAGGTGGCGTTGTCGGACTTAAATGACTTTTAAGTTAACTTGATCAACTTAAAACATAAACCCTCTGCCGCTTTGCCACACATAGTTTTGACAACCTCAGAAATGGAGAGACATCCATCTGCAGTCAAGATGGCCGACAAGGGCGCCGCCATATAGCCAATCCATACCGGAAGTCCCAACTGGAAGTTGGTTAATCACCAAAATAAAAGCCGCCATTTATCCAATCCATACCGGAAGTCCCAACCAGAAGTTGGTTGGTCACCAAAATAAAACCCGCCAAACTAAGCTACTAACGCTGCTGATGCGCCCACAAGTAGTCCAAGATTCATATATTGCTGAACTAAGTTCTTCCTGGACTACTAGTATGAAATGCATTTATTGTGGACTTTTCGAGTAATCCTGTGTCAAAATCCTTAACAGAGAAAAAAGTCTTTTCACCCAAATTTAATTAGAAATGTACTTGTAACAGAGTATTATTAGACTGTGGTATTGCTCCCCTTTCTGTTAAGTAAAAGATCAGAGTATTTGTATCAGAACCGGGGTTGTAACCATAGTAATGGGCAGGCACGGGTGCTCTTATTTTCTCAGTTCATCCGGTCATTGCGGAAATAACGATGCATTCAGGTGCGCCGTCAGACAATGGGAGATGGGAGTTGTCAAACCTGTGGGGACTGTGTCAAGCAGGCGCTACCTGCTGGACACCCAACACAAACATAATGTGATAAACATATTAGAAACATATTCTTATTTTTAACTGATCAGACTATTACGCCACTGACCTCCTCATGCAATTCTCAGAAGATCATGATTAACTCAGAATCAGAATCAGAATTTGTTTGTTGGTCCTGCAAACAGTGATATCTGTGTGTCACAGCAGACTAAGGCATTTCAATGTAACAATTAATCCAATCCAATCCAATCCAACTTTATTTGTTAAGCACTTTAAAAACAACCAAAGTTGACCAAAGTGCTGTACAGGAAAAATAAATAAGACATCACAAACAGACATAATAAAGCGCAAAATACAACAATACATTAAAAGGCATAATTCATGAGTAAAAATGCAATAAAAGTAATAAAAATAATAAGGAATAAAATCAAGAAGATCAAGTCGACCTCTTACTAGGTGTCAAAAGCTAAGGAGAAGAGATGGGTTTTAAGAAGTGATTTAAAAACCGACAAAGAAGAGGCCTGTTTTACGTGCAGAGGCAGATCATTCCACAGTTTAGGAGCCGACACAGCAAAAGCACGGTCCCCTCTGAGCTTCAATTAAGATCAATAAGAGTAAAAAAAAAACTAAAAAAAATCAATATAATAAAAAGTAAGAAATAGATTCATATAGGCCCTTTCATTCATTTTATGGTAAAAGTACAGAACAGAAATTACTAACACCTGAGCTGAGGTGTCCAGATTACCTTAATTCACCTGATTATAATATTAAAGAAATGTATCGTGATTCGTTCCATCAGTATTGGAATAATAACAAATAAAGACCAAGGAAATGAAATATCAGTTAAAAAAAAGACCTTTCTTAATCCTATTAACAATTGTTAATCTGTATTGGTCCTATTAATATTTGTTTTATTTTTATTTTGCCCTCTATTGATAAATACTCTATTGCCTGCTCTCCCAATTGAGCTAAACGCTGTCATAAAGGTACTTGTCTCTCTGGTAACTGAAGTGTCAACCATGCAAAATAAGTCCCGCCCACAGATTTTCTGACGAATCTTGGTAGTGCTCGCTAAAGGGGGCGGTCTGTATCGTTTCCCGCCCGAAGTTAATGCATTTCCCTCCAAAATAATAGATGCCTATAAAAAATCTGTTACTGAACGTCACTCTGGTCTTTGCGGCTCTTCTCTGAGGACACAAACACGGTGAGTAAACTGTTCTGTGCTAATCTGATTTATGTGTCCAGTTATCTGCTCAGTACAGGTGTGTTCATGTCGATGTGGGCTGGGTACAGATCAGTGATTATGTAAGGATCTCAGGTAATAAGCCCAGGTGATGATATATCAGCGAGCTCCACATACTACGTTCAAGTATTGTCCATTGTTGAAATGTTCGACATATGTGCGGGTTAAAAGGGAGCCAGCCTCCCTCTCATGTCGGTGAGATTTGTTTTTGCCTCATATGTTTCTGAAATAACTCTGAACACGAAACTGCAGACGTCTCGTGTCGCTGTTAAGTGTTGGTAAATTCGTCTGGAACATAATCCCTTAACAACATCCAATTAAATCCAAGATGGACGTTATGTTTTGCTCGGTGCGTCAAACTCCATTGTGATTTGGGCCGTTTTTTCTCTGCCGCGTTCATAACATAAATCATGCAGTTAATTAAATGTAGATCATTTTCTCAAACATGTTGGTAGTTTCGGTGAAATCGGCATGAAACTTTTTTGAAATGTATGTATCTAGAACGAAATGAAAGCTGGTTGGCTAACGTTTAAGTGAGTGGTTATGTTAGCTTAGCTAGCCTACTTGCTGGAGATGCACTGCACGGTTTGGGAAACACGTTAGCAGCGGCTCAGTTGCCTTTATTAACGAGAGGCACCCATCTGCAGTCAAAATGGCCGACAAGGGCGCCGCCATTTATCAATCCACACCGGAAGTCTGTTAATCACCAAAATAAAAGCTTTAAAAACGCGTACGTTTACACCATAGACTTTATGGTTTACACATAACATAATTCTATGCATGTTGTGTATTTACATGTTTATGGTAATGGTGTAATTGTCTCACCACAACTTTACTCAGAAGTTAGTTAGAAGCCTTTAATAATCACTAAGTTTTAATGTTAACATTTCATAGATTTAGCTTCAATATCAACTTTATGATTAGAAATGTGAATATTATGTTTGTGTAGTGGTGGTAGGGGACACACACACACACAAACACAACAGGACTGAAGAATAACTAAGATTAAATAACCTGAATACTCAAATTAAATAGAGAATTGATAAAACGTTCACAACAAATGTCATACCATCAAATTAGTACACGGTAAATGTTAATTTATGTTACTGCTTCATTGATTTACAATTAATATTGATCGTAAATATTATTACGGTTATTAAACACAAATACATTGCGTGTGAGTGTATGTGTCCCCTGCCACCACCACACAAACATAATATTCACATTTTTATGCATAACATTGATATTTAAACTCAATCCATGAAATGTAAACATAATTTAGTGATTATTATAGGCTTCTGACTAACATCTGAGTAAAGTCTTGGCGAGACAACTAATCAATTATACCATTACGATAAACATGTAAATGCACAAAATGCATAGAATTATGTTATGTGTAAACCATACAGTCTTTGGTGCAAATGTACACGTTTAAGCTTTTATTTTGGTAATTAACTAACTTCCGCTTGAGACTTATACTTACGGTATGGATTGGATAAATGGTGGCGCCGTTGTCGGCCATCTTGACTGCAGATGGGTACTCTTGGGTAAAAGTTGGCAAAGACTGTCTTGATGCTTGGTGGAGCTAAGACCTGACAGTGTTCACTACTCAGTTAAAATAGTAGTTTATAATATTCACATTTTTATTCATAATGTTGATGTTGAAGCTCAATCCATGAAATGTTAACATTAAAATTATCATAGGCTTCTAACTAACTTTTGAGTAAAGTTGTGGCGAGACAATTAACTAATCAATTATACCGTTACCATAAACATGTAAATGCACAAAATGCATAAAATGATGTTATGTGGAAACCATACAGTCTATGGTGTATACGTACGTGTTTTTAAGTTTCTATTTTGGTGATTATTCTTGGGAGGCGGTCATCTGAAGGCACTACGTGATTGGCCAGTGACGACGTTGCTTGACGACGTTGACTGATTGGCCAGTGACGACGTTGACTTGCGCTGGTGACACTGGCTTGGTGTTCGACATTTGTTTGACTCAACACGCAGTGGCAGATATTGACCACACAATCTAAAGTAATTAGGGTCCGAGCAGGTCACAGACCTGTGAGGTCCCTATTGTAATGGAAAGGAAAGAATTTTTCTTCTCCAAGTTTGACTGCAGTTTTGGAAGCCTGAACCTACCCAAAAACTCACCAAATTCGGAATACACGTCACGTCGGCCGAAAATTGCGATCCTGCATTGTCTTTGGGCGTGGTCGTGACCTACAGGCCCTGTAGCGCCCCCTATTGTTCTTCCCTGCCTTCCACATGCGCATAGATGACATTTTTCCCAAATTCATGCCTACAATTTCCTATCTTCACCAAACTGCCGATAAGTGTAGAGGGTGTCTCCCCGAATGAATCTCTGCATTAATACTAAATTGGCCATTTTGACTCTGGCAAGCGATACTTTGATACTTTAGAAATATTGCAGCACATCTTAATTTCACGACCTCCTCCTATAGGGTCGACACCACAGACTTCGCAGTCAGTCAGTATACTCCTCAGACCATGTCTGAGGAGTATACTGTCTTATGTCTTAATCCCCCCGGGGATTAATAAAGTATTCTGAATCTGAATCTGAATGTCAATGACACATTAGGAAAATCTTCATCCTACGTCATACCTGCTGGTCGTGGTGGTGCCGGCCATTTAAATCCTTCGCCATGAAGCATCAAGTCCTCTTAACTTCACCGTACAATGTCCTATGTGCGCCAAATATCTCAGGAATGTAGAGGGAGTCGCCCTAAATATATCTGTGCATCAAAACTGTGTCATATCCATAGCGCCACCCACTGGACACAGGAAGTCAGACAAACAACATCCCAGTGACATGACGTCTACTGGTTGTTTTCTCCCCTTCATGACATGCAAGTAACAGGTGAGTGCAAATTCTGAGGGTGCCTTAGCCCAACATAAGGCCATTTAAATCCTTCGCTGTGAACCATCAAGTCCTCATAACGTCAACATACATTTTCCTATCTCGTTCGAAATTTATCAGGAATGAAGAGGGAGTCACCCTGAATATATCTGTGCAGCAATTCTGTGTGATATCCATAGCACCACCCACTGGACACAGGAAGTCAGACAAAAATCATCCGGTTGACATGACGTTTACTGGTTGTTTTCTCCCCATCATGACATGCAAGTAACAGGTGAGCGTGCAATCCGACGGTGCCGCAGCCCGACACGCGTGGCCTGCGAGGGCATGTTCATCGCTGCTTGCAGCTTTAATTATTTATTATTATTATTAGCACATATTACAACCACACATTAGCACATATTAACACCACTCTTACCTTTTTTGCTCTTAGTGAATCGTCGCCAGTTTAACAAGATGCAGCACAGTGGTAAAGAGCAGTGAGTACCAGAGATTAATGCATCCTTTTGTTTGGGGGAATGTGTCTGCGAGATGAAAGATGTACTTTATGTTTTCATGAATATATGTTACCTGTGTATCTTTCCCAGGAAGTTAGCAAGTAGAATATGCTCAGTCTGTTGGCTGTTGACTAGCTAATGCATGGAATGTCTGCTAGCGAGCTAACATTCTGACAGGGATTTAACATAACAGCGCAAGACAATGACTTTAATAAAATCATTTGATATTTATTCTACCTACATACAGCCGTAAAACTGTGGCCTCTGCCCTGATGTGTCCCCACTATAAACATCATAATTACAGTCTGGCTCCAAAGCATTTCAGAGATAATAGCTCTGCACTGTTCCAGTCTATGGGTAAAGTGTCCAGTGTGTCATTCAGTTACTTAACTTATGGGTTTCATGGTGACTGGAGTGGAGTGGAGTGAGAGGTGAACCATCTTAGAAGTTAACATACCATATATCATATGAGTGCCAGAGAAAAAGAGGAAGAGCAGAGTAAAATAAATCTTTGAAATGCACCTTGAAAGTGGTGCAATGGGCAGCTTGGAATGGAGAGAAGAATGAAGGACAAGATCATCCAGTACTACATTTCACCAAGTTATACCCCAAGTGAAGAAGAGGTATCGCAGGTCCTTCCTTCCTGCTGCTGTCAGACTGTACAACCAGCACGGCTCCCAATAGACCTCACATGTGCACCACGTCATAAAAAACTCAAATAAACACCTTACACCTTACACACAAATAACCCATTTCTTAGTTTTTTGCACTGACTGGACAATTTCATTACCCATATGTATTATTTATTAACAACAATACACAGCCACACTGCTTATAATTGCACTGTTCACAGTGTAAAATATTACGTATATACAATGTATATTAGTCTGTTTCTATTTCTTACCTTTTATTATATTTTTTATTTGTCACTATTACTATTGTTTATTGCAATATTACTGTCCTTTGGCTGCTGTGATGAAGACATTTCATGAACTACATTCCATGTTAATATGTTACATTGTCTTATTACATTAAATAAGATTTTTCCTATTCAGTGTATATATTAATACAGACCAACACTGACCATCATGACTTAATTTGATAATATATTAGTCTCCTGTAGTCTATCTGCTGCTATAAATCACAACACTGTCATTTACCTAATATTTTTGTTTTTGATCTAGTATAGTTCTTCTTTTCTGCCTGCTCATAAATTATGAAGCGTTTTCAGATTGTTGCACTGGCACTTTTACTGATGAACTGATGAATACCTCTTCTACCGCCGCTCAGCAGCCCCTAGCAGCAGCGGCGGTGTTACGCCTCCAACACAACAGAGGGCGCTACAGGGAGCGCGTCACATTTCCGGTGGCATCTGATTGGTCGATTCATGCGCTCTGTTGAAGGCGGTTTGTTTGGAATGTTTTTAGACTGTCGCCGTGGATGCTTCGCGGAGCTTGCACTTTAACATCAAGACAAAGGGTAGATATCGCTAACTATCCGAGAAAGAATGGACGATTCTACGAAACGCCTACTGCAGCGACTCATTCGGCGGATACCGGCCCAAACGCTCAGAACAACGCTGGAAAAGTGGGACCGTTTGACCGCGGCCCAACAGAGCTCCATGGATTTCACTCAGCCAAAATGGGCGTTATCGGAAAAGTTATTAGCCATTTGCGAGGTACGTGGTGTTGTTTTTTTCTGAAATACACGCTGTTGTGTTAAATATACAGTGTAGTAACTGGTAGTTAACCGAACTAACAGCATGCTCATTATCAAAGTGCTGGTTCAAGTGGACTGTGGACGTTTCAAGCATATTTGCCACTTTAGTTTCTACTGTTTGGATTCAGCTTGTGTTTGTGTGCATTTCCGGTATTTAACCCCGGTTGTTTTCATTTCAGGAAAATGGGTTCACAGCTAAACACATCACAGAACTCGAGATGACAAGTAAGTCCAATGAAAACGCTTCTTATTTAGATATTGCTTAGCCTTGCTATCGATCTAACCGTGCTTCTTGTGTTGCTTTGGTGTCATTGCTTCTCAGATGTGATTGACAATCCGAACCAGGGGATGTGGTATGCCTTCCAGCTCATGGACCCTGAAGGTATGTTAAATCTGAAAGTCTGCAGCTTTTCATTCCACCCCAGATGCTTGTCTTTCTGTTTGAAAGTATAGTCTGTCATGTTCTCTGCAGTTAAAAGGCAAGGTTTACTGTTTTATGTAAGCCTCACCTGTATATCCTTCACCTGTTTGTTCCAGGGACTAAAAAAAAGAACCTCATGATTGATTCGAGTTTGCTATTCAAACCCACACTGTCACGTCTATGCCTGCACCATGACATTGAAATCTGCACTCGGATTAAATGGATTTAACCTGTTTCAAATGTCTGTTTATATTTCTCTCTGTTTTCCAGACGATGCTAACTCTATAGAGCTGACACAGTTCAAGGAACAATTTAAATCTCACCTCAGGGAGCTCGTGAGACCTGTAAGCAAGATGTTCCTCCTCATTTAAATTACAGAATATTACTAATTGTACAGCTGCATCTTTCTGTGTGCTTCGATGTGTTATATGTCATATATTAAAAGTTCACATTGCTTTCAAGGTGTCCATCAAAATTAAGAAGCACACCGACGAAGCTGTATGGATTCGGATTGCATGGGGAGACAGCTTCTCTCGGCCCAACCACCTGAAACCAACGTATGTTGTCCACCACCTTCAAACTCCTTATGTCTTTGTGACCAGCCTGACTTCCAAGCAAAAGCCCCTGTTGTCACAGGTGAGAAATGATTTTTATATTCAGTCCCTGACATAATTTGTACAATTACCAGGTAGCTGTTGTTGTTGTTTTCTATTTTTTCCCCCTTTAAAATTGATCCACCTTTTCAGGCTTTGGTTCTCTCAGCCAGATATCGAGCTATCAAGGATGCTAACCTCAGTGGACGGAAACTCACTGCCATTAGGGACCTACTGATGAGGAAATATCAACAGGTAGGACTGCTGTGATTATAACACATCACTTCCATTTTAAACTTAAAAACAAAACAAAAACAAAGCTCGGTATTTCTTGTTTTTTTACCCCCACTTGCTGTACCACTGCTGATAAGTGCTGTGTTTATAATTGTCTGTCACTAAACTCTGCCACTGTGTTCTGGAGAGTTCAAGATTTTAGAGAAAAATTACCTTAATACTCTTATTGACAATTGGAAAATCTTAATTGACATGTTCACCGTTTATGCACTTGAACGTTTATGCATCTTTTTGTAAGGAAGTGGAAACTTGATCTGTAGTTATTGCGTATAATGTTGATAGCATTAGACTTTTACAATCCTATCAATTAACTTTTAAAAGCTTAATACATTGTTGTTATCCCCACTTTGATGTTTGTCCTTTAAGGGATATTCAGAGGTCTAACACTATGTTGTTGTAAATGTCAGTTGTGTTGCAGAATTACTTCCTGATTTAAGTTTGACTTTGCACTTAGATGTTTGTAAATGTATGCCATGTTTTTAACTTTCAAATGAATAGTTTGGACAACGAGTTTAGGTCAAGGTTTTCTCTAACATTACTGGTTGTTTAACTGGTTAAATATGGTCAGAATTATCATGTCATTACAGAACCATCACTTGATAACATCAATCAAACTTTGAATACATCGAGTCACAGTTTGTGTGACTCTCAACTAAGTATTACCTTATTATAACCCTTAATGAAAAAAGTCCATGCGTCTTCTCCAAGATAGATAGTGTATTTTGTGAATTTTGTATTTGGGTGGATTTTGATCTTGATTCCTTGTTTCTAGGTGTTCCCCACTATGTGTCCCAGCCCTCTTGGAGAAAGGAACCAAGTTGTCTCAAGTAGGTTGATCAAATAATTTGATCTGACCAAAGCTACTTTAATTCGCATTTATTTGACTGGTTGTTTAACTTAATGTATATGGCCTTAATGTGTACATCTGGTATAATTCTACACCAAGTTTCATTTGTTTGGCTTTGTTTGTATTTACAGACCCACGCATTGAAAAAGAACAAGCTGAGCCTGCAGCAAACAGACTTCAGATGGCCTGTGAGGCCTTTGGTGATGGGACATTACCTCAACTTCAGACTGTAGTTTACAAGGTATCCTGATGTATGCTTGTGTTAGAATATCAGTAGCTGAACATCAAAGTCAAATAAGAACAGAGCATTACTTGCTGTCTCATTGTATCAGTTCAAAGATGCAAAAGTTCAGCTCTGATATTCTGAATTATGTTATATGTTCATTTTTCCTCAGCTGGAAACAAAATTTAGAGACCACACCAACAAGACGATGACAGAGCGGGAGGAGCCCTTCAGCTGTGTTGTCAAATTTGCAAGCACCAACCTCCTGGAGTCACTCAGACACTGTGCATCTTCAGGTACTAAGAATTTCTGAAAGAATTCAGTCAAACAGTAACTAGTTTTGAATGGTGCATGCTCCGTGCAATTCCATAAATAACCACAGGAGGGCACATACATGTTCTGTCATGAATATCTCATGGTGAGTGCACTGGAGGTAAGGTGCGAGTGTCTAATGAGATGTTTTTCTGACACATAGTTGTGATTTCATTTTTTTTGTTTTTTTTTGTTTTTAGTTGGTCTAACTAATTTGAATGTATTTTTTTATATTTTACAGGAATTGCCTCCACCCCTGTTACACCTCTGCTCTCATCTATTCTCCAAAAAGGAAGGAATTATTTTGTCATCACAGACAATGGCTCTGGTCCCTCCACACAAACGCGGCAACCACAGACCTGATGGGTAACAGACCCCTTGATTTAAAGGACTCAGTGTGGCCCTCTTTTATTTCTGCTTCATCCAGTCCACACATCTCTCCCTTTTACCATTCTATCATTGATATCCTTGATAACATGTCTTTTGAAGAGTCATGGCTTCCTGGCTTCTGATGTTGATTTAAGATTCTAATAATGTCCTTTTCTGTCTTAATGTGTTTCTAGTTACACATATGTCAGTCATTTTTTGAATAGATTGTCATTTTTATCCTCTTCTGTTTGTAAATATTATACTGTTTTTAAGTCCAAATTGAATATAAAAGAATGTTTTTTTAATATTCCTAAATTGTTGTATTTTGTCTCATGAGATCCCTACCTAACACAATTGTACTGTAACTACCTTTCTAAAAACAACTGTAAAAGAATCCTAAAATCTCTGCTAAAATGAATTCCATACAAAGCTAATATAAGGCTTCAGCAGTTTGTGTGAGCCCAATGAAGTTTGTATCTTCACACTGACATTATTATTACTATTACTATTATCATCATCACCTTTTGGATCTGTGATGCCACCCAAAAGTGAAGACAAAAGACAAAACTGATCTTTTTTTACTTGAGTAATTCTGATAGAAATTGGGCTATATAAGAATTAACCATGAGTGGAACATTTCGTGGTGATTTGTAATGGGGACACAGAAATGTAGTTTTAACTCGGCACTATAGGTTTCTATTTCTTACCTTCTTTGTTATATTGTTTATTTGTGCTATTATTATTGTTTATTTCAATATTGGCAATATATCCTTTGGTTGCTGTGAAAAAAAAGACATTTCCCCTTTTGCAGGACAAATAAAGGAATTCTGATTCTGAAAATTTCACCCAAAGACGATAATTCAGTAATTTGAGCATACTGAATTTTGATTTTTGGGAGAACTTTTTCTCTGAGTTGTATATAAGGTACAGCAAAGCCTTTTAAAATACTATCAACCCACCCAGACACAGGCATATACATATTTACTAATATTTTTTTAAATGAGGAAACTCATGAACTGAAACTGTAACCCTTATTCTGCTAAACGGAAGTAGTATAGTAAAACCGGATGTGACGTAGGCTAAACTGCCCATAACGTCTCGGTGGAAGGTGGCACGGCAGCCTTTCAGGCAAAGCTGAGGGACGTTATGTCACAGCTCATTCAATGCTGCTTCTGGGGCTCTCTGCCAAACACAGAATGGACTGTCAACACAGAAACATGGCTGCCTCTGCAACGGGTAAGGGGAATAACAGAGATAACGCTGCCACGGACGGTCAGAAATGTCAAGGAGAGTCTCTGTCGCAGTCACGGGAAATAATCAAACCCACCATCACGGAGCTGACCAAAGAAGTGAGGACGAACATCCTCTGCACCGTGGAAGGATGTGGCAAGATTCTCCCCAACACACCTGCATTGAACATGCATCTTGTGAAGTCACACAGGATAAAGGTAAATAAAGGTCTTAAACGCCGTTTTAATGCTCGTGTGGTTTAGGGGTGTAACCTAGGTAACTGCGATGCTAACGCGGCTAACTCAGGGTCGTGAAAACACTGTCATAAAAACTGGAAAACGCAAGTCATCCGTAACAACTTCGTTTTTTAGCAGCAGTAGGGATGCTTCGCAAGCACGACGTTGGTTGAAAGTTTGCCTGGTTTTCCCTTTTTTTATGTGTTTTAATCTCGCTAACATTTGTCTAACCTGTAACGTTAACCGGTAAGTTAGGCGAGCTAGCTACCTTGTAACTAGCCGCTGATGTCATCAATTAATGACTTTAATCGCAAGTGATGACGGACTCTAACAGCAAGTTCTGATCATACTCATCCTTATAGTGGATTATTTAGTAGTTGTAAGCAGGTATATGAAGAAAATTTCATATTGGGGATAAATCTGTTTTAACTTGTTTTTAACAACATCGTCTCATATTCATTCAGCCCATTTCCAGAACCAAACAGACATCAAAGTGGATGCAATCGCAGCATTTGGACTTAAGACTGCTGTGGATCCTGGTTCTGCTGTTGTCACTGTATTGGGCTCTTTCGTGGGAGGCAGTAGTTCACTGTTTCCCCTCCATGAATGAAGTTCTTTGCTGCGAAAAGGCTGCCCTTTGACCTGCAGTAGACTAAGCTCTTTGTTAGGAATAGGTGAATGTTAGAATTTGAATGAGCTCTTAGACATTAGTCCGTGTGGCCCTGCCAGAGGAGTGTTTAAAGACCCCACCATATGAATTTCACAAAGTCTCACTTGGTCATGGTTTAAAATAGGTCTGTTTCACCTCAATGCTCGATCATCAGAGGTGTCAATAAACAAAGATACAGGAAGTTTTATAGCTGTTTGTCATTGCCCTTTTTTAATCTGTCTTGATTGTAATGGCAGATACAAATTGAAGGGAGGTCAACATCTGCATGAAACTGGTTTCAGTCAGTACAGGGCAAAACACAGTGGATTAAAACAAACAAACAAAAAAATCAATATTTCAGTACACACCAGGATAGACTGACAAGATTTTATGTATAATACAAATGGCGTCAACAAGATATTCTAGTTGATATGATGACAAAGTTCTTTAAAGGGGCAATTATGTAAGAATTGGCCACCTGTTGAATTCATATTCAAAACAAACAGGGGACAGTGTACTGTATCACCAGAGTAACCAATAACTGTAACTGGCGTTAGCGAGTTAGCTCGGTTAGCCATGCAGCTCGCGGACCGAAACAGAGGCTCATTGAACATGGGAGTGTTGGTGTTTACACTGCTAGCACAGGAGCTCTGGGCCAGGGGGAGGGCTTGGGCTAACTGGTTCATCGTAATGTCAAAACTATAGTTTTTTTTTTTCAAATTCTGTTGCTAATCTTAGTAATTTCCCCCCCCAATTTTTTCATCTAAAATCTGTACAAATTGCATCTTTAAATGCTGGAAGAGCTCACGATGCTTTGTCAGCTGCATTATTCATGAAGTCGGACTGTAAGATTGAGGCATGGTGTAGGGACACCATATCTGTTTATATTACATCCACTTTAACGCTGCTGTAACTTAACTGCATCATCGTACAGGAGTAATGTGTTTGCTGAATACTCTCTCTACCTGATGCATTTCATTCGAGCTCATTCCGTCAGACCAGTTCAGACTCCTCATATGTTTAATGTGACTGTTCTGGGTTGGCTTGTGTCCGTCTTCCTGTCCACATCACTTGCCTCAGCCCAGCAGTAAGAAGGAGCAGAACTGGACTATTTGTCTGACTTATCACGATAAAGATTGCCACTTAAAATGCTGCGGATTGACCCTGGCATTGCAACAACAATGAGCCTATGTTTGCTCCCTCATTTTGCTCTCAGCCAGAATACTGACTGATGACAAATAACGTCCTGACGTGACTCAGACTTTAGCCAAGGAACAGATAATGTAGCTGAAGCAGAGTGCCAGAGCGTTCATTGCTAACACAATGTCTGTTAATGCTAACCCCTCATGATGAGCCAGAGGGTGTTTGTCAGTTCGAGCTGTTGTGCTTCCTCCAGTGTTCCAGCAGACGGAGGTGACCTTGACCACTAGAAGGCTGCAGTATTCATGACCGTTATGGAGCGCGGTGGTTTTGTCTGTTTTCAGTGCGCCGGGTACATTCAGTGTAGTTGCTGTTATCTGCGATAAGTGTGCTATTCATTGACTTAGAATATACAACGTGCTGACAGCTGCTTTAGCAAGTCTGCCTGGGGACCTAATGAGGAGGAGGAGGAGGAGGAAGAGTGCTACATCACTGTTGAATCCCGAGTACTACCAGGCTCATTATTTCTCTGTTATGTAAAGCAAGCTCTACTGTACGACGTTATATAATATTTACCTACACTGAAAGGAGAGCAAGGAAATGTACAGCCCTCACTTCTGTTTTCAGTAGTCATTTGTATTTTTTAGGTGTACAGAGTAGTTGACGTTTAGAGCAGTTACTCTAAGATATATTATAGGTCAAGTAAATATGTCAGATCATCAGTTCAAACCTTGATAGTCAGTCACAATGTAAACCTATTAGACTGCTAGAAATCTGCTCTATCTCTTAAATTACCTGAAAGCACTACAGGCCTTTCTGTTGGTTTCTGTTACATTTGTGATGATTTAGGAATTTGCAATATTCTATATCACTCACTGTAAGATGTAAGGGTGTGACATACAGTCTATAATGCAAATGTCCCTCTGCTTTTTCCTCTCTTTTTGTCTTTTCACTGGCATCGGCACCCTCAGGATGGTATGGTCAATCCCACGGTCAGAAAGGACATGAAGGGCTCTCAGAAGCTTTACTGCTGTCCAATCGAGGGTTGTCCCAGGGGACCAAACAGACCTTTCTCCCAGTTCTCCCTGGTTAAACAAGTAAGCCTTTTTTTCTCCAGTACCCTTTAACCTTTCTGTTCAATCAGCGGAACAAACGTATGTGGTGTCAGTGCTGTGAAATAGCCTGTAATGTATTATTCAGCACCAATTATCTTACAAAAATCAATTTGACAGGAGCGATGTAGCACTGAGTTCTACTCAATCATCTAGTGTTGAGAAATACAGAATATGTTTACAGGATTTATTAGACCCCTGCTTACTGAAATCCTTTCACATTCCAAGCCTCTAACCTCTTTTCTATATGATGAAATGGATTTAACTTTTACTGTCACCCTACAGTTTCTGGATGACGCAAATCCTCTTCACTTAAAATCATGCAAACAGAAGATTTAAAACATGCACTGTGCATAGCTATAAAAATATTCAGTTCAAGAAAAGCACTTTGTGTTTCTTCCCACCCACCATTAGCATTAACATCTGTTCTCTGACAGCTGGATCATCAACATCTGCTAAACACTGGGAAAAATGCCCTAATTTCCCTTTTTTTCATAAATGATACAGTGGACTATAGCTATTTTTGGATCACTAGACAAGATTCCTGTTGCCTTGATTATGTCTAAGTGTCCTGTGAGGTTTTTAATGTTGTATTTTTATTTATATGCTCTACATTCTGTAAGTTAGTAATGATGTCCATGTGTTTAAAGCTGCTAATCTGTTTTATTTTAGCACTTTATGAAGATGCATGCGGAGAAGAAACACAAGTGCTTCAAGTGCAACAATGGCTACAGCACGGAGTGGGACCTAAAGAGGCACATAGAAGACTGTGGGAGGACTTACCACTGTACATGTGGGTGCCCCTACGCGAGCAGGGCCGCGCTACTCTCACATATCTACAGGACGGGTCACGAGATTCCTTCAGAACACAGGCATGTACACGTTTGACCCAGAGTGATTTTTATTGTTTCTTTCATTTTGGCTAAAAAGTCATTTTTACTCATTTGTTTTTTGTTTTTCAGAATTCCTCCAGTTAAAAAGCGAAAAATGGAGAAACTGTTGAGTGGTTCTGAAAAGGTTAAGATCAATGAGCCGACCTGTCAGATCATGTCTGCCAGTAAAGAGCTGATGGAGACTGCTCTCCCTTGTGATACAACAGTTCACATGCCAGACTCAGTCGGTCAGAACTCAAACCCCCGTAGGAGCCTCCAGAAGTTGCTCCTACCGAAGCCCAAGATGGCTTTGGTCAGCGTTCCTGTGATGCAGCTGGCCCACCTGCCTGTCCTTCTTCCGTCTACAGAAAGTGGCGCCCTGAGGTCTGTAGTGCTGGCAGTGGACAGCCAAGGCTCCCTCAGCACCCTTCAGCTCCTGCCACAGGCCACAGGAGCTGTGGTACCCCAGCTTGACGCGAAGAGTTTGGTTTTCAAGGACAGCATGCCTACTTCCCGCTCTAGCTTGGGGCCCATTAGCACAGGAGTGCAGGTTAGTCTGGACCCTGCAAGCACAGAAGACACAGCCAGCGGCCCGGCTGGACAGCGAGGAAGAAGCACCTCCACCACCACCATTCAGACGGACAAATCGTATTTGTCCAAAATGCCCGCTGGAGTGGGGCTTGGGGACGGAATGGGCTTGTGCTCTGTGGGTGAGTCCTCAGTGTCGTCCTGCTCCCAAACAGACATCAGTGTGAGTGCCCAGGTCCTCCTGCCGGTCAGTGTTGAAACCCAGACATTCTACTCTCGGGCCAAAGCCACATCCACTATTGGAGCTCAGACAGACAACCAGTGCATGAGCCAAACTCCCTGCGTCTCCTCATCTGTGCCCCCCTACAGAACCAGGCAAACACAGACTTACTTTGCCATGCCACACTCAGAGGAGAAGGCTCAGGACCAGGCTATCATGTGCGCTGAACTATTTGGCGGCGACTCCCTCAGTGTCTCTACCCAGACAGCTCTGGACATGGATGACACCCTCACTGCAGCAGGAAGCAGTATATATGGGGACTCAAAGTCAGCGGGTGGTCTGTGTTTTGCGGTGCAGACGGATGAGCTCAACTCAAACAATATGGCAGACAACCAAACCCAAACAATGACGCTGTTAAATGACCTAGAAAACATTCTGTCTGACAGCATGTCGGGCCACCAGGTGCTCACAGAGGCCTCCGCAGGCTGTGGGTCAGGTCTGGGCTCTGTTCAGGAGCAGCCCAATGGCATTGACTTTGACTTTGAAGAGTTTCTCAATGCTGTGCACATCCAGACACAGACAGAGGAGAGCGAGCTGGGAGGACTGGGTGGGGACACGCCGCTGGAGTCTCTGGACATCCAGACCCAGACGGACTTTCTGCTGATGGATGAAGTGGACCAAGGACGAACCCAAGCTAGCGACTTGGAGCTATTTGATATTCAGACTCAGACGGACCTCAATTTCCTGCTGAGCGCCGGAAGCCACATGCCCCTGAGCAGCATCCTACGACACTCGAGCTTTTCCATGAGCACAGAGTCGTCAGATACCGAAACCCAGACTGATCTCCCGTCATTTGCCACAAGCCTCTCTGCTCAGACCCCCGTCAGTCAGGGTGAGCACGGAAGGCTGCTGAACAGCGCAGAGACCCAGACCGTGCCCAGCCAGGCAGACGGCCTGGGACACCTCTTCCTGACGAGCAACGAGACACAAACTGTCATGGACGACTTCTTGTCAGCAGACCTGGCGTGGAACATGGAGTCCCATTTCAGCTCTGTGGAAACCCAGACATGTGAGGAGCTTTGTGCTCTCTTTCAGCAGCCAGAGAAACCCAACAGTTGAAGCCCTTTCAGCATAAGCTTTTGCACTATCGGTTTCCTCATCTCTGCTTCCTGTGAGAGGAATCAGTCTTAGCTGTCCTCCAGCGGACCACAGTCTTGGCAGTAAGAAGTCTGCGAAAAAATGTCTTTGAACATTCCACTGGAGACGTCATGTCCAGAGCCTTTCCAGGTATACTGTATATCCTGACAGCTCAGCTGCACTTTATTAGCTCAACGGGCATGAATTATCAGCTCCTGTGATGGTTTACATATTTATTTGCACATAAAGTAACATATTGTACGTGTCTTGTCTGAAATGCCAGTTTACTTATTATACATTTCAGTGTAAAACCGCCATGACTGGTTTTCACTGTTCAGTCTTACTTGCAGTTTAAAAATGACTCGAAACATTTCATTCACGTCAGATCTGCACTTGAAAGGGATGACATCTTCAGATGTTTGCGGCTGTCGAGACGAGGCTTATGAAATTGGTACCCATATATGACGGCTTTCTGATATGCATATACTGCATGAAACAAGCTCATCTAAGCTGTACAGCAAACAACGCTGTGCGTATAGTTTACGTATCTTTGGAAATGTGCATGAAGCCTTTGCTTGGTCAGCAGTACAGAAGCATTTAAAATATCTATTCTCAGCTTGTGTATCTGATGGCTGCCTTTGTGGATGTCGCCTCGTCAGTGGCAGCAAAACTATCAACTCTCAATTACATCTTGTCAGCTTTGCAGCCAGTGGAAAACTTGTGCAGTGAGTGATCAGCTTTATGTTTTCCAACATAAAAAAAACCCCACAAAGCCTTCGATTGTGAACAAGGCTTTGCTCAATGCCGTTGAGATGCATCTCTGGCAGACACTGTTACTCTTACAGACGTGTCACAAACTTTAAAAAAAAAGAAATGTTTGTCTTGTCAGTTGTTGCACATTTTTCATTGAAATGTGATTGTGAAGTTTGATGTTGTGTAAACAGTTTTTTTTTTTTGTGTCTTGGCCTCTATAGCTAAGCAGTCAGTACACGTCAGTAAGCAGACTAGGCTGTCGTCGTCTTTGACTTATTCATTAGCTGGGTGTAAGTGTATACAGTAGCAGCAGTACTCAGTGCTGTAGTGATCCAGTGACGTTACTGTACAGAAACACATAGTGGATTAGAGCAAGGATTAGCATAGAGTTGTTGTACGTATTCGCCACCTGATTTTGACTGAAAGGAGTCCTGTTTAATATCTTCTGTTACAATCGGCAGATTTCCACGCTTTGAAAATTGGCCAGTAATTTTAAATTTAACTTTGTTCTCTTTTCCCAGCTACTCAAGTTAAGAATATATTTTTCACTCCACCGTTGCACCGAGTTACCTCATGAAGCACAGGCACCATATGCAGTATGTTCTTCTAAAGAACCTAGAGCTCTTGGCCTTGATTATCTGTTTATTTTGTTACGTTGGTGCCTTAACCCAAGTATTAGCTTTAGTTCTGTTAAAAAAACTATTTGCTGCTTTATATTCATGAACAGATTCACACTAGGATATGTTTTGGAAAACGAACAAACGCTGAAAACTTGTCAGAATCCTTTCGGTCTTTTGCTTTGCATGTTTAATCCATCCTGTATTTGTGTCTCCATCATGACTGCATGAACTACTGGAATGTCCCTAATTGTTCTCCATAGTCTCTATGGAAAGATTTCTGTTCCGTCACTTGAAATTAATGCTATGCAGCATTTTATCGTAGATGTTTTGTTTCACTATTTTTATGGACTGATGGTAGATTCTGTTACAGTTTGTACTGTAGATGAAGAATGTACAGAACATGACACTGTGCCCAAGTATAACATGCTCTATATTTTGCACCTCATCTAAGCAGTTAAAGCATCATTTTCCCTCTGTGGATAAAGATTTTGACACTCATGTTAAATTTCAACATTTTCTTGTACTGAGATTAGTACTTCTACTTTGTGGTTCTTGAATTTAAATGGAGCACAGCTGCTCCCTGCTTGTTTAGTGGCACGGGGGAAACGCGTTGCTTCAAACGGAAGTACGTGCAGAAGCCTTGTCAGTCTCAAGTTTCAGTTACAGTGCTTTATTTCTCTCTCTGTTGGGAGTGCATGCTGATACTTTCCCAGCACAAAATATTTGTATTTAAGCAGAATTCGAGTTTCTGTTGCCTCTATGTGTAGAGTTAATGGCTGCCTTGATTAATTGTTAAAGCTACACTACAGATGTTGCTAATAAACTGCTGGAAAGTGTCGACTGTGTTCTTTGTCACTTATTACAAATCATCACAGATCAAGCAGGATTCATCTTTTCACCCTGATACTGTTTCCTCAAATGTCGATCTCTGGCTTGTGCTTGATATAGCGACTAAACAAATCAGTTTTAAGTAACCATTTTTATTTTACAAGCACATTCAGGTAAGACAAAAGGTAACATCAAATTAGGTTAACACTGCCACCCTCATGACGACAGGACAATCCCACTAAGAGGATTATTTTTTTATGATACAGGGCAGCTAAACAACAAAGAGGTAGTATAACAAAGCAAAGTAACAAGATCCTCCCAGTTGTGAATTATGTTACAGCACTAATTGGCTGGCCTTTAAAGACCAACATGACACAGACACGGTATGTTCAGGGATCTCTACACAATGCTGCACCGGTGACCATTAAACATAAGCCGGACCCCGTCCACAGTCACCAGGAATCACCTCCTGACTGATAGAAAACTTTAGTTTTATTAAATTAAAATTGACAGAGTAGTTTGGCAACAGTTTATATCATCATCCTTTATAGTCAAAGGCTACAGTGCAATGCTTGAGGGGAGAAAATATAGGAGAAAACACCACTTTCTCATGCTCTGGTTAGTTTCTTTTGAGATTAAAGAAAGAAACTGGGCAAAATAGACATTTAAGTGCTTATTTTAGTTCATATTTTGTTTCTGTAAAACTTGTGAATCAGCACACATTTAATTCGATGGCATATTTAAACATACAATATAAGAGTTCTTGGAATAAAAGATAAAAACAATTTTCTTAATGCAAATGAGGTTTCATGGTGATATTTGTCTTATTCCTCTGTATTCTGAAGGTTTTTACAGAGGGCTTTGTTCATATACATGTGTCCATGTGTCATTCACAGCCTGATTTATATAATATTCTATCTTGTAAACATGGCAGTTTTGTTGTTGTTGTTGTTAAGGCTGTTGACAGTACTTTTTGATCTAAGACATATCCAAAATTCCCTCTGTACAAACCTTTGAAGCTTATAAACAACAATTTTGAACCTGACTTTATCTTGTTCCAAGTTCTGTTCTGTGAATGTATGTAAACCAGTGCATTTTTTAATTGTTAATGCACATTAACGTAGTTGAATATACTATTTCAGAAGTGTCTTAATGTAGGTTATCAACTGCGAAAGTTTCGTGGTGATATCTTTTATCTTTTATCTGTTCACCTGTTGCGTCTCCCCTGAAATTGTGACACAGCTGAAGCTTAAGGTTGAAGCTGAAACAGAAAGTGCGAGGCAGGCACACGGCCAACCATGCTTCTTATGAGGTAGTTGAAACCATTGCTGGGTAACTAGAACAACAAGAACTCATCAGAATGATATAAAGGCCCAAATGACATATACATAACATTTCAATGGTCATGGTTTGTTTGGACTGAAATTGAATGCCAGACTGAATACTCAACTAAATTAAATTTATAAGTTACTTTCATGAGCATGTCTATTCTTCCAGTTAACTATTTTGATGAAGACATTGGATGGCGCAAGATAAGAACCAGGTTGTTTTTACTTGGATGAACCTGAGAGTTAATAATCATTGCATACATCGTCAGCAGCCATGTTAAACATTTATTTCACAGCCATCATACACCTTGATAGCGCACACAGTCTTACTTGGGCGCAGATGGACTTGTGCGCCTGCTGCGGTGCCCGAGGGTTTGAGACTCCTGCCCATCGAGAAGCTAGTGCGGTGTGCCGTGTCACGTCTGGAAGACACAGGTACTTGACACTTCTTGTGGAGTGACATACTTGCAGCAGAGAACAAGTGGGGGTCATGCTGACATGTCCGGAACTTGGAGGTCAGGTTAGAGACGGTTTCCACTCTTGTTCCTCTTGTCCCGCCCTTCAGATCAAACATGAAACAGTTCTCCTCCATGGTTTCTCCATCTGCAGCCCTCCTGCCACCGACTCTCTGAGGATTCAAATGTAGTGATGCAATCGGTGGTAAGAATGTGAAGTTTTTAATAGGGAGCACTGCATTATTATGCCTATGGTTGGGCTTCTGGTGCTTCGTTGGCCTGTTGTGCACAGCAGACGCTCTGAGCATCCCTTTGTCCTCTGACTTCTCTTCCAGTAAGAGATTTGACATGACCTTTTGCATTACATCGAGGATGGGTGACTCTGAGGCATCTTCCTGCAGACCTGCTACAGCAGTGTTACTCCACCATTCTGTGTACTGGTTAACTGGCATGGATTTCTTAAAGCTAGGTAGGACCAGGTGAGACTCAAAGCGGCGCTCTGCAGCACTGGCTGAGCTGTCTGCATTAGGGACCTGTGGGTAAACAGACAAGGGGGGCAGGTTGTCCACCTCCTCATGCTTTGGTTTCTTCTCTCTCTTCTGAGTCACGAGTATGCAGCTCAGTGGGGCAACTCTGGCCCAACCTTTGACCTGTTTTAAATGAAATATGATACAGGTATAAAAACAATAATTAATAATATATTTAATTTATTTTGCCAAGTCAATATATATTGAAATTAAAGCAACGTAAATGAAATTATGCAAATTTTTCTTACTAGGGCTGCACATTTAGTTGAAACATACTCACTTTTTTGATAAATGTAAAATGTTTTGTGTGACAAAACATTACAATGAAGTACTACAAAGCCACAAGGTGATGCCTTGGAATACGAATTCTGCTGATTAGATGTTAAGAAAACATGTCTGTTTGGTATGGAGACAGCAACAAATGTCACATCATCGGGATTGTAATGGTTTTTTCCATGAACATGAAAATTGTGTTCCAAAAAAGAAGATCCCCACTAATCATAATTCACACTGCAGTTGTTACACCTGTCAAAATAGCCTCAACGTGATTGTTTTTATCATGTCATGCAGCTCTATTTGGTACCAATATCAAAAAAAGTACTATTCAGATCAACAGCTGACTTTTGTACAGCTGTTCCTCTCATTTGATAAAGTAGATCAAATCACTTCATCACAACCTCACCTATGATGACAATTCACAAAAAATCGATAAAACCATGTGCATGGTACAGCTTTTATAGACAGATGGACGCCACTAATGGAGTTAATAGGGAAATATTGGGACTCGGACTGAAGATGTGCGTCTCAGTAAGGTGAATTTATAGACGCCCCATGTTTAGTTTTATTTTGACAAGTTTGTTTTATTTTCAATGTTGTCTTTATTTCAATTTGTTTTGATTTATGATGATGCATGTATCTTACTGTGGAAATGTTTGGATATATAAGACCTCACAAATATTGTAACCCCTTGTAAAGGATGGCGTTAATCTATCCATCCATCCATTGTCTGTAACCGCTTTATCCCTTTTATGGGGTCGTGGGGATGTTAATCTATGTCTGATGTAAAAGGGGATTCAAGACAAAATAAAATAATAATTAAAAAAACAAGCTAATGAAAATCATGTAGCTGTTGTAACA
>CAEMYA010002058.1:1693773-1713517 GCA_903131615.1 Diplodus sargus
AAAAAAAAAAAAAAAAAAAAGATATTCATTCACTTACAGCTTCTTGCCAAACAGAGTAACAGTGATACTCATGTGGCTCCAGCTCTTTCAAGAACTCCTCCTCACTGATGTCAAGTAGGGCATCAACTTGTCTCCTATCTGGTGTCCTGCAAGGAGGCTGCTCCCCTACTGTGCTGTCCTTCAGTACTGGAAGCTGCTGGTCTGAGCCGTTCACAGCCGTGTGGATATCTTCTTCTAAGGTCTCCATTATAAAGTTTACCCTCTTACTCCATGGTGATATCTGGGGAGGAAAAAAAAGTTAATTGGGGGAGTTAATTAAAAAGCTCGGCTAGCTACATGGTTGAGTCACACAAACACACAAATACACAATGGACTGAACTTCACTCACCAAAAGGAAGCAACATGAGTCCCTGCAGCATTTTTAAACGTGTTGGTATTATCATTTTCATAGCCGCTGCTGCCTTTTCCGTGGTGCTTTTCTCTGCGGCCGACACAGTTTTCCCAGAAACTCAAGTGCAGAAAGTAGCCGAATGCCTTCGGAGACGAGCTGCAACGCCGTCGTCATAGCAACATGTAGAGGCTGCGGCGGAAGGCGTGACGTAGCGGAAAGGGGCGTGGCCGAAGCGTCTGATCCATAATGAAGTGTTAACATCTCTGTTATGCAATGCCTTAATTCTTAATTTACACGGTATACCCCGCGGTAATCCGGTGATTTGCGCACCATAGGAGAGAGTACAGTGGAAGAGAATACAGAGGCGTGTGATAGTAAACTGTAAAAAAATAACAATAAAAATGACAGAGAGTTGAATTAAAGTGTGCTTAAAATGTGTTTAATTCTCGTCAGGGTCGCAGTAAAGAAGAAAAAAAAGGAAGTTAACCGGTTCACACAAGTGAAGGAGGAGGAAACCATTTTGGTCAGCTGGAACGTTGTGTTCTGCACGTAGACGTCAAACTGCGCGCTCACATCAGCTGTGTGTGTGCGTGTGTTAGAGAGAGAGCGAGAGAGAGAGGCAGCATGTTCTTCACATGAAAACGGAGATGTGACGGTCGCTGCTCAGAGGAAGGTGTTCGCTTTTTTATTCCTTTTCTAACCCGCGGACAGACGGACGGAGGGTTATGTTCTTCGAAAGCCGGTACATCAAACTACCGCTGGCGCACATCTCATCACAGCTTGGGGTTTATTGGTCCAGAGCAGCGGAGAGTCAGCCTGTGACGCTGCCGGCGCACCTATCCGCGAGGGGGATCTCTGACACCTGACGGCTCCGTCTCTGGACACGCGCCGGTCTTTCCCATCACGACCACTTCGGCTCTGCAGTGCGGGATCTGCTGCGTTTTATGGAAGCGGAGTCTTCGCACACTACAGTCGTGGTCATGCTGCCGCCAAAGAACTGCCTGCCGAGGAACTACAGCTGCATCGCTGGACTGTTCGGGAGCCTGGCGGCGGCAAACCCGCGGCTCGAGGATGGGGACGATTTGGAAATAATGAACGGCACCTGCGAGCCCATTGAGACCACCGTCGTGGACGAGAGACCGCGGGGCAGGGAGATCTTCCTGAAGCCTCCACAGAGTCCCAGCCTGCGTCGGAGGTGCAAGTCGCTGCCCACGCCCACGGAGAGAGCAAAGTTGGAGATCTCCCGCAGCAGGAGTCCTACCAGCGAGAAAAAGGTCCGGTTCGCCGACTCCCTGGGTCTGGAGCTCATCTCGGTGAAGCACTTCGATGACACGGATGAGCCGGAGGTGCCGGAGCGCATACTGGCCAAACTCCCCAAAGGACCCCTGCACCCTAATCACATGGAGACCAAATTCCCCCGGGGCCCGTCGCAGTCCGTGTTCATGGAGTTGCAGTTCACCAACCCGGGCACGCTCCCGGGCTTCGAGCAGAAAGTGAGGGAGGTGAAAGTCATGCTGGAGAGCGTGGAGGCGGACGAGTTCAGCCTCTCCGGGTTCGTGCGCGTGTTGAACCTGGCCTTCGAGAAGAGCGTCCACCTGCGCTACTCTCTGAACAACTGGATAACATTCATGGACAGCTTGGCGTCCTACGTCCCCAGCTCCAGCGACGGTGTCACCGACCAGTTCCGCTTCAAGATCGTCACGCCCACCTACCTCGACAGCGGAGGCACACTGCAGTTCGCAATTAAGTACTGTGTCGGCGGCCAGGAGTTCTGGGACAATAACAACGGGAACAACTACAAAGTGCGGCGTCACCGGTTCAAGATGTCCCCGCCGCGGGAGTGGGAGAACGGATGGATTCACTTCATCTGAGCTCTGTGGTCAGCAGTGGGCACACTGCGTGCGTAATTTTTTGCGCGTAATTGATCCCCGGGTACCTTAACTCTGACTGTAGCCTGTTAAAGATTAATTTTGTTCAGCCATTGTCAGCTACACACCGAAAACGACTTCCCACTGTAAATCGAATATTTTGGTAGCAGATCGAGTGTATTGAGCCCGTGGATATAGGTGCCTGAATGTGGGATGCTGTGAGATAATTTGCCTTGATGTCAGGGCGCTGTACAGCTTGGTGCCCTTTGGGAGGGCATGTTCACGTTGCGTAATGTGGAGACACGTGCCACGGGAAAAAAAAACGTGCCGGGCAATGCCGACCTCGGGCATCGCTGTTGCTTTTTCGGGAGATGCGTTCAATTTGTACAGTGGTGTTGGGGGAATATTTCAATTATCGGTTTGGTTTTGCATGTGCGCAAAAACGTCGGCTTAAGGTGAAGAATGAAGCATCACATCTCGGCTGATGTGATCTATAGGCTGAGGGGGGACACACACGTGTAGCTGAGACGACAGACAGACAGATGTTTCATTCAAGAAATTCAATGTCATAATTTCCCACTATCATGGTAGTGAAAATGCCTTATTTTGGAGCCATGATGTGGGACTTTTGCATTGAATGTTGTACAGTATTTTTTTCTCCAGTCGGCTTGAATAGATGATCAGATTGTCATCATTACTCTGCTATTTTAAAAATAAGGCCTACGGGCAGTGGGAATGAGTTAGTGTCCATTACCTGTGGCCTTCCAATCCAGGGACATTATACTCAGTCATGAATCTTCCTTTCAGCCATACTTTTGTACCAATAGTACATTTTGTACTAATTGAAAAACTAATTCGACAGATTCTAAAATCATGGGGGCCTCACTAAAATCAGAAGATGATGAACGCTGAACGTTTTCTTTCAAAAAGTGTCCCCAAATTAAAACTGCATCATTCATATTCCATCACATCATGACAGCTATGCTGTAGTGATGGGCAGCTTATGGGTTTTTTTCTTTTTTTTTCTTTTTTTCTGAATGAACCTCTTGAACGTGGTTGTTGTCCCCCCCAAAGGAAAAGGAATCTGGTAGCTGTTTGCACGGTTAAATTTACCTCAGATGACTGGACTCTTCTTCAGGTTGATCGCTATTTTCACAGCATTCCTTTTTTTTTATTCTAACGCAGAAAAAGTGTTCACTCACTTCCGATGGCCTGATCTCACTGTGTAACTCGAGTTTTTTTTTCAGAGCAGTAGACAAAGTAGCATAACTGTTTAACCGGCTCCTCTCCTCAGTCACCACTGTGCAAGCCTAGTGCTGCTCCTCACACCCCAAGTGTATTTGAACCACGTGACTGGCTGACATCTCCAAGCCTAACTATGACAAACTGTTGCTGACTACGTCATTTCTGTACCACGAGCCTTCATGTATGTTACTCTCACAGTCCTCTCCAGACGTCAGCGAACATTACATCCATACGTTCTTTTTATGAATTCATTCTTCCAGACGTGCTCGCAATCATTTCACATCATTAACGCAGTGTTTATGGCAAACCAGCTTGCATGTTCTAGGCAAATGAGTTTTCCTAAAGGCAGGCTTTTTTTTTTTTTTTTTTTCAATGTAGAAAGTTGAGACTCCAGCTAAGCAAGCAGAGCAGAGGCAGGCGGGGCTGCTTTTAATTCCAGCGCTCTGCCCTGCAATCTGAACATCGCTCTGTCCTTTGTTTACATCACCGTGGCCTCGGAGGGAGGCTCTCCATTTAATGAGGCCATCAGGTGGGGATGTGGATAAAGACTATTCCTGTAACCACTTAGGTTTTTGGAGCAGCTCCACTGTGAATCCATCAGCGGTGTTTATCTCTGAATCCGACACACTTGTCGAGCATTACAAAATAGTCCCTGCTGAAGCGAGTCGAGGCCGGCGCTGAGTTGATGTTTTGCTTTAGCCTCATGTATCATGTACAGAGCTGCGTTCCCTCTCACGTGTTTATTTGGAATGCACCGTGGATGTGAACAGGTCCGGCCATCGCAGAGCTTATGCTGTGTGCTATGTTGTTAGATCAGTGGCATAATGTCCGCTTTTGGTCTGTGTACAATTTGTTAAAGCGCCCATGCCGTGTAATACCAGAAAGCATTCATTATCCAGGCTGAGACTACTGATTTGGGTACAAAGAGATGCATCAATAGCAGTCAGTCGCTGCCAACACAGACTTTACCATCACCATTTTTTGTTTTTAACATTAAACAGGACTTGCTCTGTTAAGAACTCGGCGCACATTTGCGATTGCCTGACGCAGGCGACAGCATGAATATGATGCTTTTGACCCGGCGCCGCTGATGTTATTGGTGCATCCCTACCATGAGGAACAAATGAAGGGCTTCTGGTCTGATCTTCACCTCAATGTAAAACATAGCATTTTGCATCAGAACTCACTGATATATAGATGTGTATGTAAATGTGTAAATGTTTCATATTGAATGTCTTCCTATTACGGTTCTATGTTGTGTGTATTTTGGAGCATCTTTAGAGCAGAACTGAGGGACGCGAAAGGGGAAAGTTTGCTATGCGATGTGAAAGTGGAAGGACGACTTACGAGGCCAAACTAAAGCACACTTATTATTCAATTCAATACTTGCGAATTGTCAAATTGGTAACACTGCTAACTTGTGAGCATTCGGTCTCAAAGACTTTATCCCTGAAATATGAACTATGTATCAACATGTGAGCAGCATTTCTGAAATGAATTTATTGGAACCCGCCTGTGCACAACTGTAGATGTAATCTGCCTTACTCAAATATGAGATTTGATCACGAGAGATGTGAAGCACAGTTGGAAAAAGGCAAGTGCGCGTTGGTTAGGAAATAAAGTGACTTCAGATGGATGAAAACATGTGGACCATAGAAAAATGACGAAGGCTCATATCTGGGCAAGATGGATAATGTAAAATGCACTTTGGTATCTAATAACTTTTATCAAGAACGACTTATGATTGTAGTGAACAGACTGAGTCAAAGCAGGTCTAATGCACTTTGAGTGAGAACGCAGAAAGGGGCAGGGTTGCAAGTCACTATGAATATGAAAGCTTCTCCTGTGAATAGCTACTAACTGAAGATGTTTTCAATTCTTTGTTCTGTTAGACTTCACTTTTCTCTCACTGTGGAAAGCCTAATTCACTTCTGTCTTATTTCTAAACATTGTGAGGCTGAATTTATTTTGGTGATTTTTCTTTTTTTCTTTTTGTAAATCCTATGCAACCTCTTTTGTGTTGTAGCATCTGCAGTCACCTGACTGTGTTAATCTCCACTGTGTGCCGTCCAGGTTTTCTTTCTCTCTTTACAGTGAATGTTAACCACGTTTGCATGTACAGCTCTAACATACCATTACATTATATGTTCAGTTTTTAATGTAACCAATATTTTTGTTAAAACAACGATTAATAAAGGCATTTGTGATGGAAACCAAACACTCTTGTCAGTGATTTAAGATCAAAAGTCACCATTTCTCCCCAAACACTGAACACAATCTGTTGCACTGTTACAGTGTATTCAGACCCATCAGATCATTCACAAATCTCTTGTGGCAAAGCTTCACTGTTTCTGCTGTGATAGCTGACAACATCACTGTGACACACACGTGCCTGCAGAGCCGTTCACGTGTGTGTGTCCTCAAGGTGTCAGACCGTTAGGTCAGCTGAATCTCATTATCAGAGGGCAGCAGCCGGTCCCCTTTCATGAAGCAGCACACTGCAGTGGGCTGAAGTCATCGCCATTATAGACACGGCTGCAGACATGTCCTTGGATTGATTGCAGTCTGACGACACACGCCCCCTTCTGTTTATGAAAGGGAGGGGATGGAGCCTGAAGCAGGAAGAAGTGCAGCAGAGCTGAGCAAAGGCTCAGCAACCACAATGTAAAGGACAATTATATATGAAGCGAATGATCATATGGTATGCTTGACTAAAAAGTCCCCCTTTTAAACGTAGGTCAGTAATTTTCAGATTTTTACTCTAGTACTATTGATATGCATCACTTTCACTTTAACCAAAGTTGTATTTTAACATGATATCTTTACTTTTAATGAACTATGCGACTGGGTGCTTTTCACAACAGTAGCATCTTAGATAAATTGTAAATCTATTGTTAATTTAGCGTTGGTTATTATTAATTTTACTGTTATCAAACATTGAAATGCTTTACAAACTATTTATTAAGCTGTACTTAAAGCTAAATAAATAAACTGTAAAGGTTATAAACATCAGCTGTGACTTTATAATGGCCATCCAAACAATGTTTATAGATTAACTTTACAGTGTTTATTAACTATTTAACATCAGTGTCAACTTAACAATAAACAATTGCTTAAAGGTCATATTGATCATATGTTGTAGACAAATCTTTTTTTTTAAAAAATAATACATCAACATAGCTTGTAGAAATGTGGAGAAAAAGGTATCTCTTTTCCCTAAAAACATGCTTATGACTTTGAATTACTAAATTAAAAAATGTGTCGGGTCCAAATGAATACTTTTGACTACTTCTGTTTAAGGATTCTGACGGCTGGTTCCAGCTTCTAACAAGCTTACCTAGCTAACATTAGCAATGTTAGCTACAACAAACTGGCAGTGTTGCGACGTGAATGCAGTAGCAGGGGGAGATGGAATGCTGGTTAAGAAATGAGCATGGAAATTAGCTAACAACCGGCTTCCAGTTAAATACAGGAGCCCCTTTAAGATGTACCGACCACAATGGATCTTAACACTATAAAGCATCCTCATGCCTCAACATCACGTACGGCCATGCATACTCATGCATAAATTATGCATTGGTTCATAACAGCGGTGTAGCTCAATCATACACTTTCTGTTCTTTTCATGTCATGAGAGTTTTGTTAGCAAATAGCAAAACACAATTGATTTACAACCTCTTTATTTGTAAGAAACAATCACAATCGATCTCTAAACAGCACGAGTAATTCTTAGACAGGAAATGATAAGCCAGCGAGCATGCAATTAATCAAAGCCACAGTCTCCAGGGTCCATCAACAAAGCCTCCAACTCTTTCATCAACAGAATTAAATGGCTGATAATGGCACTCTAATTCAATATGGTCTTGACCCTGGAGGTGTTTTTGTTTGGAAAGCTGACACAATGACGTGTGCTACATTTAAAGCTTTGTCCGCGCTCCTGTAGCAAGTGTACGTTTTTCATGTCTTGCATTGGGGGGGCGCGTCTCTGTCAGATTAGGAACATGATCCTACTTAATCTCCATGTAAACCTGAGGCTATGCTGACTGAGCGGTGTCAGCCCACAGTTGGAGGGAAGTTCAGTTTAACTTTGCTTACTTTTGGTTGCGTTGAAGGCTTCATGACAGTCTGCAGCTGCTCTGCAGTCAGCATCTCAGCAACCACGTCAGTGTGAATCCATATGGCCGGTCAGTGAGAACCTGCTGGGAGATTCCAATTTAATTCTATAATTAGAGCAACCCAGCAGCTCGCCTGAAGTGGAAAAGCAGATAATTCTCCTGATTTAAGATAAAGAGATTAAGAAACGTCTAACATCAGTAAGTGGTGAAGCAGGAAATTAAGACCTGCACAGTTTAATTTGACTGCAGCCGGGCATCAAAGATACAAAGACAAGATACTACCACAAATTTTGCAGCAAAATGTACTTTTAAGCACGAGTGTGCCATCAAAAATACCATCATATATGTCAGAAAAGTGCATGTGTTGTACAGTGTAATTACCAAGCGGCAGTAATCAGGAATCATTGCCATGCTGTGCTTACGTAACTGCTGCGTGCGTGTGGTGATGACGCTGTGATTGTTCTCTCCCTCCGGCGCCTGACGTCATGAGACTGCAGCCACAGAGCCCTTTTTTCATCCCACCTGTGCAGCATCTCCCACCTCATCGAAAAACTGTGGCCTTAGGCGTCTAATAAAGCTGCCAAACCAACGCACACAGGTGTCATGATTTCAGGTTTAAATCATTCATGTGAGGCACTCGGGGATACGGCGTGCCATGAGATTAACTCTGACTCAGCAGCAGCTGGGCCTGCCGTGTAGGGTACAGCCACAACCTCGTCTCACCGAGCAGCACTGGACCTGAATAATTAACTGGCGTAATGATCTTTTGCAACTTTGGAAAATTCATGCTGTTGTTTCCTCTCACACAAACAAGATGGCTCCTGTGTTCCTCTGATCACAGCGGTTGCTCTTGCATTATTCCTCTCTATATTCACTAAACCACCCGTCATGTTCCTTCTCTCCGAAACTTCTTGTTAACCGATGAAATTTCTCCCATGTCTCTCAACACGTCCTCACTCACAGGCACTTATATCCACTGACTCACAGAGAGGAGAAAATCAGGTGTGGCAGGAGTCAGGCTGCGTCTTTGTCAAACAGTCTGCTCGCCTTCTTTTCTCATCCTCCTTATCACACATTTTATTTTATTCTTCTCACACAAGTCTTTCTTTCTCACTTGTTTTATCATTTTCTTTCACTCTTTCTTATCACCGTATCACCTTATTTAGATGCTCAATCCGATACAAAATCCTGCTGCATTATCAACACATTTTCTTGTCTTTTGCTGCAGTTGTGCTCGGTTTTTATGAAAGCACATGTGAACCCAAACAAATCACACATGAAAGGTCCAAAAAAAAACCAATGCATGTGTTTATCACGTGAATATGCCACAAAACACCCGGAAACCACATGTGCATTTAGATTTATACCACGTGAAGTGCAGTTTCACATGTTGAAGTCATGTGTGCGTTTTACTAGTTCACAAAGACGTAGATAGACATCATGCAGTATTGATGGAGGAGGAAGCCCAAGATGCTGCATGAAGCGCAGCAGAGTGGAAAAAATGGCAAGAGTTTAGCTTTTGTCCCATTCATGTGAAGAACCATTAGAAGGCCATACTAAGGAACAGAAATGGACAGCGCCACTTTACATTTAGTTAGCCAAAAAACTGACCTATAAAGAGCCGAAAAAGGTTATCTTAGGTCCAGTAGGTTCATCTGTATCTGTGGGAAGCTTTATTTTTGTGTAGAGCTCTCAGCGGATGTTTCCACTATCTTGAAAATGTCTGTTCAAGAGGAAGAATGATGATGTTTCCCCTCACTCCATATTTAGACATGGTGAAGGAACTCAGTTAAAGCGACTAAAACGGAAATACTTTCCTTACAAAAACAATGGCCTCGTGCCATGACCACATACTCTAGACTGAGAAGCTTCTGTGCGAGTGACTTATCATCTTCCGTAAAGACAAAGAATTGACCCATATAAAGTTACTGCTGTACTTCAGTAACACTGAGCTTAAATTATGTTATTTTCTTAATGTTGTTACAATGCTTGGTAACTGCACAGAATATCGCAGAACTACATAGATGTTTGTATAATAACAACACAGAAAAAAAAATGACGATGCCGTCCCAGCCGACGTTTACATTCCGACCCAGTGCAACATTATTGCATGAGTACTCATCAGTCATTATCTTCTCTGCTTTCATTTCTTAATCTCAACTACACACTGAAGCTGCACTAGAGTAGACAGCTATGATTGGAACTTGGTTACAGAGATCAGTGACGCAAAAGAAATGCCATCCAGTAGCCTAAAGTGGTGGGCCAATGTTCCCTTTCCTACCTCCCCAGTTCTGGCACCCTTGCTCTGACCACGCCCCCCAAAACTGCACAAATTTGCCACATCAACTTAAAAGGTGGTGGTATGTCAGCGGTGCGTTTACGTCTTGTTTCTGCTGCTCCCAAGTGGCCAAACAATGTCCTGAAATTTGACTCAGGAATATGAAATACCCCCCTTTTAATTTGTAGATTACTAAAACTGTATTAATGTTGACTTATTTAAAACAACAATATGTAACTACCTGGAGAAAGATAGTTGATTGCTGAGTCTCACCTCCCAGATCATCAAGAACTGATGTCAGGTAAGAGAGGACATCAGCTGAGGAGATCTCTCCCTCCCAGGGAATAAGTTCAGGAGTGAGGGTGGTGTTTTATTCACATTAATGGTTTACTTTGCGAATCGGCAGACTGTTCTTTCTCATGTTTGGGTTCGGAATAGTTTTATCTTACTGAAAAGCTGTGCAGTGTGACCATGACCCGAACATAAAAAGTGTTATTTTATGTTGTTACAGAGTGGTGAAATTCATGTCATCAGCCATCGCCGTTGGAAACATTAAGGCTGATTCACTTCTGCATTCATCGTTCTGTTGCTATTAGCTCTCAGGCGAGCTGTCGAACGTAAGTATCCCGAAAACGAGTAGTCTGGTCTTTTGTGCGTGAGATGTGAATCCAAAGAGCTGTATGAGCGGGCCTCTCTACCATCAATTACTGATTAGTATGCTGCTGATCTCCTTCTAGACCTCCCAGGTCTACCAGACCCTGCTTATGTAATAAAACAGCAAAGTTGTGTTTCATATGAGCCCAGCTTGAGTCATTGCACCAGAGAATATTGCTCTGAATAAAACAACAGGTACATTTCCTTCCTCATTTTAAAGTGTTTGCCCCTTTCCTTTCTTTCATTCTCCACTGTGTTCGTTTTCTCTTATCGCCGTGATTTTCAGATTCCAATCTGCTTCTCATCCCATGCAATTGCTGGTGCCCTCCAATAAATCAAACGTTTGTTTCTCCATTCTGCTCATTAGTCTCAGGAGTCTCTCCTTCTTCCTCCCTCTACATTTTTTTCACTGTCACTGTTCTCCTGGACTTTATCTGGTATTCAAATAGGCGCTACGAGCATTCAGACCACTGCAGACACAGTAAATTTCCTTCACTGGCACCAAGGAGGAACTCCCGGTCTGAGGCAAACTCATAAATAATCTACTGACCGAGACTGTTTCCATTTTTGCATCGGCTCTGCGTCGTATCAGTCTGACCTTAGATGGATAAACAGAAAGCATCGCGATGACAAACGGTTTGAAAGACCAACTTGGTAGGCACTTATAGAAAAGCACACATCAGTGCGCGCACACACACACACACACACACACACACACACACACTGAAGGACCATGTGGTGAGTGCAGATAATCAGCGGAACATTAAGCATCATCGCTTCCCAGCTGACAGGTCTGACACTCTAAAAATGGCCTGACGGTCAGATCAAGCTGGGCAACTTATTGAGGACTTTGGTAGGATAAATTCCTCGCAGCTAGAATCGATGTCAGCCACAGGGGTGAAAAGCATAATCAGTTTGAAGATATAACTAATAGTAACGGAATGTAACTGAGTCTATTTTCTCAAGAACTGTACGATTATTTCCACCCCAAGGCATAAAATGCTGTACTCTTTACTCGATTACATCTATTTGATAACTTTATTCACTTGATACTTTTCAGATTAAATGCTGCATCAGGGCCAAATAATCTGAAAAATATTGATCCAATAATCATCCAGGGTAATAAACAGCCAACCCATAGTATGTAGTACACACATACATGAACTGTAAATATAACTTTTGATACTTAAGATACTGTTTTATCAGATTATTTTAAGACTTTTACTCAAGTAATGTTTGTTTGGGTTAAAGCAATATTTTAAAAGGACATCTTCACATGACTCAAGTAAGACTTTGGGATATTTAAGACTTTTTACTACACTGCGTATTAATGATAAAAGTATGTACGTTACATTACATCAAAAGTATGTGAACGCTGGAATAAAGTAGGTGGGCACCAAATAATTATTTTTCCATATGTAATTGCTCAAAAACCACATTAATATGCTGCCATAAGAACATCTTGGCAGCACTGATCTTAAGCAATGAGGCGTTCAATTCATTCCGAAGGTGTCGGGTGGGGTTCTGTGCAAACTCAGGAAACTATTTCCTGTATCCTGCTTTGCTCACGGTGGCATTTTCATGTTAAAACAGGGCAGGACCTTCCCCTTAACTGTTACCACAAACCAGATTATTGTCTAAATGATATTGCATGATCTAGGTTGCAGCATTAAGATTTTCCACAACTGGATCTAAGGGGCAAAACCATGAGAAAAATCCCCTTGACTAAAAATACACAAAAGTATGTAAATGGGGGACAGGCCTGTGTTTGGATTTTTTTATTACGTAAACCAGGAGGGAGATGCTTCTTGGATTTGAGAAGCTGCAAGATTTAAGTGGATCGGAGCCAAGAGGTGTGGCTGAGACGGTGTACTGAATGAAGAAACAGGGGGAGGCTGTTTACAGTCGTCGTTTGAAAACCTCCAAGTTAGGTGAACTGTGGTCCTGGTTTGTCAGGCATGGCATTTTTAAGGCAGTGGTAGCTGCACCCAATGCATGCTGGGACACTCTGTTCCCTGGGACTGTGGGTGAAACCTTTTACTTAGATGAGCAATCTGGTTCACAAGTCATAAAAATAGGCGTGTGTGTGTGTGTGTGTGTGTGTGTGTGTGCTTATTGATACTCAGCAGTACAAGGCAGGGCAAATGTATTTGTATAGCACAATTCAGACACCAGGCAACTCAAAGTGCTTCACAGGGGCATAGAAATACATTCAAAACAAGTATCAAGAAACAAAACATTAAAAACAAATTAAGAAATAGGAAAATAAGCCAAAAAAGTTTGAAAGAGACAAGACTAGAAAATAAAAGTCACAGTGCAGTTCAAAGCAATGGAATTGCTTCAGTGAAAGGCAGTGGCAGACAGAAAGGTGTTCAGTCGTGATTTGAAAGAGGTGAGAGTTGAAGCAGACCTGCAGTTTTCTCAGAGGTTCTTCTAGATATGTGGCGCATAATAACAGACTTACAAGTATGACTCGACACAGAGTTAGGCAAAGTAAAAAGTCTTTACTGAGAACGGCTTCGGTACATGAGAAGTCAGCCGGCGAAGGCAAACGAATCCGGCAGGGGTAAGGCAGGGACGAGGTCAAGGCAAAAAACAGGCAGAAGTCAAAAAACAGGAATGCTTCAAAACACTAGGAACAAAAGGCTGGGACGCTGTGTACGGAGACAAAAGACGAACTGGCAACGGACAGGGGAAGCACAGGGACTATATATACACACACACGGGGGAAACAGGTGAAAGTGATCAGGGCGGGGGAAGACAATCAAAGAGGAGGGCGAACCCACACGGACAGGGAGAGGGGATCTGAAACGAAAGGAAAGGTAAATACAACAAAATAAGACAGGGAGAAAACTATAACATGGAGCGAGTCATAACAAATAACGGTGTCTGTATCAGATCTGGAGTCATGCAGTCTGAAACTGTTTTGAAGAGCCCTGCCAGTAATAAATCAACGCAGCCCGAGGAAGATTTAAAATCCTGTATCATGTCTTGCAGGTTTTTGTCGTTGATTGGATCAAATTGTGTCATGGTAGTTGGTTTTAGGTGGATACATGTACGTGTAGAAGGATGCAAATTGATTACAGGCTCTGGTAGATAGATGTTCAGAGGCTACTGGCACGGGAGGGTTTGTTGTCTGTCGACAATAGCAAACAGGGCACGTGCATCATTGTTGTTTTTCGTGATAATGTCATAATGTGATAATAACTAAGAAAGGATGTAGGAGTGTCTCTCCAGTGTGTCTGTAACAGGAGCCACAGATGCCAGCCTGTCACTGTGGGGTGACTTATCACCCTGCCTCTCCATCGTCACCATTTTCATCCCTGCAGGGGTGTCGTGGGCACTTTGTCACAGGAAATGACATCACCAACTCGCACATCACCCTCATTGCCAAATAAAAACCCCTGTCTGGCGTTCAGGAGCAGGAGGGGGGCGCGTGAGTGATTCAGCAAAACGTGACTGCTGTCAGAACAAATATTTGTTAGCTTGTTAGGGGACGTCTCTCTCGCTGCAGACAGGGGGGCCGGAGGTTTGACGAACTGGGCATAAAGCAGCAGCCATGCATGAGGACGAAAACACTGTGAGGTTTATGCACACACATCTGTTTGCGTGTGCGATCGCTTAGTGTATATTTAGTTTGTCCTCTCTCTCTCTGTGTCCCCCTTATGGAAACCTGAAACGTATCCCTTTTCACCCCCGGTGGCTGCATCTCTGTAAGGCCTGTTGCCCTGAGGTGCAGAGCACTCACAACAGGTCTCATGAAATAATTATGTCGCTGAACACTCACACACCTCTCAGTGTGTCTGGCTTCTGCCCCAGAGCACTCTCTCGTGTCTCTCAGGCTGCCTCCCACAGACAGCGGCAGGTCACATGGAGCGAGTGTGTGACTGGGCGCGCTGTAGTCTTCCTTTGCCAGCGACCCCATAGCTCAGCTGCTGATACAGGCACACGAGCAGCCACCCGTCCACTCATGTGCACATGTGAGTGCTGTAGTTCCTATGTATGTGTAGTTCCAGTGTGTTTGAAATCTGGTCCATTAGCTCAAAAGGGCTAAGTCGATAACATCAATGATATCCAATATTCAATTTTAATAAAAACATTTAGCTGCACAGATTTTGATATTGTATGATCAATGAACCAGTATAAATATTTGTGATTCTTTTATATTTAATTTTTCATTTAACAGAAGCTTTTGTCCAAAGTGACTTACAGTAATTCATACGTACATCCACTGAAGACGGTGGCTGCCATGCAGGGTGCTGACCAGAACATCAGGAGCAGTTTGGAGTTCAGCAGCTTGCCCAAGGACACTTCAACAGACCAGGGGAATCGAACCAGCTGCCTTCCGATAACAAGACGCTGGCCCCACCCCTGAGCCACAGCTGCCCGTTTTAACACATTATGAACTTATTCCAAATGTCCTTTTCGCACTATTAATGTCTTTGTAATAAGTCCTGATGCAGCCTCACTAGATTCTTAAGAAGTCATAGAAATAACATTTGTTATGGCGATGTTGCCGATCACATAACTCTCCAGAGGGCCAGTGTTGCTTTAACTTTAACAGCTGAACTAGAAATGACACTGTAGTTCTGGGCACGCTACACTAGTCTTGCGTGTGCTACAGATGGGGTGAGCACATGCACCACGTGTAGGAGAAAGTGTATCTGTGGGATGATGCTCTGATGCACTTCATGCATGTGTGCACTGAGACTGTGCATATGGTGATTTTACTCCCGAGGTTCAGAACTCGCTCTCTGCTGCCCTCTTGTGTGCAAACACGTTAATACGATATCTTCCTTCCACAGTGTAACTGGCATCACGTCCAAGTGTTACTGGCATCACTTCCAAGTGTTGCAGAGGAACATCCAGGCTCAGAATTCATCAGCACACTTTGAGACTGTGGGAGACAGTCATGTAAATCCTTAAATCCTTAGTATTGACGACTGACAACCTTATTGCTAACACCAGTCTTTAATCCTACATTTCTGTTGATATTACAAAATCCACATTTGCTGCCCAAAACAACATACCCATCACACACACATACACTGACACATACACACACACACACACACACGGTCAAATCCTTTTAAAACGCTGCAAATCCTCGGTTCCAAGTCAGGTTAATGAATGAGGCTTTGTTGGTACCCCCATCTGAAGGCCTGTGTTCTCGTTCACAGTCCTCTAAATGTGGCTCATCTGCCCGGACGCTCCACAGGTTAGCAGATTACAGAGAACAAAAGCCCAGAATATGAGCCTGCTGGCAGCAGAGCGACTGGCCCCGTCTCTGGGGTCCAGTCATCAGAAGCAGCATCACTGCCTCCATCTGTCTGGAGGAGAGTGCCCTCCCTCCCCTCTCACCACCTCACCCGGCCCCTCTTCTCTACTGTGTGTGTGTGTGTGTGTGTGTGTGTGCGTGCGTGCGTGCTACATACAGCAATGACCATTATCACCATCAAGTGCAGGCAAATCACACTGACACTCTCAGAACTTTGCTGTTTGATTATTTATTTTTCCTGCATGTTAAATGACACGCGCACAGATAAACGTGACACATTAACACATCAATCTCCTGTGTTAATCTCTCTCCTGCTCTCCCCCTCTCTCATTTGCTTCATCTCGACTGTTGCCATGGTGACCGACCCCATTGTAGGTGAGACCCCCCCCCCACCCCCCCAATCTTTGCAATCTTGCGTCAGGTGAACAAACAGGCCATCTCTTCGTCCGATTTCAAAGAGCAGCATGGGCGTTAATAGACACGGCAAAGTTGGAAAAATCTCTGCTAATTCATCGCAGCAGCTGTTAAACACAACTGACACTTCCGTGCCACGAGGAAGAGGTTTTGGCAGGAGATGAGTGGAGGGCTTAGGATTCTGGCGGCGCTGTGTGAGTGTGCGAGAGAGGATAGAGCGGGGCTCTTAAGTGTCCTCCTCTCGGTGTTGTTTCAGCTGGGCAGCCTCAGGGACAGCAGGGAGAGATCCAGAGGGAAGGATTTTAACAATGCACACAACTGAGAGACAGACAGGCAGACAGACAGACAGACAGGCAGGCAGGCAGGCAGGCCAAATTAGCTTTTTTGTGAAGATTTTTCTATCCATTTTTTTTTATCCAGAGAAACGTCACTTTTTTTTAATCTTAAAATTATAGTTCTTCAATCATTTTGATGCTACAGTATCTTGTAATGGGGTGAATGGTGTCTCTGTCTCAGCCACTCTGCCACTCCATCACTTGTGTCTGTTCTATGGGGCTTTAGCGAGATCACAGCGTTACACACGTTAACTTCAAGACACAAGTTTTTGCTTGTTTATAATAAGTACCTACATGTTTGACAAATTGTGACTGACCTGGGGTTTGTGTTTACGACAGTGGTGTTGCACTGTGGGAGGGCGTCACATTGTGCAAAATGCCAATTTCTACATAATGCTGCTTTGACAAGACACACAAAATACACACCGACTGTAAACTCACATAAACTCTAAAACAGGAACTAGTAGTAGATAATCAATTAACAATGCAACTCAAATTTATTTATAAATAAATACAAAATAATGAGAGGCGGTGTTCACATGACAAAAGCCGTATCAATTCTGATAACATTTGTATATCATATCTAATACAGGCACTGGCACGGTGTCCTTAGAGGTCAAATAGGGTTGGCAATTGCTAAGAAAGGTATTCATTTTTAAAGTACATCTTTTCGAGTGGAATACAGCCATTCATTGCCAAAAAACATCTAGCTATGAGATGTTGAAACATTGGAAATATCTTCCAAGTCACTGATTTACACTTCCTGGCAAAACGTGAAGCTATCTCTAAAACCCCTTCTGTAAGTTTCTTTAATGTGCACTCAAATTCCCCCGCTACAGACCCTTTGTGTAAGTGTGGATATTAAACCATAAATTACTGTATGCTTTAAATGCCAAGACATATCCCTCCTTCATCATAATCATCATCAGATACAAAGTGCTGACCTCGTTTCAAATTTGACTGACTGAGAGAAAGGGCAATGTCTGTGTGTCCTGTCCCTGTATCAGCCCTCTCCAGAAGTAGCTCAGCGCATACATGATGCTGGTGTGGATAACACTCCCCAGAGTTCTTCATGTGAGTATATTGTATCTGATACACACCAACGGGACAGAAGCAGCTGCTGTGACTCCGTGTCATTATGACATGTCATACAGTTGCAGCGTGCCAATAGCAGTTGTGATACTGTTCATATTCAACGGCCATGACTGGGGCTGCTTCTTATTGACGTATTTATTCAGTAGGATGCAAAATGATGATGAGAGTTTGTAACATTCGTGTAATTCTACAATTTTCAGGCTGTCAAGTTGAAATGAAATTTGTTTCCAGTTTCCATGGCAGTGGAGCTTAATTTAGTCATTGCAGCGGAGCAAAATGATGTTTCACATTCTTGTTGTGACACATCAGTTGAGTGTATTTGTAAAAAAAAACTGATGTGTAATTTGCGCTCGCTGGGGGCAAAAAGTGCTCCACACTTACGAAAGATTGATTACAACACCGTCAACACAGTGAAAACTATGTTATGCATATTTATCTATAGTGGGTGACTGCTTATACCATCAACAGCAGTAGTGAGTGTGTGTGCGTGTGTGTAGGTGTGTGTGTGTGTGTGTGTGTGTGTGTGTGTGTGTGTGTTTGTGCATCTGTTGGTGCTATTACCTGCAGATAGGGTCAGAAACATTGACTCCTCTCATAAGAACGGCACAGGTCTATTTTCAAGGCATGCCCTTCATCAGAAAAAAACACTGATTGGTGTTGTGCGTCTAAAACCAATTTGTGAAAAAGAGTCTGAGTAAACAAGAGTTGCTTCCTGCCTCTTTAGCAGCTGAGAGGCCCAATAAAGGGTGCCATTTTCCACTGTGACTGAGTTGGACTGAAGCATCTTCAATGTTATTAGTAACACCTGTGATTCTGCCGCGATGACAAGTCGAAATAGTGTCTGTGAAAAGGGGAGTACTCCATATCCTGCCATCTGACCGCAGCCCGCACCAGGGCCGTGTTCCTCTGACTGCTGTGGAGCTCATTTTATTTTATAGAATTTATTTGTCGGGAGCCACGTTCAAAAAACATTAATCTCATGGAACAAGATTGTCTGAAGCCTCTCTGTCCTGATGTTGGAAGCTGACAAAGGGGCCTGAGATTTGGTTCTTATCAGCCGTACGCTGTCGGCTCTGTGATTTATTAAATGTTCCACAGATGGAGAGAACAAACAGAAAGAACACAGATTATATAATCCCTTTTTGGCATGATTTTGACTTTTACAAGTGCATGTTTCATGGAAGCTGTTCAGGTGTTCCTCATTCCTTGCAAATGTTGACGATGCATATCATATCTTACATCATAATTTTCTGGTCAGAGCTCACTTCAGTGACGGCAATTCTCTCCGACATCTCTCTGAATTGCACTGAAGATTTCAGGGAGAAGACGACGCTCCTTCTGTCATGATCTTACCTTCTGTCGTGCAGAAATATTGAAATAACAATTTGATGTTTGTTGTCATGTACAATCATACACAGTACAATGTTTAGTGAAATTCAGAGCTACTGAGAAAACAAGTCTAACAAAGAATTAAACAGAATAAAGATTCATCTAACAATGAAACATTAGAATCAGGCAAACAGATAAAATACAGAAGAAATGTATAAAGTACATTAAACATCAACTGTGTGAAACAACACAAATGGTTTTGAGTTTTACAAAAATAAAATGCATGTTACCTGTGCATAATGATATATGCAACAAAAGGTGACATTACTAAACTAAAGGATGTCATATGTCATGCGCCTTTGTGTCCAGTTAGTTTATGTCTTTTGAATAGCATGTAGCACAATTTGTAACAAATACATCAGTGATAAAACAATTTATTTAATCGGTATTTTGAAAACTGCAGTGCGATTCAAGCTTTCTCTTCCTTTGCAATGGTGATATTAGCTTCAATTAAAGGCAAATGTATTACTTTGGGTATAACCGTCAGTAATGGTTATTAAAGACAAAAGGTCAACCTATAGAGTTGCAACACAATCCCCACATCATCCATGAATCTAGCTACACTGAGCTAATCACACTGTTTGACTGATATTTGTACCGGAAAATTCCTAAAAACTTTCCCTTCATCACACTGTGTAACTTTGAACTGGTAGGAATATTTAGCAGTTGATTTTTTTTTTTT
>CAEMYA010002058.1:1732981-1750828 GCA_903131615.1 Diplodus sargus
TGTGTGTGTGTGTGTGTGTGTGAGAGAGAGAGAGAGAGAGAGAGAGAGAGTGAGAGAGTGTTTATTTGAGCAAGCATGACTGAGTATGTCTCACCCGGTGCCGAAGAGTTTGTTTTGGTTTGAGCATGTTGACAATCTTAAAATGGTGTTTCGAGGAAGTTACTTGGAAGTTGTTTCCATATTTCTTTTTTATAATGACAACAATCATAACACAGATGCAAATACCCGGCGTCTACTTTATTTCCTTTGTTTATGGACCTCATTTCCTCCTAAAACAACAACTCAACCCGTCCCTAAATAATGGGGGACTGTGAAGAGGTCTCTGTAAGTCTGTATATGTAAGATACTGATATGTTGTATCAAAAAGAATAGACAAGCACAGTGCAGATTGGCCCTGTATCTTTACTCAAGTGAGAGTGAGAAAGTACGGGCTCTGAAATGTTCTCAAAGGATAGAAGCAAAACGAAGCCTCCTGAAAGACATTTCTATCTGACATGTCTGCGCAAAGCAAACGGGAACCTCACGTCATATTAATGTAATTCATGGACAGTTGAACTTCAAGGGAGAATCAGTAGGATTTGACCAAGCTGTTCGTAAACGCAACAGATCTTTTGGGTTGGTACTGTAAAGCATCTCGAACACAGCAAAAACATGAGTAAATAAGAAAACCCAGGCGGAGGGCCGCGGGGTCTCTGAAGACGCGGGGCACTGACACTCTTTCTGTTTCCATCTCGCTGCATCTGCCTCGTGTGATATGCACTGATGGCTGAAATCAGCATTGTCATGTTGGGAAGGCGGCAATGGCCAAAATAAAAATAATGAATAAACTCAAGTAAGTCGGTCTGTTTTGAATATTTAAGGAGTAGAAAGTACGGATGCCTGTGTTGAAAGGTAGGAGGTAAAAGGAAAAAGTTGTCAGAAAGATACCCGAACAATCTACTAAAGCATATGTTACTTTCCACCTCTGGTCAAGATTCGGGTTAAATTACCCGTGATGACCTTGTAAGACACAAAGAGACTCAACCACGCTCTGAAACATGACTCACACTGAATGTCTCTACCTGATGATATAAAGACATGTGCCCAGAAAGTCCTGAGTACTGAGGTGGTATCCAGTACTGCCCTTTCCATGTTGGATAGATGGCCAGTTAATTACAATACATTCCTACAAGTACATACATGATTGCAAACGGTAATTTCAATGATGATTGATCGCGTTGATCAATTGGTGTGTGCGACTCCCCGTCACCACGCTCAGTCACGCGAAGTCGTTCTGGCTCCAGATCTTCCCATGTCGAGCTAAGTCTGGCAGTGACGTGTGTATTAAAGACTTTGCACATTACAGCAAGTGTGTGGCGTGTCTTGTAAATGTGATGTTTTTTTAAAAATTCATATTCAGGACGAAGTACTGCATGTTAATGTTGTAATAAGACTCTGACGAGTGATGCTTGTTCCAGATGGGCTGGCTCAGGGAACAATGTATTTACACACTTCCTCTGAAGAAAGATTCTTCTGTCGTTGTTCACTTCCTTGGCATTTTTTCTCGCTCCTTTCCCGCTCCTCTTTTAATAACACACGTAAAACCCATTTCTTGTCTTTTTAAAAAGCTGACTCAAGATCGGTAGTCGATGGAAGTCGGACACTGTTGGGGGCTGCGCGGGCGACCAGGTTGCGGCAAATGAAGCTGAAGATGTGCTGATGAAGATCTGAGGAGCGGTTAGACAGCCGGTTGGCTCCGTCAACGGCTTCTCTCATGCGAACACACATGGACCGTCCGCCCGTACAGGACACGTGAAGAACATCTGTGGATGCCATTCACACTCAAGCGAACCCTCAGTACGTTGCACACTCACACCAGCTGCCTGGAGATGTCCGCCTCGTCTCTCCTCTGAAGTGTTTGGAGTGACACCGTTGCGGCTATCCTCTCCAAACTCAAGTCTTCATTATCCGTCTGAGCACTCGCATGAGGGCCAGTGGATGAGCTCATAATCAAATGTCCGGGGGCACTCCTGATATAAAGTATTATTAGACCAGCTGTTCTGCCCGTCGAGGACGGGGTGTGATAGGGTGTCGGGGCAGGCAGGGTTTCGGGTGATCATGTTTTCGGGGCAGGGAGGGTTGCAGGTGGCACAGTCAGTTTTGGCCTGAGTGAGCCAATGACCTCATGGCTAAGAGTGTGCCAGCGTGGGGAAGGGGAGGTGCGAAAGAGCTCCGGGGGAACAGGTGCTTTGTCCTCTAGTGTCAAGCTTTATGCTTGAGAGGGTCTGTCATCGCTGGGGCTCGGGCTGTCAGGAAGGAGTACCCATCTGGTTCCCCTTAGCCCCCCATGTGTGCCTGCTGGAGGGGGCTGTGCAAAGATAAACACACACCCACATGTTCTATTCTATTCTATTCTATTCTATTCTATTCTATTCTAGCTTTTCCTAGCTGCAGCAGGCACCGCTCCAGTGATTAATTCATGTTTAATATTCAGAATTCAGAGACATAACCAAGACAAAGATGATTTTACTCTTTGATTAAGGCTCTAATGAGACCTCCATTTTTAGTCATTATACTTGCTCACTACGGGTGTAAACATTATTTCATCTGGAGCGTGACATGGTGGATGCCGTCTGTTTTCCCTGCTTGGTAAGATATGGATTAGCACATGAAATGAGATCTGCCACGGGGAGACTCTAGTGGCACACATGCACACAAACAGAACTGATGGGTGGTTCTCGTGTTCTCCGTTCTGCCGCTGTGTGTTTAATTAGTACGTCGGACCTGACCTTTGACAGGTGTGTAAGTATAGACCACCAGCTGGCGTCTGGGGAGGGACTGCCGGTCAGCAGATCCTCACTCGCACACTCTGTTAAACAGATGTCCACCGATTAGTGTTCGATTCCTTAGAAGGGTCCCCTGCGTGTAGTTTTGTGGGCGCAAAGATTGTTTTGATCATGCTCGATGAGATGGCGGCAGGATGGTATACTAAGCAGGGAGGCCGCTCCTCTGAAGTGTTTACAAGGTCTTTGCCTTATATCGGACACATTCTGCATTCAATGTGTCTAAGCGGTGAAGCGTATGCATGAAAGAGAGACGGTCAAGTTAGAGTGTTCGCAGCTCAGATGCTTTTTGTTTTACTGCCCCTGGCTGTAGCTCAGTACCGAAACACTGTGTGTGGGGGGAAAAAAAGGGGGATTTTTGTAATGAAATACTTTGACTTAAAAAAAAAATAATAAAAAACTTTGTGAATTGACTATTTCTGACGGCATATCAACTTTGGATGAACTTTGGAGTGCGTTTTTTGCTCTAAAAGAAGACACGTTCTCACATTCGAGTGAGCAAGAGATCGCTTCAGTTGAGAAATAACTACAGCAACAACTTAAAAAACTAGTTTCATTGTACATATGGGTATTGTACATTGTACATATGGGTATTGGACATTGTACATATGGGTATTGTACATTGTACATATGGGCATGTGAATCTATCCTCTAAGGGGAAACTTTAAATAATGAGAGGCAGAGTCATATGGGACTGTTTTAAAGGGTCCGATTCCTGTTGGATACCTGGCATCTGAACAAAAAAAATGCACATTAGTGCAGGTAAAGTAAGGGATGGATGTGTGGAGGAGGAACTCTTTCCCAGATTGTATCATCTGTGGCCCTGCGCTGGATTAACTGACGAGGAAAACAGTCAAGCAGTTTTTCAAATCCCTCAGTCGATAAATATTAATAGCAAAATATGTCCAAATTCTTCTGTTAGAACAGCATTCTCATTGCAGACACAAATCTCACCCTCGCTGACTGTGAAATCATCTGCTGCCCTCCTAAATTTCGGTAAATGAATCCCTATGAGCACCAGGGGCGGGGCATGCACTCAAGTTTTTTAAGATGAATTAACTGTGAACAATGGGAACATTGACTTTTAAGTCTAGTTTTCAAAGTAGAAACATTAAAGTGAGAAAAGCAAGACCAAAAGAAACGGTGAACCAATGATGGAGCGGTCTAATGCTCAGTCCCCTAAATAAACACATGATATCAGGGTTATATGATTCTTACACTGATTAGATACAAGCGCCGCAAAAAACGTTGTTGTTGTAAGGGTTGGGATTGATTGCACGCCTCTGATATCGATGCATAGAAGCGAAACCTCTAGCTTAAACCCGCAGTATCCCCCTGTTGTCGACAGTGCGTCTTCTGCTTGCAAAAGGACACGAGGGACTAAAACAGCAAATAAATCAATCATTAGTCAAGGTCTGCAAAGATAAATATGACATAATTGTACATAGATACAGAATACACAAACATATTGAGCCTGTCTTACTCCTATGTGTGTGTGTGTGTGTGTGTGTGTGTGTGTGTGTGTGTGTGCGTGTGTGTGTATGTGTGTGTGTATGGTGTGCGGTGTGTATCCACGCATGGGTGTTTATCTTTGTACGGTGGTCTGCTGAGTGACTGTTTCGAGTGGATGATTATTGTTGACCTGAGCTCAATCATTCAGTTGCCGTGTGTGAGTCTGTGTGTGTGTGTGTGTGTGTGTGTGTGTTGGCTCGTGTTTTCCCCTCGCTGCTATGCTGTTCTTTTTATGTGCGTGCGCGCGTACCGTGCGTTCATGTGTGTTTCGGAGATCGACTGTGTTCTGGCTGCACGGCCCATATCCTGTAATGGAGGTATTTGCTGTCACAGGAAAAACATGCTGGCATCTTGACAGTGTCGCCGGAGCAAGATTAATAGGGTAGTGAAAGAAGGAGTGAGGGCAGAATTACACATCGGATCTGGACGTGGAGTCGAGAAAAAAGAAAAAAGAAAAAAGAGGAGAGAAAGATTATTACGGAGTGAATTATTGGAAGAAGAAGAAGTGGAAGAGGGAGAGAAGAGTAGGAGGCAGGGAGAAGGTGAGGGGGTTAATGGGATTTAAATTGCAGCCAGAGGAATACAGAAGAAAAAAAAAAGAATCCCGCTTTCATCAATTCATCATAGAAGCAAATATTACAGCGTGCCGCCCGCAGAGCCCGTTCGACTCAGAAAAAGGGGGGATTCTATTAAAACTGTGTTAATTTGAGGCATGTGAGGTGATTAACATGTGGTGTGAGCTCCTCTGCTTGCGTGCCTGTGTGTATGAGTGTGCGTTTTAGTCAAAACCATGTTCATATTGCACGAATCCTGTAAAGTTGCTGCAGCTGTCCTCTGCCGGCAGTGCGGCCTGACGGACAGCCTTGCGTTTCACGGGGAATCCTCTGGTATTTGAGGGGCTTAATTTCAAAGCTGCTGGAGGTGGGTTCTGATTTAGCGCTCAGAGCTTTAATCACCCTCTTTTCCCCGCTCGAAGCCCTCGCTGCTGCATTTCTTGCCCATAACTGAATGGAGAGATCAGATCCCATGTGGAGCAGATGAATTGGAGGTGTTGCGCTGTTTCGTTCTTTGTCTCTCCTTTTTAAGTCTCAATCCTGCAAAGAGGGGGCTCCACCAGTGCCAGTTTGTGGGACACCACAAAACCCCAGACCTGTCCCATGGCTCTCCGCTGATCGGCTACAGTTACCAGCTTCCACGGCTGGCATACAGTACATACAGTACATGTACCCATGCGTGCCAACTATGCGAAACGTCACGGATGTATTAAGGGAGCATGATTTAGGAGTCCAAGATGGCGTCTATTAATTCCAGTGAAAGTCAGTCACACAAGCACGTATGCCAAAAGTTATCTCTCTGCCTGGCTCTGTGTTGTTCTGCCCGTTAAACATGAGTTCGCCTGAACCTGGCAGTCCTGCAGACTTCACATCGGAGAAAAGTCAGTCATGTAAAGTTAGTTGAAAAAGTTAGTTCAACTGGCACAAATAAAATCCTGGTTTTCTCTCCAGCACGTATACTTTACATTGGGGTGATGTCACGCACATAAATATAGCTTCTCTGCGCCCCAGTGGAAGTTTTGCAGAAAAAGGACCTTCACATATTGTATTATAATAGTGGTAGCCTATGTGAGGGACATGCTGTTTAATGATGTATGTTGCAGTACCACAGTTGGCCACAGGGACAGACTGGCTGCAAGGTTGAGTTGCTCCACCTTATCCTCAAACTCAACTAAAGGAAAAAGGTGAGAAAAGACAGCCTACCCTAGCAACTAATTAATTTTTTGTTTACAATTTTAAATTAAGGTAGACATTTATTGTGTAAACAACAAATTCACTTAGCTACCTTAGCTAGTGAGCTTGCTTTCGATCGTGGCTTTCTTCCATTAGCTTAACGTAGCTGTTTTACAGAGACACACCTTTAATTTGTGGACATTTGGACTAGATTACATCACTGCACCATTTTAATTAATTACATTTTAAATAAAGTTAGTATTCATGATTGTTATAAAACTAAAAATGACACTACCATCTAAACATTCGGCAGTAGTTAGCGAGCTATTAATCAGGTCCTCGACACTCAGAGAATTGTTTTCCTTTTATGCCACATGGCCTGAATCTGATTGTTTTGATATTTCGATTTCAATGCGTTCATCGTTTGGCAGTCTAAATGGGTCAACATATGCCAAACAGGATCATAACATTCACTTTAATGTTAAAATTCCAGGCAGATGATTGCTGAGGGGAGGCAGCAGAGTGCCAACGGGGCAAGGAGAGAGTGATTGGATCAAGCGGTTTCAGAAGTTTTCCGCACATCCTGTGTTGGTACAGAAAAGGAATGTCATTGAGTGCACGCAGGAGTTGAGCGATGGCAAGACAAGTGTGGCGCCACCGCTTATAGGTTGTTTTCGGTTTCTTCGACGAAATGACGGCAGTGGGGTTGACAAAGACGTTTGGGGGGGTTTCGGGGCTGTCTGGCTGCAGACCTCCGAGCTAGTTTGTGGCTGACAGATGAAGGCTCGCTGACCTTTTAACCCGGCAGAGCCCAGCAGAGCAGGGATATCGATACGGACCCAGCGCTCGGCGACTGGGTCGGCAAAGGTCGAGTGGCAAATTGGTGGGAAGGAATTCTGACACACCTGCTTAGATTCTGACTTCAAAAAAATTTACTTTATTATTATGTGGGCATAAAGTCTGTCAGTTTAGTCTAACAAGTGCCCTTCATGAGAAGCATCCCCCTATTGTCTGCATCCTTATGTATGCAATGGGCTTATGGGTATTCACTGGGGAGGGCCAAACAGATTGTGCAGTTAACATCCTCATCAAAAATACTTCAATCATGCTTTACTTGCAGTGATTTTGGTAAACAGAATTTAAATCCCCGGCAATTCAATGGTCCACTCACACAGGTGATTTAACTTATTGTTGCTGATTAAACCTCCTCTCAGTTTGTTCATCTTAGATTCCTTCCCTTGTCTTCATCCTCCCTCTGAGATGCAAGTTTGAGGAAGGCCAGGAAGAGACATTAGGAGGAGGGGAGCTGAGGCGGCACGCATTCGAACAAACTGAGACATCCGTGCTTCAGAGTCGTAATTTAGAGCAACGTCAATAAAATGTGACATGTGGCACAGCTGCATCATCTGTTTCTTTGTTGTTCTCACTGCCTGCCACTATATTTTATGATCTCTGTCGGATGAGCCCAACAGTGTTTGTGTCATTTTATGTGTTCACATGTCAGTACACAGTGTGGCACATTATCACAGATCAGATGAAAAGTGATCTCAAGCTGAAACATCATTAAAGAGTGCAGTTGGGATGGCGCCTTGCGAGGCGGTACAAACAGCAGAGGGCAGTCCAGCTGCGTGTCACGCCTCTTTTGGTAACAGGTGCCAAAAAATAAAAAAAAAAAAAAAAAAAGTCCTCAGAGGGCACACCTTGGCATCCTCGCTCATAGCTCTTCCAGCAAGCCTCCTTTGTCTGCCGAGATACACTTCAATATGATACGCTGAGATCGATTTCTGGGTCACAGGAAGGAGGACGGAAAACGAGGAGGGCACAAAAAAGAGAAAGAGAAGAGCGGTAAAGGAGACGCTCCTCTCGTTTCTCGTCAGTTTTGCTGTACCTGTTGGGGCAGAACGACTTACACCTTTAAGATCCCCCATTAGTATAAGGAGTTTGCTGACCTCAGAAACCTCACGAGCATACCTCCGGCCCAGCTCTAACCTGAGAAGAAATCTAATCAGCCTGCAGTAACTGAAGCCACCTGTGAGGGCACGGGGTCTTCATAGCTCAAGCTCCGTTTATAGTGCTTTTCCTCACCTGTGTGCTCTTTCTTACACTGTGGCATCATATTAAAAGAAGAAAATCCATAACGTCATAATGCCAGTTGTTGTCCTAGACAATTGGATGGCTGGAGTAAATACTTACAGGTACCTTTTACTTCAGCTGTGGACGTCCCAGACTGAATTCTATCGTTTATACGTGGAAATGCATTTGAAAATAAGGAAAATCTTTCTTTAATATCAGTGAAACGTATCATTTAGGTGCACCGGGCAATCTCACCTCTATTGAAATAAACGTCCCAATCCACTGGAGTGGACAGGGTGAAAGAGGGACAGAGAGGGCAGTGTCCATCTAAACCCCTGAGGCCACGGACCCTGCTGTGCTGCGAGGCTGTTTTTCAAAAGTGTTTATCATGGCTGCCCATTTGGCACCAAAAAAGTGTGTGTGCAATGGGCCAGGCCGGGGACACAGTCTAGTAAACTATGTGTGAACTATTAAGCCGGGCTCCTGTGAGAACCAAGTCATGTGAGTGGCAGTGCTGTGTGAGAGTTTGTGTAACGGGGGTCCTAAGTGGTGTTTGTGTGCAGGAGACAAGTGCTTAGCTGCTTGTCTTTCATTGTTCTAGTTTTAATCTGATATTTTTGGCAACTGTCTTCCATTTTATACTGACTTCATTGATCTGGTTCGCTCCCGTCTTTCTTCGCTCCTCTGAGGGCTGGGCTGTGTGCCACACTAGCATGGTGTTGACGAAAACACTGCTCTGCCTTATTTCCCCTCTCCCACTCCCCTCTTAGTCACTTCACTTTAGATTATGGGACAGCCAAAGACAATCACAGCATGGCTCTGAGGACTCTGTAAGATGGACGTAGTAATTTCACCACAGTTCCCCAGTGAGATGTTTCTCAAGCTCGGATTCCTGCTTGGGCAGTAGTCAGTGATTGGAGCGAGGAAATCCAAATGTCGATCAAGCAACCACAGAATTCTTAAATGTTTTAACATGAAAAAAAAATCTATTTGAAGATCGCCGACAAGACGCAAATCAGAAGAACCAACAGTGAATTTAAATGCAGTGGTTCTAAAAACCTTTCAGCGTTAAGCACACCAGAAGAACAAGAAATGCCCAAATGAAAAGATGTTGTCACTGTTATTATTATTAGTGGCATTGGTACAGGTGATGTAATATAAAACTGTTCTTCTGTCTGATATGTGTTTTTCTTCTTCTCCACAACCATCTGGCCATTCCTAGGAAGTAAAATGCAACCCCCTTGGGTCCCGACCCACAGTTCTAAACCTGTGTTTTACGCCTTCTCGGTAAGGGAACCATGTTAAACTTCATCGTCCCTATCACATAAAACTCAGTTAGCAATACTGAAATGAGTAAAAAAAAAATCAAAAACAACAACAACAAAAAAACATGTTTAATTAAAGCAACAAAAGCGTAGAAATTGGCTTTTTGTTCCCACAGTTTTGTAAGTGCTACACCATGAATTGGTCATAATTTAAAAATAATTTAAAAAAAAACCATGTATGTGTGTCATATGTGACAAAAAGTGTTGTGTTCATATTTGACATCATGATTCCATTTTGGCTACAAGAAATTAACGTTAAGGTTCCCATGCATTAGGATTCAGAAAAAAAAGGTTTAGTTTGAAATACAAATGATGAAAAAAGATCCTTTTGTCCACCTTACGCTGCAAAAAATCTGCCATTTGTTTTTAACAGTTGTGTTATGTGAATGTACTTTTGTTTATAACCAGAAAAAACCCTCAGAAACTGTCAGTTTATTTTTAAACGTGGGTATTTTAAGGCCAGTCTACAGTCTGCTCTCTCCCTGAGGTTCCTCCGTAGACATTTTCTAAACTGTACATCTGCTTTGTAGTAAATTCTTCTCCGTAGCCATACTGGAACATGGCGTGGCGTGGCGACGGGCCAACGTGGAAGAGTGGTGATGCCGACTTACAGTAGTAAACCTGGTCAGACTGTGGTAATTATAGAGGACAGGGAGAGTGTAATGCAGCTATAGCGCCGCTCTCTCTGCCAGCTGCCCTCTGGCTAAAACGCACATTCACCCGCAGTCACGTATAAATGCGTCTTTGCGCTACCGTACGCGGATATCCAGCATGTAATCTTTGACGATCATTTGCATACAAGAACAGCAGCTGCGAGCGTGTGTAATTGTGTGTGTTTGTGCGCATGACGTGTGTGTGCCAGGTGGTTGGGAGCACTGGCAGGTGTTTGCTCTCGCGCTGGCAAATGCAGCTGGTTTGTGCCACAGCTGTGTAAGTGTGTCTGTGTGTGTGTATGTGTGGGGGGGAGGGATCTGCACCTGGACACAGCTGGAGTGTGTGGCGGCACAGTAGCTAATGGCGACCTATTTCCTTGCCAGACTTTTAACGTGTAACTTGCGTGTAACTCTCAGCTGACTGGATATTATGTATTACTATTAAGTGCTGCTCATTAGTCTCGCCCTTTTGGACCTCCCAAGCGTTGCCGAAGGTCCGTGTGAATGTGTTTCTTTGTTCTTTGGCTCTTCCTCCTAATTTCTCATTTTGTTTTACTGTGCTCGTGCAATCTCCCTCCTGCCTGCGTGCTCGCCGTCTGACGCTAACACGGTGAAGAGAGGGGAAGACTGACTCCTGCCCTGCTGTCAAGACAACTGGAGAGCTAAAATAGCCCCCCTGTAGTGGACTAAATATACTGCTCACCCTGTTGCCCGACTCTCACAGCGCCCAGACAACCACTGGCTCCGACTAACCAGCCGGACCTCTTCCCATCAGCCGAGACGTAATGACCAGTATTACTGGTGATCTTCCGGGGGGGCTTATTTTGGCTGAAGAAGACGTTCCCTCCTTGAATTACTCCCTCCCCCCCCGCCCTCCGTCACCTTCCCCAAGGCCTGGCCCTGACACTCCACGCCCCCACACATGCCGTCCAGCCACCTGGTCTCTCACATACTCAGCTTGTCCTGCCAGCTCCAGGACAGCTGGGAAGAAGGAGACGGAGAGGGAGTTCTGGACTGAGCCTCCCATGATACCTCTGGAAGAATGCAGCTCACAGTCTATACAGTAGCCCTGACGCGTTTAGTAGTATGTGGTCTGTGCACTGTGGGCTAAAAGTGGATCTTCAGGTTGCAGTGGCCACTTATGTACTCTAATTGCTGTCATATACTATATACTCTGTGTGTGTGTGCTCTGTGTAAACGCCTACCAGAGGTTCGCATTTGACCGTAGATGGTTCAGAAACAAGATGGCGCACATAAGCAAGTCATTTTCTGTATCTGTGTCCCATGTGGTTTAACCACTGACCCGCCCCTTTAGGAGACTAACAGCAGCTCCTAAGTCACTTAACTCAAATGTGAGAAGTAAAGGTGAGATACAGGTACAGATTATGACTGATTCTCTCACCCAAATGTCACTACGGGAAATACTGAACACGCTTTTCCAAACCTTCTGACACTAATATGTAATTTCTCTGATCCGGAGCGAGCGTGTTAAAGGATGAGTTCACCCGATAATTGAAACTGAGTCATTATCTACTCACCTCCCTGCCAGTGCAAAGATGGGGGAGGTTTTTGTAGTAGACAAAACATTTCTGGAGCTTTCACAGCAAAACTGAGCTGCATCATCCTCCTACATCATTGAAGTAGGTAGGGACTTGTTTGAAAAATGTGCTAAGCGAAACTCATTAGCGCACACCCTGTCTGAAGTGGGTGCGGGAGCTCAACCGTGCGTCTGTTTTCAAACCAATTTGATGTCCCATTGGATTTCTGGAGACTTGGATTACGCCGAATGAGCTGTATGGAGCCATTTTATGTTTTTTATGCTGTTGTTCATCTCTGGTTTTAAAAAACTTCGACTTCGGGGAGTTGTTCAGGAGAATGCTAACAACTAATCCACACCTGTCTATCTATCGGCGCCGGGTGCATAATGCGTTTTCATTTTTGGGTGAACTCATCCTTTAAGCTCCACAAACTTGGGTGGTATATACAAAACAAGGTGTAAACACGACATTTCAACAGTTGTTGGTGTTGTATCGTCTCAGAGCATCTTTGATTTGAACCCTTTTGCGGTAGTCTCAGTTTGGAGTCGTGATCCAGTGGCCCTCCAATAATCCAGACCATCGTGAAAACAAAGAAAGGTTACTCATAGCGACCTCAAATGTTAGCCAGGTGGTGTAGCTTTCAACAGAGAAGCTCTCAGGCCGCGCGCACGCACATAAACGTCAACGCACGAGCACACACAAACACACACAGACAGACAGGCAGGAGTTACAGGGACTTTGTGAATAGTTTCCATGGGTGAGAGTCTCCCACACTGACATGACCATCCTATGAGTCAGAAATAAACCGATACAGTTTCTCCAGCTGTGTGACGGATAGATACCGCAGATACTTCCCCAAGGCCTGTCATTATTTATTTGTTACATTATCCCTTTCAAGTATGCCGTTTCGCGCCGTCGAAATGTTATTAATATAGATTTCGTGTGGCTGTTTACCACTGCTGGTTATGTGTGCGACTTACTAAAAGCATGCCTAACCTAATCCGAGGCGACGAGGCTAGCGGCGTGCTAACATATGACCTGCCAACTTGGTCAGTGGCCTTTTTCCCACACGGTCAAGAGCTGTGTGACGCGTGGAGCGATGTGCTAGTCACGGTCGATGTGCAGGGAACGGCCTCAAGGCCACGGCGGAGTATACAGTGTGGTAAGCCACCTGAGTAGATTTAACTTGTTGCAAATGAAACTCCCGGGGAATAACACGGTGTTGTATCAAGATTTACTGCTGCGGTAGTTATGGCTTTAGGTGAGAGGATCCTTACAGAGGGAGGAATGAGATGTTTAAATCCAGCGTTTCCTCCTCGAAGAGAGCCCCCGTTATAAAACGCTTCAGTTGTTATGAAAGCCCGCGGAGGCAGAGGGGGTTCTCTGTGTTTCTTTTTTTAAATTTGTTTTTTTTATGTTCTTCTCTTTCTACGGGGGGCTTTAAAAATAGCACTTGGCTCGAGTTAGGTGTCAGAGGTCCTCTTCTCTCACCCCTCTTTCTTCTCCTCCACAACCTCTGTCTTCCGTCCGCCTCCCTCTCTCCATGTCCCCCCGTCACCTCGGTCCTCCTCATTCTTTCTCTGCACCCCCCTCTTTTTCCCCTTTCTCCCCTCTTTTTCTCTCTCTCCTTCCCCCTTCCTCTTCATCTCTCCCTGTGGTATTAGCGGGGGCCACATGTTGCTGGCCTCTCCTGGTGGTGTGAGCCCCATGGCAGGCCCTGGCTCCAGCCTGACGCGTAGCTCGGTGTGTGTGTGCGCGCGTGTGTGTGTATGTGTGGATGAGAGGAGAGACTGTAATGTGTGCCTGCATGCCTGAGCGTAAGCGTGCGTGTATGTGTGTGCGCGCATGTGTATGTGTGTGTGTGAGGCCACTAACACAGTAACCTGATAGTGGTGCGGCTGAGCAGTACAGAGCGGAGCAGTGCTGTGATTTATCCCGCGGGCCCAGCAGATGGCTGCAACAGGAGTTTGTTTAAGTTTGCTTCAGAGCCGGGCAAGCAGCCAGGAGCATAGAGAGGGCCTGCCAGAAAAATGTTCACTGACTCTGGATGCCTAACCACACTACTCCCCCCCCCTCCTCTCCCTTCTCCCTTCTGCTTTCCCCTAACCCCTCACAGCCCCCTCAGTCCTGCACACACACACACACAGACACACACACATGCTCTCGCAGACTTTCTGTCGCTACTCTCCTTTTACCCCTCTCTAATTTCTTTCTTTCCTCCCATCTGCTCCACACACATGCTCGCTTACATATGCACGCTCACACGCATGTATACTCGCGCACACGCCGTTTTTTTTTTGTTTTTGCGCACGCTCTCTCCTGTTCTGCTGGCAACGTCCCTGGCGCAGACATGATCTCACACCTCAGGAGGGGAGCATTAAAGAGTGAGGAGGTGTCCTTTCTGGTTGGGGGTCCTCTGAACACAACCATATGACCCACCACCCCATGTCTCTCGCTGTGGAAAAAAAAAAAGAGAGAAGGGATCTCTGCTGCATAAACACATGCACAACTTTGCAACGTGCACACAAAGCAGATGATTTATGGAATAGAGTCCAGCCGAGGGGTTTTTTTGATGTCCGCGCTTCGCCTTTTCCTTTTCGAAGCTCTTCTCTTTGTGTTTTTCGCGAAAAGGTGACGACAGCTTCCGTCACGTCGCCTCGGGTCAGGCAGGGTGATAACTGTTGACCTGCCTCTCCACACATCAATCTCGCTTCTTCTCCCTTATCTCTCTCTGTCCTTCCCCCCCTTCTCTATGTATTCATCTTGTAGACAAAGAGTTCAGCTGCAAATATTCAAGCTCGTTAATTCGGGAGTGAAGTTGGAAAAAGGTTTTTTTTCCTTTTTTTTTATGTGTTCCCTAAGTTTGACAGCTGCCTGAACCTGGGATCAGCAGCTTGAATCAAGTTTTTTCATTGCAAAAATCCAATGCAGTGATGCAGTGATTTACTGTCTTCTCTATACATCGTATTTAAAACTTTTTGTTGTTGTTGCTGTTTGTATCAAAATCAAAATATCTGGGTCATTTAAGTAGTGTTTAAGCAGCCATTCCTCCTTTCTACCTTATATCCAAAATATCTAATACTTCTCTGTTACATTTCAGTATTTGTGTTGTCTTTAATACATTCACTATAATCACAGAAGAACTTTGTTGCAGCAGGGTTTTGTTCTCTAATTGATAATTACTAGAGATAAACTGTGAGACCTCAGCTTTCTTCCACATCTGTTCATTCAATTAGGATTTTTAATGGTTACTACTGGCTGTGTATGAGTGTGTATATATAGTAGATGTGTGTGTGTGTGTGTGTGTGTGTGTGTGTGTGTGTGTATAATGAATGAGTTCTTTGTCTTTGTGTGGCTGTATGCATGTGTCACATCATGACTAATTGGAATCACCGGAAAAATCTTTTTTTCTCGGCTGGGAACATTGACGTGAATGGCCTCTCAAGTTGGAAAAACACCGCTCGGAAAGTCGGAAGATTTTTTTTTTTACCGCACACGTGATGCCGATACATGGCGGACAAAAGCAAACAATTGACGGTTGATGCTAAGAAACTTTTGCCATCGTCGTGTATTGAGTAGTCATTGTATGTTTTGTTTTCGCTCCCTCTCGTCAATCAGGTACTGGGAGCAGCCTTCGACGTGTTGTTTAAACGCTCCGAGCTGTAAAATGCAAAACAAATTCTTTTCGGCGTCCACGTGGCTCCAGCGCACGGATACGCTGAAGTAAGAAGAACGACTTCACGTGAATGCAGCATAACTCTTCATCTTTTCTTTCTCTTAAACGATAAAACCCATTTTTTTTCCCTTCTGTGTGTTTTATACCTCCTTAGACTTCTCCGTGGATCTGTTTAATTTCCTTTTCTGGCCTTCTTTCACTTTCCCATCTTCAGTGGCTCGCAGTTTTCTGCAGTCGTTTCATTCTCACCCTCGCTCCGAGCTTGTGCCCGGTATCATCTGTTGATTTTCCAGTTTGGTTGCAGTGATTCGCCTGGGCGTCGCTCGCAGAAGGTCGCTTATGCGGCCTGAATCCGTACAGCCAGTAGACGTCCTTGTGTTTGTGTGTGTACGTGCATGAGTAATTACTGTATGTATAAGTGACTGCCTGTGGAAGCCGGCGGGGCCATTGTGCCCCGGCGCTGATCCTTTCCTCTAAAGCGGCATTAGTCATTCCCACTTGTTGCGCCTTTATGTCAGAGACGCACAGCTGAATGTTATCTGCGCTGCTGAGGATAAGAATGGCATGTTTGACTTCCTGGAGGTATGCGGTAGCGGCTTACGTTAATCCAGCTTTCTTTGAGTATCCTTCGACAATAAAAAGGTGATGGTCAGGTGTTGTTTTTTTTTCAGAACAGCTTATGGACAAGTGTGAGGAGACCCACTGATGTTGAAACCAAGAGCAGGTGGAGATGTCAGGGAACGGCATTTATATCAGGCTAATTGCTCATCTGTTGATGTCGCAGCGTTAAGCGGTTTCTAAGATGTCACAATATGTTTCTTCAATTAAATAAGAAGACAAACACAAGTGTGAGTCTCGCAGTAATTTGATGCTCTTCTTAGCGCAGCCTGTAATGATAACTCGCACCCCGCATGAGAAATAAAATGATGCTTTCAACATGTTGATCGCTGGCCTGTGACAGTCACAGCACCAGCAAGTCTTTCTTTTAATCAACAAATTAATGCCCAACTCATACCAGCGACACTGTGATTGTCTGTTAAACTGAGGAGAATAATTCTATCTTTGTCGGCCGATAGTCATCTTAGACTTTAAAAGAGAGTGAAACAGCTATAGCGGGCCACCTTTTGTGCCGGTTCCTATAGTAACAGGAGCTCGCCCAGTTCATCAATTGAAAGCGCTAACCACAATCAACACTTGTTATTCCTGTGATGTTTGCAGGGAGACCTCTCCCTGTGACATCCCCCTCTCTGCTACTGCGTGCGTGCACCTTTTTTGAAAAAAATAAATAAATAAATAAAAATACGAAGAAAATAACCCACTTCAAATGCAGACGAGCACAACGCGTCAAACCGAAAAGGACAAGAAGAGGAGACGGGGGCGAAGAAGAGAGAATTCTTTATTAGGCTTCATATCCGCCGGCAGCTTCGCTCCTTGATACCCTCTGAGGAGAGGAAGTGAGCGGGTCACAGGTCAGGTAGCTTAGCAGCGCACTAATGAATATTTATTTACACTCGCTTGACACAAATGTGCTTCTGCCAGACTTATTACCTTAAGTGTGCTTGGGTCCATTCATTACCCTCTGTGTACTGTAGTGTATGGGACAGACATTAATATTAAGGCTGTTGTCAGTATATTATAAATTACAAGGCTCATCTTTAAAACGAGGGTTTAAAAAAGCGAAACAATGTTTGAGTCCTTTGAATCCTGCTACATCTATTTTGGAAAACACAAAGTCTCGCAGCCTTTGGGAACGAAGCTTGGGCCACGTATTAGTACATTACAGACAATACAGACTGTGCTTTTTCCGCCAGGGTGCTGATGTGCGATGACCAAGAAGACCAAGAGGTTCTGAGGGGAAATGAAAACATCTGAAGTCCAAACTCAAATTGTTCTACCAGAAAGATATTTTATCCTTTTATAGGCCCATTACGTTGAGCTGTTGTTAAATTTCATGGCTAGATCTGTGAGATTCATCAGCAGTCCTAGCAGTATTTTACCGTACATGTCTTTTAACTAAAATAACCTCGTGTCATCTTTGATCTTCAATCCGACGCGTCTCGAACCTCAGTCCGCTGCGGATCAATGAATATAGTGTGACAATCCAGGAAAAAACAACAACAAAAAACAAAACATGTGGCTCCGTGTGGCTCGTGGCTCCTTTTGGGAATCACGTTCAGATCTTATTACCTGTGTCCTCACTGTCCTGCGTGTGCGATAACACTGTGCGTTTGGTCCGTGCCAGATGGGGGTTTTTGTGAGCCAAGTTTTGTCCACCTGTTGGTTTGCCTGAGGAGAGCTGTAAGCAAAGCAATTCCTCCAAACCAGACCCTCAGACAGACTGACGCTAGCCGAGCGCTGATCAGATGCTGTTTGACGTCCACTCAATATGGAACATGTGTCCTCAGTGTTGGACTGATAGCAGGCTTTTGGACGGGCTCCCGCGCGGCACAGCTCCACAGGTGTCAGAGCCGCTCAGGGTTTTTGTGTACGGGCTTGCGATTGTGTGAGAAAGACAGGCAGT
>CAEMYA010002058.1:1777376-1792621 GCA_903131615.1 Diplodus sargus
CCCTGGACACACTTTACCCACCCAGCAGAAAACAGCCCTTTGTGCCTCTCTCCCTCTCTCCCTCTCTCTCTCTCTCCCCCTCTCCACCTATCTCCCTCTATCTCGTTCTCGCTGTCTCCCCACTTTTTTCCCTCTCTGGAGAATAGAGTTGTTTTGCTGTGCTCTGCTGTATATATTACCTACTGTATATATTTTCCCGGGGCCTGACAACAGATATATGAGCGCAGCAGCAGTGTTGTTTTTTTTTTGTTTTTTTTGGGGGGGCTGACACCAGCCTTTCATATTTACCAGTAAACGGAACAATAAAGACCGCACATAAAGAAAGATGACATTTTGATACAAGGATAGTTAATACTGAAGATGTTCGTATTTACACTGCGCCTTTGACGCGATGTGCTTTATCACGGTCAATAAAACACAGAATTATGGGGAGTTTTTTTTTTCTTTCTTTTTTTTATACGGCCGCTGTGAACTCCAGTGCGGCTGAAAACTATGAAGTAAAGAATACTTAGTAACTGGGCTGAAAATAATGATGTTGATTGTTGTTTGCACCTGGCACATTGTTTTCCCCCGTTTAAGTATCCAATATCTTTTAAAAAGCTATTTCACTCACTGTGCATTATGTCATTTAGCTCGTTGGGTGTTCTTACGTAGGTGCGTCCTACTTATGTGTAATAAAAAACATGTTGAATTCTCTTTGGTTAGTTTTAGCAGTTTCAGGGTTTTATTTATGCATTTAATGTATTTATTTTGGTTTTTTGAGATGAGAGAGAGGGAGGGTGACATGCAGCAGAGGTTAGGGTTAGCCTCTGTATATGAGGCGCACGCTCTGCTTGTATTCCTTTTGAATAATGTATGCATTGAGCCCTATTTGTAAATGGACAGGCATTAGCAATAAAACCTCAAATGATTTAGAAATTAAACCTTCCATATGTGTTTTGCACCGGAAAAAGCAAAGTCAGTTTATTGAGTTGTTTTTTTTTCATTATCCACTGGATGTGATATCATGGATCTGTGTAATATCAACATTTCAGAAGTGGAGTGTCTGTTCCTTCAGCGGCCACATTAATGACATAGTCAAGAGTTGTTTTGCCCACTTTCTGCATGTGTTACAAGCGTAAATAATAATTTGCGGCTCGTTGAGATGGAGTAACAGATGCTTTGTGGCCGCACTTGAATGTGACAACCTCTGTTGCTCCAAACCTTCTCTGTCATCACTCGTGAAGCTGTTGATTTCAGTTCAGCGTACTTTATTATGAGCTGAGATCGGCTCTCTTGCTCGTCGCAGAGACTCAGATTTGCACACAACTTACGTCGTCACGTGACCGCCGCGCTTGTGAAATAGAGTGGGTAATTTGCCATTATTAAAAATTACGAGGGATCCCCAGGTAATACCACTCTCACGCCAATAAGGCTTTAATTTGATCTTATCATCCTTACATTAAATTTTCCTCTCGTGTGTTCTGTGTTGCTTGATTCTTATCTTCATATTTTCTCCTAATTATATTTGACATGTTTTGTCTTCTCCATGACTGTTTTATCTCAGCAAGGCCCCTTTCCTGGTTAAAAAATAAAGAAAAAGCTTTTGGTGGCTGCCTGAAACTAGTCCCTCATACTTGTAAAAAATGCCGTAGTAATAAAAGGAACAGTGGTCTACGCTGTTCCAACAGCGCCGCGGCTCGTCAAGTGATGTCAAAATACTGTGTGTGGTGAGATGTTTCTCAGTACTCGGCCCCTTGTCTGTGTTGGAGGCTCAGAGAAAATCTGTTTGCCTCCGTCACATCAAGGTGTCCACTCATGTCTGTTAAAGGAGACATTTTTACGCAGACGCCACTGTTTTCTCCCTTTGATTTGGTAAAACCACGATGAGCAGCCTCTCCGTCAGCCTGTTTATCTGCCTATCCACTTATCCCCCCCCCTACTGATTTGTAGCCCTCCATCTTTCCTCCGCCTCATATCTAAATGCCATCGACGAGAGCTGAGTGCAGCAGAGATTTCTCTTCATAATGTCACAGTGCTGCCCACAGGAGGGTTTTATATTGACCCAAGTGTCTGGCTCCAATCTAGCTTGGCTCGCTACATTTGTACGTCCTCTCTAGCCATGGGCGGAACACAGGCATCCTTTTTTCAGGAAATATCTGAAAGCATCTAATAGATAACAAACATACTAAATGACAGGCGAAACTAATTGATTTAGTGAACAACGGGGCTAATTAATACTAATGATAATTACATAAGAGCAACATGAAAACATCTTTTGAAATGTTCTTTTGTTGTTTTACTCTTTATGGCTGCAAACGCGCTCTAGTCACACACCAACACAACAGGGCTTGATACTGGACTGCTTCAGGTGAATTTTCAAACCCTAGAGGACCCGGAAGACAAGCACTGTGTGTGTCTGTGTGTGTGTGTGTGTGTGTGTGTGTGTGTGTGTGTGTGTGTGTGTGTGTGTGTGTGTGTGTGTGTACATGTAGTTAGTGATGCACTGAAAAGCAGGCGGTCAAACGGTCAGCTTGTTTTTGCTCTGGCAGCCGGGGCCGAGCAGGAAGAAGCCAATCGATAGCACTTACCCTCTTCCTCTTAGAGTTCCCAACAGACTCGGGAAGAAAGACGCAGCAGCCCTGCAGTCGTCGTCGCCAGCTGTGTGTGTGCGTGTGTGTGTGTGTGTGTGTGTCTTTGCGTACACATGTGACTACCTGTCTGCCAGTGCTTTTTTTTTGGTTTGTTTGTGCGTGAAGCATTATGTCTGAGGCTCGAATGTGTTTATGTTTTCAGGACGTTAGCCCAAGGTCGCGCTGTGTTGCCGTGAAGGAGCATCTCTCCCGACTTATTGACGTCCATGTTTTTTCTTCTCGCCCTGCAGATCGAGGCCCACCTGCAGGTTAAACCCGACAGGTCAAGTACCTCTGAAATAGCTGTTTAATAACCTTGAATCTGAATACCCGTATTCATATTCGCGGTGATTTATGCACTGCTACTGTCGAAGCCCTGAATCTGAATCCCACTCCCCTCCAGCTCTGTGTACTATGACCTGGCTTGAAGGGGGAGGAGGGGGGAGAAAAACTGCCCAGCGGGGATCAATAAAGTATCACAGGGTTATTGAGGCACTTGTACCCATGCATCCTGTTTCCCAGGGACAAACCAACACAGGAAGGGGCAACATGTTTACTGTCATACATCAAAACGTGGCGCTTCCCTTCCTCCAGGATGCACATGTTTTTTTTTAGAGCCGAGCCGACATCACTGGCATTTGAAGGACAGGATGACAGTGAGCGCCGAGGTCGGATCACTTTTGGCTGATCCACTGATCTCCCGTACTGCCGGGGTGGTTTGCAGGATTGGTCGGACCGGAAAAATGCTGATTCAGTTCGACTGTTATTAGCATTTATAATGTTTGCTGAGACTGAAGCTAACGCTGGCTCGCTCCAAGGTCGAGTCCGGCGTCTTTTGCGTGGCTTTACACTGCATATGGTGAGCCGTTCATGTAATCATGTCACCGAAAGTGTTTTTGCTGTGGTGAATGTGATCAGCTTGGATGATGTTTCACATTTTCTAGCTGTGAGGTTTAATATTCTAGCTTGTGTTTGTATTGTGCACGTTTCATCGATTCAGTCATGCAGACAATCAAATGAGCAGGCCCTAATGGTCTTTCTCAGTAAACAACTTCCTCCCGAGTCTCAGCTCATACTGAAACGGGAACTGGCTTGTGTTAATGCGAATCTATTTGTGCCTCTTGTCTTCTTGCGTCCGCCCGGCTTCCCTCAGATCAGCCTCGGTCCAAGGCTTGTTTCTGCAGGGCTTCCCGTCCTTCTGCCCTTGACTGACCCGAGCCTGACCTGTGTTTGGGCCCCGGGCCTCCTCGTGGCTACTGTATGGGCTTGCGTGTATGTGTGTGTGTGTACATATGTGTGAGTGTTTGTGTGTAGTGGAGTGTAATTTGAGCCCTAGGCTAGGACAGGACTGCTGCGGAGTCCAACCAGGCAGAAAAAGCAAGACATGGGAGCTGCAGGGTGGGCAGGGAGAGGAGAGAGAGAGAGGGAGAGAGAGAGAGAGAGAGAGGGCAGGACAGCTGAAAGTGTAGGGAAAGGGAAGGTTGGAAAGAGAGAGAGTAATGGACAAAGAGTAGAGAGGCTCTTTTTAACTTGCTCTCCGTGGAAGAGAGATGTCAGTCTGTGTCAGTTCGCTCCACTAACCAGCCTGTAGCTGGAGAAACAGATCTCTCCCTCCCTCTCTTTCTCTTTCTCTCTCTCTCTCGCTCACACTTTCTTGCTCGCGCTCCCTCTCTCGCTCCCCTCCCACACCATTTATAATATACTTTCTTCTCTCATATCTTTTGGTGATAGCTTTTTCTGCCTCAGTTGAGAGCAGCAGAAACACTCCACAGCTCAGGGGAAAACAGCAAGACTTGGTAAAAGACCAAGCAGTGAACCAGTCATCTCTAAAAAGGCAGACAATGTATAGCGCGGGCCCTTCTACCGATCACACTTCAGGCGAATGAGAACGGGCCTGCCCACGAATGCTGTGGAGCGAGTTGCCCCAAAAGGCAGGGCACGCCGGTGGCTCTGCTGCGGCGGCGGTTTTCTTTCTGTGTTTCCGAGGAGGGCAGCACACAACTCTTCAAACACAGAAGGGATCAAATCCTCAAATCCCCTGGAAATGTCAACCGCGTTTTGAGGAAATGTCAGAAGAGCTGAGAACACACGCAGGAACACACATCGGCGCGCGAGCGGGGGGAACACACACGCGCCCCGGCACTCGGCGCTGTGGCAAGAAAGGCAACGTGATATAGGGCAGTCGTGTCCTGTGGGTGAAATCGGCCTCCTCTCCTTAATTTTTCCCCCCAAAAAACCTCCAGGGTTGAATCACTGTACGCCTCTGGAGGTTTATTTTTTTTGTATTTTCCGATAATGTTGAAGTTTTTAATCCGTGGCATTTTCACATGAATACACATCTGCTTTTGCGACTCTCTTACACAAAATGATGTAACACAACAGTAATTCAACTGGTGAAGTGAAGACGGAACAACAGCTGGAATTGGCACCAGAGGAAAACGGAGCGATAATTGCGTGATATGTTGCCCGGAGGTCTTTGAAGAGGCTGTTTGTAAGGGAGTATTTTTAAAGGGCTAATTCATGAAATATTCCTTTAAGGATTTACTCAACCCCCCCCTTGCAACCCCTGAAATAGACTGTTATCATGCAATTAATTTGATATCAAAAGCCTCAAACGTAGATCATTTGGTCATGTCAGGTGATCTCATCTGCAGCCACTGACATCATCCTGTGCTCCTATTGATCCGTCCTCACCCCCGCTGACAAACTTATCGACATCCTCAAGTGTATTTCCTGTCTAGACTGTCGACAGCAGTTATGGATGGCCCCTTCCCCCCCCTGGTGACACACGCGCACACACACATGTGCGCCCACCTCCCCTGCTTATCGATGTATCCTTCTGCTTTTTGACTCCGTTCCTCATCCTTAATGAATCCGGTAGGTGTTGAACTGCAGATGTTGTGCAGGGCCAGAGTATCGACGGGCACGGCTGTGATGAAAGAGCCGGCCCCTGGAGACGTCTGGGTTAGGTCACAATGATCGTGTGTGTGTGTGTGTGTGTGTGTGTGTGTGTGTGTGTGTGTGTGTGTGTGTGTGTGTGTGTGACAGAGAGAGAAGGAGTTATTGTTAGAGGGTGCATGTGTAGCACCCCATCACTCCCTGTGTCTCACTGCCAGGACGTGATATTGAGTCCAGAGAGGAGTGCTTGCTTGTGAGATGGTGTCAGTGCTGCTTCGGGAGGTTGACAGGTGAGATGTGGGGCAGGCAAAGGACGAGAGAGGTTGTGACTGTCTTGAGTTCTTGAGTGACAGGCCTCTCTCTCCAAGACAGTCATACACTGCACAGAAGCGCTCACGTATTCCCTGCTCAGGCCTTCAGGCACCTCCCTGTTTATCTGCAGCTTCGTATCAAGATCTGCACTCGGCTGCTAATGTCTTGTGATCCTTTGAGGGCACGCAGTACTCCACACCGCTGGCGGACTCTCTCCACTTCCTGCATCATCGTCTATTATCCAACTTCCTCCTAACTGATTAGAGGAGATAATGGTGAACTGTGGAATTAACCTCAATTAGTATTACCTCTCTAGATCGCTCTCATTTCACCTCCTGACTCCTGCGCTGCATCATACATCTCCCCGGCCGGCTCCTGCTCTCTTCTAAGGGCAAATATCAGCATGAGCAGTGATGATTATCTCAGACACAGCTCTTAGATTTAAAAAAAGCAATAATATAGCCTTATTTTAGTTTAATTTAGCCCGCCGTCGCATCAAAGATCAAATTATTGCTTGCTTTTAGCCACGCTAGCAGCGTTGGTTAGTCGGTGTAGTCTGGAATATTTCAACAGTGATTGAATGGATTGTCTTGAAATGTTGTGCACACATTCATAGTGTGAATTCACTGGATGGTGAATCTTATGAACTTGAGTTATTGTCAGTTTAAGTAAGGTGTCTCAACTGGTGGTGTGATTGTCCTAATATTTGGACATTCATGTTCTAGGCAAGTAACTCCAGAAGTGTAATAATTTACTTTTTTACTCATTACTCTGTTAAAAAGCAATAATATTACTTTACTTATTACTTACTTATTACTGCAAATATTACTGTATTACTTTTACATATGTAGGTCACATCTCCTCCAGGATATAACTCTCCCAGCCTCAAGTTTTTTTTTGTTTTTTTTTATCTCTCTTTATCTATCTCTCACAATCACATCGTGCTCGGAAATCCAGTTCTGTTGTTTAGCCGGAGTGCATGCTGCTCCACTGGCAGTAGACGCCTCATTTAGAGTACCGGTAGTTGTTTTTTGTGTGTATGTGTGTGTGTGTGCGTGTGTGTGTGTGTCACGTTGCTGTTCTGCAGTATCAGATGCTTTAGTTAATTAGCTGTTGTATTATTTCGCGGTTGAAAGCGCTTTGCTGCTCGCACAAAGTTTGCAACAGACCACAGCGTTCTCTGCGTGTTTGACATATGAGACACACTCTCTGAGACGCACCTCTCTCCCTCATCCCCCATCCTTTAGCTTTTTGCCCAGCAGCCGATATCACCTGCCCTGACCTGCCACTCGTCATCGTGACATCGCCCACGGAGGACAAAATAAAAGAATGCATTCTCGAAATGTAGCAACACTGCTTAATACATAATCGATCACAGCGATACAGATTCAAAGGACATCGAAACAAATACATTAAAACAAGTAATATTATAGTATCACAGTGTTTCCCCTGTATGCATTCTGCGGCAAATAATTGCAAGACTAATGCAACACCATCAGCCGCAGCTGGTTAATGCTAACTAACTCGTGTGTCGTGTTCGATTCCCCCTGGACTGCATGTCGAAGTGTCCTCGGGCAAGATACTGAACCCCAAACTGCTCCTGACGTTGCTGATCGGCACCTTGCATGGCAGCCGCCGCCATCAGTGTATGAAAATATATATAAAGTACGGTAAGTCGCTTTGGGCAAAAGGCGTCTCCTAAATGCCCTAAATGTAAAATGTAAATGTAATCTCAACACAGTCATTGTGAGAACGTTAGCATGTTGATGTTAGCATTTAGCTGAAACCGCCGCAGTGTCCAACTGCAGCAGTCAGTTACTGTAGACTCTCAATCTTGTTAACTGTCGCGCACACAGTAACGCTCCGTTATGTCACATGATGTACTCTGAGTAACCGTGCCCCCTTACTGATTATATGGGCATAAATGAGCCACTTGAGAGCAATGATGGCAGCAGCTAAATGTGTACCATCAAAATCTTGGCATCGCAGCTTGTTCTTTAAGGCCGGTGCGCTGAGTGTTACCCTCCGCCATCTGTTTTCCTGGACGCGAGAAGCAACACTATCTCGGTAATTAAATTATAAAGCCTCATGGCCCTGACATGGCGGAGCACTTCAGACACTTACTCTCCTCTCTGTATTCTTTTTTCATACACTACATCGCGGCAGATTCATATACAAGCCCCTCAGGTGTTCACTTTTTACTCGATAGAGGGAGAGCGAAAAGAGGAGTGAGAAAAAAAATAAGGACGGCAAAGAAGCTGAAAGAGAGGCAGGGAAGGTGAGGACACCAGTGTGTATGGTTTGTTGTGTGCAGTTTGTTGTCTGGAGAAGAGGTAATCCCTGGGCTCAGACATGACTATTTACCTGCACGCTTACACCTGACGTGTCAGGGATATAGACCGGGGAGGCACACCCCACCTGTCTGATGAGGAGGATAAGATAAGTAGGTAAACGCGACAAAGCAAATAAGTGAATATACCCAGCCCCTGTATACACACACACACACACACACACACACACACACACACACACACACACACACACACGCACACACTCGCATCACAATCCCAATACTTCAGTGGCAGAGCCATTACAGAGGAGTGCGTGGGAGAGGTGGATCGTTAGCTTGAACAAAGGGTGAGTATATTGTTAAGTGAGGTCTGCTTAAATGGTTTTTTAACTGCTGGCGTGGTGGAGGCAGCTGTCTGGGGCTTGAAGAGGGGGCAGGTGGGCCGGTCTGAGAGCGAGAGGCAGTTGAGGCAAACCTCCAACAACGACAACAACAACACAGCACACTCACACACACACACACACACAAAAAAAGAGAAAAAAAAATCCCCCTGACCCCGGCAGGTGGATTTACATACGGGCCAACAGCCAAAAACACTCGTCTGTTTTTGTGTCATAGCTACTTTTGTGGTTTGCCCACTCAGGCTGTAACTGTAGGAGGAAGCATTGATGCAACTTGATGCGCGCAGACACCTGCATCTGTGTGTGTGTGTGTGTGTGTGTGTGTGAATGTAACCACACACACACACACACACATTTTGAAAAAAAAAAAGAAAAAAGCACTAACTACTTCCCCCTCTGGCTCCTCATGAGAAGTCATTAGGAATGTGTCTGTGTGTTTTATTTTTAGCAGTGTGTGTTTAGGAGGGGTAGTGGAGTCTCGTCAGTCTTCAGGGCCCTCCTCTGCTCTGTCGCTCTGTGTCTCTGTCTCCCGCTGAGAGCTATGTATATTTCATAAGCCCAGGGTGCCTTTTTGTCTTAAGATGCGCTGCACCTCCCCTGCCTGTCTCCCTGCTACTCGTCAATGGTGGGAGCCATCACAGCCTCTTTTTAAAAACTCTCCCCCACTTCTCTCTCTCTCTCTTTCTCTCTCTCTCTCTCCTCGCTGACAGCCACCCTCTGCTTCTCCCTCTGCTTTTCATGGTCAGCTTGTCTCCCTCCTGAAGGCTCATCCCTCTTTCTACTCTTTCCGCTCGCGGGAGGGGAGCAGAGTGGAGCACATCCAAACAGACTCGGGCTGTCAGGAAAACTCTTCCTCTCGCTCCGTCTCGCTCCGTCTTTGATACTGTCTGTCTGTCTGTCCTCTGTCGCTCCTGGGAAAGGGACACTTCTTCACCCGGCGCTGCGTCACCCTGTTAGTTGTTGTCTTTTTATAGCAGAAGCCTGAGTGCGGTGACAGCAGCTAAAAATGGTTGCACACGTCGGCAGTTAATTGCTATATTTGCACCATCGGCGCCTCTTTACCGTGTAGATTTGATTATCGTGTCGGTGGCGCATTGGTCGCCCCCCCCCCCCCAACAATATTGAGACATTTGTGTCCTGTAACATTGCGAGGGGGCACCTCTAAGTAGACGCGCTCATAGAATTCAAATCTTGAGCTGTTGGTAATTAGTGTCGGGGATTTAATTTTAAGTCACTCATTGATCCGGTTGTAAATTAATTAAACACCACCTCTGTCTCACAAAAGGACTGCGCGGTGCAGTCCTCCTTTGCTTCTCGTTTGTTAATGATGTCTTTTTTTGTCTTTTTTTTCAGGCGTGCGCTGTGATTGAGAGTGTGGCTGGAGCCAGTCAGGAGGTGGACACGGGGCCTCCGCGGCCGCAGGGCGACCGCACTCCTTCTCGCCCGCTGACCTCAGAGCCGGAGAAAGCCGACCGAGTCGAACGCCCTCTTTCCAGTGAGTAGAGCTCTCCCGAAGGCCAGATTACTCACTTTTCTCACTTTTACTTACAAAAATGCCATTTATAGGAAGGATGTGACCGCAGTTAAACACACACATACCCAAATTGCATTAACACTGTCGCCACGACTGAACACACAGTGGTAAATGCTTTGGTTTATTCATTGTTTCGCTACTAAGAATAAGTCGTACCCTCTGAACATCTCTGCGCTCGGCACTCATCTTATCTCTGCCTCCTTCTTCCTGTTCGAGACGTCCTCCTGACCCCGCTGTGTGGCAACACAGGAAGAAGTGAGACCCCCGCAGTGAATGAGATGAGGTCTGAGGCGGCTCTAACGCTCAAATCGAAGAGTGACAAGAAATTCTTTTGAGTTGTTCCTCTCAGGCGTGTGCTGTCATGTCTTTTCGCGGCACATCCTGTTGTATCTCTCCAACCACACAACCAACACGACTGTGTTCTATCTATGTATACCTGCAATAGCTCTCAGCCTCTCACCGAAACTGATTAACTCTTCCCTTTCCATCTTGTGCGACCCAACTGTCAACCAACACATGTTGCTTTGTAAGACCGAGAGGCGGTCGTAATGATTTCCCTGAGGTTTGTTTTGCAAATGTGCAGGAGATTTGGTCTCTTTACCTCCTTTGAATGCGTTGTTTAAAAAGCAGCTGCTTTCAAATAGCAACAATGCAAATCCAGCTAACTCAACCTTCCCAACAAAAGGTGCACATCCCGGCTCTGGAGCAACCCTACGCTGACATTCGTCAATTCAAAGACAAGTTTACATATCTACACACAGTATCGCACTCTTTTTTAGAGACTTTTTGTTGTTGGTTTGAGCAGTGGATTATGGGCTTTGTGGTCATTGTACTGCATCTGCTTCATCTACTGTATAATCAGCATTGGGCAGGGTCACTTGTAAGAGGTGACAATCAAAGTCATAATTTGATTACTTTTCAAATGCAAATGTTTCAAACTGGGCAAAAAACTACCACAGGAACAAAGCCAAAAACATGGAGCTAGATTCAATTGAACACACATAAATATCAATTAAAGTGACGCAATCACAATCAGTGCGATTAATAAGAGAGCCAATCCTTAAAAAAAACACACATTGCCCAATAAATGTAGCCTGTCTAACCACATACAGCTCCTTGTAAGGGCATGGCCACATGTGCACAAAGTTGGGGTGTGGTCACACCATTGGACTCCATGGCGAGGTGAAGAAGTCAATTGGCTCACATGATTCACCCATTACGAGAAGGTGTGACAGCGCCCGAAGCCCTCCTCTTCCCCCCGGGCCGAAGATATACTTGCTTCTATCGACTTGTTCTGGTACGCACGAGGGCCGGCTAGCCTATCCTGCGATGTAGTGGTGTCCAGTAACACATGTGGTGTATCGGTAAGTATGCGAAACAACTACGCTCAACTCGATGGACTATTGAGACAGTGCAGCACGTTAGAGACGAAAGTGAGAATGAGAGACGATGTGGAAGAAGTCGTGATGAAGCAGGCACACACACACACACAAAAAAGTGACATATGCGTGTGCATGTGTGTGAACATTGCCCCGAGGGAGGCCATCAACTACAGTGGGTTCTGGAGCTCAGTGCGTTTATGTGGAAAGTGCTGCTGTCTCCTCTTATCAGTGTAGCCGGACTGCCTTTTCACAGTGGGGGTATCTCTCTTCCTGCTCTTCCTCTCTTCTCTCACACAAACGCTTATAAACGCAGAAGTTCTGTAAATTGTAAATTTTCTTAACTCTCCCGCCCTTTGTCTGATTTTCTTTTCTTTCCTTTTTTTTCTCGCTTTCTCTCCTCCCGCTCTGTCTTTTCTCTCTGCTGCTCGCTGCTCCCTCCTGCCCGGGCCTCTTTCTCTCTTTTCTCCAAGGCTATTTCTGTTTAGCCGCGAGGGCCCCCATGTCGCTTACAGAAACTCATCTCAAGCTTTCTTTCCATCTGAACCCATACACACACGCGCGCGCGCTCGCACACGCACACACACATACACACAAATACACTAGCTCAACCACAACACTGTTGAAGACACTTGCTTAAACAGTCATGACAAAGAGGGCCACCACACACACACACACACACACACACACACACAGCGGACTGAATTTTCCTCCCAGTGGTCGGGTGCGGGTTGAGAACAGGGTTTTCATGAGTTATTTAAGTGCTCTCCATCATGCGTGTTGTGCTGCGGCTCACACTGACACGACACGGCCCATTTCCTTCGCTCGGGCAAGAAACGTGACACAAGACACGCTTGAGGTTTTCACACAGAATGGAGAAGAGAGGTGCGCGATCAGTCATGATCTTAAGACTGTTGCCTTTAAATCATTAAACGAGCCCCCTTTGCAACAGCTAGATGGAAAAAAAAAAAAAAAAAAAGCCTAAAGAGGGAAAGGCTGATGATTTGAGACGGTCGATTCTGCTCATTAATGGTCGCGGCTCTCATTTCGCCATTTGCTTCGTCCAGCGCGGTGTACAGACAGAGGGAGACGGACAGTGTCGGACATGGGTGTCTCAGATCGGATATGTTTATTAAAAAAAAAAAAAATGGCCACAAGTGCAACCCTTATTTTTTTGTGTTTCAAATGTCCCAGCAATATCGCAGTCCTATCAGACAGGAAACAGACTTGGAGCAGGGAGGATGTGACATGTGGGCTAACCACAATGTGCTTCAGGCCCACAGACCTGTGAGCACTCCACATACATCAGCAGTCGCTCTGGCTCAAAACAAACACACAGTCAACACAGCCACCGTTAGTGGCGGAGGCGCGAGGTAAACCTACCCGCTAAGTGTCGGCACAGATGTCAGATGGAGGGAGCGTCACGCTGGACTGATAGAAATGGCAGAATACGTGGTGAGGAAGTTTGTACCATCATGCCCTTCTGTTACAGCATCTTTCACTCATACCTCTCATGTGAATTTGGTTGGGGTTTTTTTTAACCTTCATTCTGTTCCGCTAAGCAAACATGTTCAAAATATGCATGCTAATGTTTTATGTGCACACTGTACTCGTCTTTGGAATTACACATGCTGGCGATGTGATTGTCACGAGATAAGCTGTGAGTGTGTTTTGATTGCAACGGCGCAGCTGGACTTGGCAGACTTGGCAGTCTTGTGCGCTTGGCTGCCGGCCAGTTCAATACAATCACAATCACCCACCGTGGGAGCGTGGAGCACCATTGAAGATGGGGCGTGGGTACTGGTTGGGGGCGCAGAGGGGGGTAATTCACAGTATCTGGCAACCCACATTTGTGCGGGAGGAGGAATCGATGTCTGAGCTGTTGCTTCAGCCGCCCTTGGTTAACGTTTCGCATTAAGGGGTTTGCATGGAAAACGCAGCAGTCGGGTCCAGTCCACACAGAGAACACACACTGTACACACACACACACACACATGTGAGGGCGGCTACAGCTGACCATCATTGTATCTCTTGTCCGGAGAAGAGAGCAGCCGGTGGAAGGGGATGAGCGTAGCGGTGCGAGGAGAAAAATGGAGCTGAGGGACGAGGGAGGTGTGGATAGAAGGTATGGGGAGGGTGGTGAATGGAGAGACGACAGGGGATGTGTTTGGAGAGAGAGATCAGAGGGTGACAGGGGAGGCATGGAGAGGAATGCCACTGCTTGCCCCCTCCTCTGCTTCTCTTTTCTTCTTTTCTTTTGTCCCCCTCAGTAGGGATGACAGGAGGGTGGGCTAACTTCGAATGACAGCGACAAGCTTGCCACCGCTCCCATGAAGCACAGCAGATGGAAGTGTGTGTGTGTGTGTGTGTGTGTGTTGTGTGTGTGTGATTAAAATGCCACTGGAGACCAGCGTATACTGAGTCTCTTGGCAGCGCCACGCTTGGCAGAGCGCCACCTCACTGCCCTCTTTTTCCAGCCCAGCAGAGTGGGCGTTGAGGTGTGTGTGTGTGTGTGTGTGTGTGTGTGTGTGTGTGTGTGTGTGTTAAGTGAGGGGAGGCAGCCTTGACAAACAAATATTAATTCACAGTGTTCCCATTGTCTTTTCCATTATATCTTTTTCTTCACGGGGTGAGCGAGCTGGATGGCCTGAGCGGCTGTTTTTTTCATCCATCTATTTGAGTAATTCGGTAATGTAATGATCACAGGATTTTTGGGAGAAACAGAGCTCTGTTCTGCAGTGTGGCGCCAGTCCTGGCGGGCATGAGGGGGAATTAGTCAGGAGACAGTGGGTTTGGCACAGCGCCACGGTTATTAGCCGCTCACAGGGTGGGCACGGGGTTGTGCCCCGGCTCAATCACTCACTGTGTTTGCATGTGTGTGCTTAATGTGTTTGTTTCTGTGCGTGTGCGTGTGTTTGTGCATGTCTAGGATTCTCCTCTGATCACACTGACCTTATTGTGCAGTCACTTCTGGTTGATTTGTACCCTTTCCAACACATTCCTCTCCCTCCGAAAGGGCTGAGAAACAGTCCGCTAACCCCCTCTCTCTCTCTCCCTCGTTCGCTCACTCTCTTTCTCTCTCTCTCTCATCTCCCCTCCGGATGGGTTTGATTTAGTGACTGTGGTTTTCCATCCAGAGCCTGGGAGCCAGAAAAGAGTAGACTTAGGCAGAGACCTATAGATTCACAGCCAGCGGAGCACGTCATTACTTGGCCATAGCTCATCAGCAGATACATCAGCAGGCTGGAGCGCTAATAGATGCGAGCTGTCGCCGTTCAGGAAGTAATAAACCTCTCTTCATTTCATCCCCTTAATTATTTCCTTCTCACGGATTGCACGAGTCGGAGCTAAACGATGAAAGCGAAGAAGCGTCTGAGTTACGTTATCACGGCCGCGTTGTGCAGAATATATGTAAAACACACGCGGTTTCCTTCTTTTTTTTTTCGGTCTCGGAAGGAGTTTATATTTAGGGGGGTTAGGGTGAGGCCACCCCGATGTGAGGTTGAGGCTTCGGAGCGGTGAGGTCAGGTTGCAAACGTGTTTCAGCAGTAGCCCTGACAAAAAAAAAAAAAGACCACTTAGCGAGAGAGTGCCAGACTCTGACCTTTGACCTCAGCTTCACCAGGAAACAGGTGTTCAAGCAGGATAAAGCCTGACGCGCTGCACACTTGCACAGCTGGCAACAGGCTGTGTTGTGTGTGTGTGTGTGTGCGTGCGTGTATTTTTATTGACAGCACGTAAGAAAACCTGAAGTGAAACGCCACAACAAAAGCACATAGAGACCTATACATGCTTGGGTTAGAGTGAAAATGAGGACGT
>CAEMYA010002058.1:1795834-1811236 GCA_903131615.1 Diplodus sargus
GCTGGGCGTGGAGAGCAGTCGCTCCATCCTTTTTCTCCTCATCTCCGGAGCATCTGTCTGTCACATCAAAGCGCTCGTCTCCTCATTTCTGCCTTTTTACCTCACTGCTTCTTGCATGCTACTTTCGTCCATTTGTTTCCCCTCCATCTCTCTGCCCCACCTCCTCCCCTCTCCTTCCCCTCTCCTGCTGCTTTTTTTTGCCTTTCTCTCCGCTGCATATCACGCTTACTTTTCCTCCTCCTCCTCCTCCTCCTCCATCCCTCTCTCTCTAAGCTCGCACAAACACATCCAGAACCCTTGAAGTGGGGTCATGATTGAGGCGTGCTGTTAATTAGCCGGCAGTGGTTGTTGTAGCAAAGCGATGGTAGGGTGTAATTAATTAGGTGGCATGTGCACAGTGGGAGAAAAAGAGGGAGAGGAGGGATGGAGTGGGAGAAAAAAAAAAATACCGGCTATCAGTCCTCCTTTTATCCTCTGAGCTCAGATGAGTTCCCCTAATGAGAAAAAATGAGATGCTCCCAACCAGGGAAGAAAGCATTTTGTCCTTTACATGTTCTCCCTGCCTCTTCCTCTGCTTGTCGTTCTGTCACTGCCTTGTTCTCTTTTCATCTGCCTATCACATCCGGGCTAGTGCTCGCGGGGTGCCAGTGAGTTGAAGTCACCAGTCACAGATCTCCCACAGCAGAACGAACACAGCCCCTGGGAGACGTCCAGACACACTCGCACGGCGCCGACAGCTTCACCGCACAGCGAGAGAGAGACGGCACACGTGGCAGACAAGTGCCTGCATTTCCGTGCATTTGTGGGAGTTTTTTTTTTGTTTTTTTTTGTGGGCTTTCTGCGGATGTCTATGTTTCTAAATGGCCGCTGCTCTTACCATGCGAGTAGCGTTGATGAGGAGACGAGGGAGAGAGAGAGAGAGCGAGGAAGAGACAGATGGAGAGATTTCAAAAGGCATAGGAAATGTGGGAGGGAGGCAAGAGGTGTACAAACACTCAGAGCTCTATTGATCCTCTCCTCAGTTCAACACTGACTCCTTGACCTCATTCTGAAGCACCTCTGCGTGTGTGTGTGTGTGTATTCGTTTCAACAGCCGTGCCTGTACAGCTGTGTGTATGTGTTTGCTTGTGTCAAAGGCCTAACCGTTGTGCGATGTATCTGTTTGCAGTAACTGTAGAGAATCTCAACTGGTGTCAACCTATACCCTTCAAAAGCAAAACTATTTAGTATTCAGATGTTATTTGGCTTTAAAACATTTGTACACTATACATTATACATTATATATCACACAAACATGCACGTTCTGAAGCCCACAAGGGAGATGGGTCAACATGCCAAGAGTGGGGAAAAAAAGCCAGTACCAAGGTAGTGTGGCTAATACAGTAAAACATTTAGATACCAATACATTTGCCTTGTTTGGTTTTCAAATGCTTCAAAAGGAAGATTATGTTACCGTTCAAAGGAGTCCTATTATGCGCTTTCGTTTTTCCTTTCCTTCAGTGTTTCGTAGATGTTCTTGTGCATGTGAAAGATCTTGAAAGTTAAAAAGTTCAAAGTAGGCACCGACAGAATCAGCTCGCAGAAAACATTGCTCCCGAGAACGCCCGTCAGTAGTCCCGCCTTTTAATTCCATGACTTTGTGACATCACGCTACGTCGCCATGGAACACGTAATTGTGTCGCAGCAGCACTTATGAATTGATTTAGCACGGCTGCCCTGTTGTTGTTAGCGGTGTTGGGTCAGGCATGTGTGAGCCGACCAATTAGAGCACACGGGGGGGGCCTTAAAGAGACAGGAGCTAAAACAGAGCCTCTCAGACAGGAAGAGAGGAATGCAGTGATGCAGCACTAGACAGTATGAGAAAATGTGTGTTTTGAACATTAGCGGATGTAAACCTATTTTAGTAACCCACAGTAAAATTAGGAATCTGAAGATGAGCATGATATCTCTTATATATGTAACATAGTATGTTAATTGCCTTTTAACAATGAACTTTAATGTCTAAAATGACATTGGTGCTCTGAAACAGTTAAGTTTACTGGGAGAATAATAATTATCAAATCATCTTCCAGCATCTTTTTCTTGTTCTGTTCAAAAATAAAAGTTCTCATATTAACACACGTAGGACAAAATATGTACTGAAAACATCATGTCTCGGATGTTACTTGAATGCATACTTTATGTATAAATCCATCAGTATAATTCCTGTGTGAATACTGGATTAAAAAAAGGATATTTAGAGCGATATAAGGCCTCGCCCTCACACTGCACTCTTCCTGCACTCTAGTAGACAAACTAATGCATGCAGCACCCACCCACAACGTACACACACACACATACACACACTCCTCCCTTCTTAGTGTAAACTGATAGTTTAATGGCTGCCTGTCCTGTGTGACTGCAACTGTCCTAGGTGACAGCTTTATGGATAGTTTGGCAATGTCAGCGGAGACGGACAGCTATTTACGGCCCGGCGTTCGACACTTTGGACCCTGGCAGTTAGCATAAATCCCCCGACGGGATCAGCCGGCGGATGATACACATTGCCGACCCCAGCTCCAACGTAAAATCGTCAGATACGCACGTACTGTACACAGCAGGTGATCACTCAGTCAGCCACTCAGTCCTTTTTAACCTTGTTAATACCACCGTCCGCACGCAGACATAGCTCACCCGCAAAACGTCACACGCATGCTGTAGATCTGTATCTCAGTTATTTACGACCCCCTGCCATCACGTTAACAACCGGCACTGGCTTTTCCCTCCCTCCGTCTCCCCTCTCTCCCCGCCCTACCCTCCGTCTTTCGTCCCCTTCAACTATCATTTAGCTTTTACGAGGTGTCCTAAAAGAAGCCCGAGGTGTGCGCCCCACCCTCCGTCCCCCCCATTTACGTCGGCGATATTGATACCCTCCATAAGTCAGACGTGCCTCTCTCTGTTACTGAGGAGAAATTGATGACAGAAGGGTGTGACAGGAGGGGAGTGGAGCTGGCAAGGAGTCGCAGGAGTTTGGACTGCGCGTGCATCGGAGTCCGTGTTTGTGCGAGGCCCTCCACAAAGTGTGCGCCGCATACAAACCGACTTATTAGGGGAAAGAGAGGAGTCAGTCTGGGCGAAGGCGGCAGGTTAAGCAAAGGAGTAGACGGCTAATGGAGAAAAAAAAAACTGGGTGATAGACAGCGATAGGGAGGAAGAGGATGAAGGAGGGAGGCAGATCTGTTTCCGTCTTTACGAGCCGTCCCTCTGTGTATGATACTGTTGCTATAAACAAGAGGTCAGCTGAAGAGTGGCTGTTTTATAAGGTCCATCTCTCAGAGCGAGCCTATCAAAGGAGCCTGTGAAACCCTGATCAGCCTCAGTGTGTTATTTGTGTTTGCCCGCGTGGTCGTGTTTCCCATCAGATCCTTTAGCAACCATCTGTCTCGTGCTCTAACAGGAGGATCAGAACCGAGCCATCGCCACATTGTGTATTGCGCTGTACTGGGTTAGCCCGACTGCGTCTATGTCGCAGCAGATGCTACGGTACAGCCTGTGTCGGCTGCCGAGACGTAACGACAAACGTGGCACTCTTACTACCGCGAAAGCGCACCTGGCCACCGCTCACCACAGAGATTATGCTCACGCTGCATTAGCATACAGTAGGGAGGAGATGAGAGTAGTGTCACACCACCTTCATCGTGTGATTGGCCCAAGGTTGAGTCATGCTAACTCGCTCAGCGCACCAGATTTCAGTTTCCCTCAGATGTGGCTAAATGGTGTGATTAGTAAACTTGTTTGCTGTGTGGGTTTTTTTTTTCTTTTTTTGTATATTTATCTGCCTGCTCGTATGTCTATTATGTGTGTGTGCGTGTGCGCGCGCACACTCTGACTGCTGATGTGTTTTTTTTTCCCCTTGCTTTTCCACTGGGGATAAAGAAAAGGTTTGTTTGATTAATTAATGCTGTTAGACATGAATGCAAATGATCAAAGGAGCACATTTGCATTTTGCGTTTAATTATTCATGAGCCGCGATTGCTCATGAATTAGGACACCTGTGAGGGCTCACACACACACACACACACACACACACACACACACACACATACACACAAGACTATCCTGGGATGTGACCGGGTGTGTTTAACCAGACCTGCTCGTCACCCCTGTCTGTGTGCGCTGCTGTGCACAGGGATGCAGGTCACCGCAGGTTCATGTTGGTATTATTAGGTTATGCTGGCTGGGGTTCAAACGTTCTGATTAGGTTACGGCGTAGTGCTAAAGCTCAGACTGTCACCCTGACTGTATGATTCATCTCCATGGAGACAAGAGGAAAGCTCTGATCTAATTACCCCACACTGCTGCCATTTCAGACAGACTTGAGGGAGAGGGCTGGGTGGCGTGAATAAGGCGAGAGGAGCAAGCGGGGAGGGCGAGGCGGAGAGGGTGGCACGCAGGAGTTCGTGAAAAGAGGGATGACGCGAGAGGAGGGGAAAGATTTGAGCACAAAAAGAAAGAGTGCTCTGTTGTGCACAACAATAGGACGAAAGCAGGTATTATTTGTCGTCCTTCCCTCCTCCTCTTCATCGTCTCTCCCCTCATCGTCAGCGGCATCCAACTGCTGCACAAATGGGCCCTTGTTTCCATGGATATGAGCAATGGTTCTCCCGTTCTGCTCGATGGGGCTCGGTGATAAATGGCGGGATGTGGAGGAAGTTATTAATTTATCCCGGGGAGGGAGCGACCGTTCTGGGGAGCGTTACCTAGCATAATGGGTTAAGTGCAGCGATTGCTGCGTGCCGAGCGATAGACTCTCAGGAGGTGATATAAAAAATGAATAAAGGCTGAGTGGAGCCTGCTGGGAAGGAATTGTCAAGGGACTGTGTTGGTGTGTGTGTGTGTGTGTGTGTGTGTGTGTGTGTGTGTGGGGCGGGGTTGGTGTTGTGTTTTGGGAAGGAGGCTTTGTCATTTCTTGAAGTCGTAGGATTGTCAGGTAAAGAACAGTAGAGACTTAATAGAGCTTCCTCCAGGCTTTCAATAAAGATCTCCTCCCACTCTACTTTTACTAGAAATGAAAAACAGCTCAATATGCTCGGGGCTTTGATGTGTGACGGCGGCGGTGACGGATGAAGCTGCAGCGGAACAGAGGTAGAGGGCCTTCGCTGTGCGTGCCGCGCCGTCATCATCCGTGACTCATTGACAACCGTCTGTACGTAAAGAAAAGAACGCACAGACCTTTTTATATTCCTCATTATCTGGCAGCGCATGTTTATTTTTATATAACATGTATACGTGTTACTTTCTTCCTTGTTTCCGTCCTTTATGCAGAATGCGTGCTATATTGTGATTATGTGAGGGGGGGGGAGGGTACGCAGGGTAGGCCCACACCTCCCGTAGCATTAAAGCACCTGCTTCATGTCTTCTTAGCAATTTATGAGGTGCCACACTCTCTCTCTCTCTCCCCCCTCCATCTCACACCACCCTCCTCCCCGATACCCTCCCTCTTTTAGCCGCGCTATCTCTCAGATCTTACATTCAGAGGCTGATGGTGCGTGCCCGGGGTTACGGAGGGGTCACCATATTGTGTTAATCCCAGAGAACATATCAGATCAGCCTGATTTCATTATTGTCCCTCTGATACCCCATATGCGGGGGCTCAAAGCTACTTAGAATGATCCTCGCCTAGCGATGGGAGAGAAGAAGCTGTTCTGCAGTCTGTTATCTGCGACGGAGCCGAAGTCTATTGTGTTGGACACTCTGCTGCGTTCGCTGGAGTGGATTTCGGCGCGTAAGAGGCTGGTGCTAAGACATAGCAGAGCCTCGCATCTTATCCTCGCATCGCCTCCCACCGATTATTTGATGGGGTTTTTGTCAACACGTCTGGTTTGAGTGGTGTAGTTTGAGTTTACGCACCTTAGGTGTGTGTGTGTGTGTGTGTGTGAATGCATTATCGCATGTGTGCACCCAGTGGAAACTATGACTTGTGGTTTTCTTTTCATTTCTTCTCCATTTTGTTTCGAGTGTCGGGTGTTTTTTTGCGGGAGCCTTTTTCCCTCTCCGCCTCCTTGTGGCCGATGAGTGATGCAGATAGCTGTGATATATACGAACGCACACACTCTCTCCTCTCCCCCCCCCCTAATTGTGCATTTGCGTCCGCTCTTAATGTGGATTCTCGAAACAGAAGGCCCAGCAGTGACGACAGACATCTGACTGAGGGAGGGAGGGAGGGAGGGAGATGATAAAAGAGGATAGGAAGGAAAGAAAGAGTCTATGATTATTCTCCACAGGTGAAATAAAATAACACCGCCTGGAGTTCAGTAATCACAGCGTTCGAGTAAACATCAGAAGGAGAAGGGAGGAACGTGTTGAATTGTAATTTTGTTTGTTTTTTCCGAGAGCACTTGTAGTTTTCGCGGTCTCCGCTCCCGAAAATGACAGACGAAGACGTCGCCCAGGCAGCACACAAGTGTACAGACAGAGCGGCCATTTACAGACTTTAGAGACAGCCGCTGCTCTCTTCCTCCCCTTGGCTCTCCCGTTGTCCGCTTACCAGTGTCGTTATCTTCCGTTACGAGCTCTTGTTGTTGCCGCGGCACAGCGGGTTTGGATAGATTCTACGAGGAGAGCTGTCACAGGGTCAGGCGCGTACTGTACGCCACGCAAAGAGCTCACCCACAGTTAAGCACGCACGCCCACTCCTCCTGACACCTCCACACACGGGGTTGGTGTCGGAGCCCCGCAGGGCACCCAACTTTCATGTGCCACCCTGACTGACAGCTTCATCAAACCCCCCACCCCTGTTGTACACATTATGTGGACACGTTACGTGCACACTGATACCCACGCGCGTCATATACACATGTACGGACTCACGGCCCCCCCAGGTTGCCTTTGTTCCCGGCATCTGTTTCCCTCGGTGATTAATTGCAATTAGCGAGAGGTTTGAAGGCCTGTGGAAGAACACAGCGAGAGGAAAAACATCAAGATTAATGAGGGGAGGCATTCATCAGAGAGAGAGAGAGAGAGACAGAGAGAGAAAGAGAGATGGAGGGAGAGGAGAGAGGGAGAGAGAGAGACGAAAAGATGGAGGGAGGGAGAGGGGGAGGGGAGGACAGAGGGATGACACGGTAAGAAGGGAGGGGTGTGTGGAGAGCAGGAGGTAGGAGGTGGAGTGGAGGGGGGGGTGCTCAGATGTTAATGACGTAGGAGATGGGGAGAGCGGAGGAGCGTGACATAAAGCAAAAGAGGGAGAGCGAGAGCTGCAGATAGAGGGAGGAAAGAGAGAGCCAGTTGTCAAAGCTCAGGCCACAGAGCGACACCACGGGGGACTGATTAAATATGGAAATTATAATTGCTAATTGACCTTTATTAATCAGAGCAGTGGGGGGGGTGTATTGCATTTTTGTGTCTCTTCGCTCACTGTGTGTGTGTGCGCGCGTGCGTGTGCATCCGTGTGCGAGATATCGTGCGCGCATAAGCATGTGCGCGCGAACTTGACTGTGCTTGTGTATGTGTGGCTGTTTGATCTCCTCATGCAGCTCTCTCTTGTCTCAAAGAGCTCTCTCATGTTTAAACACAGCATAATGGGAGAAGCGGCTAGAATAACACACACACGCAGAGTGCACACGCGCACGCACGCACACACACTCACACACACACACTGGGTGGTAATGAGAGTGTGAGTATATTATGGCGAGCTAAATAGGGTCACTGTGGAACCTCACTCTTTGGGCCCGCCAGATGTGCAATCATGAATGCATGCATGCACTTCTCATCCTCATGCACACGAGCAAGCCGTCTCGTTTTTCCTTTTTTTCTTCGTCGCTCTCCTCCTTCCTCCCTTTTTCTCCTCCTCGACACTTTGATGTCTTCATGCTTATTATTACGTTTTGGAAGGGGAAGGGGAAAAAAAACACCCTGACACCCTGTTTCATTCTGCATCGGAAGCGTGTAGACAGACTCTCTCCGCCTCGCCCGGCTCCATATGGATTTGCATCCCCTCGTTATCAATACGCACCCACATCCATAATCACACCGCGCGCACACATGCGGATGTCAGTCTTGTTGCCAGATCACACAGATTTGATTAGAGACTCCCTAAATTCATTAACCCAATGTGATTTCGCCAGCCGTCATTAGAACCACATGTAAACCGGTCTGTCGTGGTTTTGATTTGGTTGCGGCTCGTCGAAAGCATCAGATTCATCCCCGCGCGAGCTCTGCAGATCTTAATCACTTCTAACCAATCGCTACCCCAAGAGATCCATTCATCACTGCCCTGCTATTCATGCTAAGACACATTTTTCCCTGTAAACGCAGTCTTCTTCTACTGTTGGCCACTGGGAGCACTTAAAGTTGAGGGAGGTGCCTTCCTAAAGGGGGGCCTTGGCAGAAGCAAAAAAGAGTTGTGTGTGTGTGTGTGTGTTTGTCTTGCACATTCAGGATTTTCATTGCTGCTCTGAGGATTCAGAGGGGAAACACGCGCTCTCACCTCCGAATCTGCAGTATGTCGCCACTCACTTTTCAGCAGCTCTGAGGGCATCTGCCGAGGCCGAGTGTCATGACTGATCCCCGAGACACGGACAGGGGGAGGACTCCTCCCCTCTTAGCACTGGCTCTCTAATCCTGTTAGCTCAGGATCAGACTGCCACGACTGGTCTTCTACCACACACACACACACACACACACACAGACGCACACACCACCTCAGGGGCCCTGGGCCTCAAAGGGACAATTGTTGCAGGCTCCAGAGGTGGCGGTGGAGGTGAGGGGTCAGCCGTCAGAGGGGAAAAGATAGGACACACACATGACTGGGCACACACACACACACACACACACACACACATTAAAAATATACTCACTGCCCATTACCCTCCTTCTTTCTCTCTCGCACACACACACACACACACTGTTGTTATCTGAACACAGAGTCTGTTCTCTCCCATTTCCTCAGTTCATTCAATTTCACTGGGCAGCAAAGACGCACACACACACACACACACACACACACATACACAGACATGCTATATACCACACTCAATACACAGTGGACTTGCTCAGCCCTTTCTCCCGCGTTATTCCTCTTTTGTGTTGTTAGTGAGGAGCCCACCTCTCCTTAGGGACTGGATTGGGTGTCTTAGCAGGGCAGCGGAGCCTATCAGCTTTGACTTTGACTGTTGCCAATTTCCTCACCAGTAACCAATTCCTGAGACACACAGCAGTGGAGCGACGGAGAGCAGGCGCTGTGCCTCGTCCGTCCAGCAGAGGGCGCCTGGCACAGTGGAGCCAAAAGGGGTTCCTTTCCCTTTTGTCATGACTGCTGACTCCCCCCTGCACATCTATGAAGGAATAATGGCTGAAATCAACCAGTGTACAATGTTAATGGCATTTGAATTAGAACACTTCTAAATTAATTAGGTAAGTAAAGTATGCAACAATCAAAATGTCACTGCTGATAAAGCTATGTTCCTGTAAGCAGTGGGGTGAATCGACAGGCTGATTTGTTTGGTGTTATCAATCTGTGTTAGGCTCTGCTGGCTCTAGGCTTGTTTCATCTGTGTGTGTGTGTTTGTGCGGGTATGTGTGTGCGTAAGGCTCACTTGTGTTAGTGTTTGTGTGCGTGTGTGTGTGTGTGTGTGTTTACCGTTGGGTAGGGAGACAGTTTGATTGAGCTCTGCGCCGTAAAGCTGTCTGTTTGCCAGACGGTTTGTCTCCCAGCCAAGACTGTGCAGCAGAGAAGAATACAATGATTATCTGTCACAAGGCAGCAGCGTTCTTCATCAGTCTGTCTAGCAACAGCCCCCGACTGCCCCGTACAAGCCCTCAGACCACACACTGAATCAGCCCCGGGACCGTTTCGACTCGGAAACTCTAAATGTGCTGCATCGGTTCTTTTGTCCGTGCGGTTAAGACGCTTCTTCTTACATGTTTATTTTGAGCTTAATGCGACTATCTGGCTCTCTGCGTATGACTTTAAAGGAGCACACCTACAGCTTTTTTCGCCTCACCACAGAGTGCTGCGAGCAAGTCTCTCTCAAAACCCCGTTCTTTTGTTGTGGTTTCTGTGTGTGTGTGTGTGTGTGTGTGTGTGTCTGTGTGTGTGGGCCGTGCAGCAGTGTTCAGACAGGATTGTGAGAGGAATGTCAACAACCTTTAACCTCTGCACTCATTAATGTGAGGGGTGTGGGGTGATGATGTGGCAGTGGGATAATTGGGGTTTGTGTGTGTTTCTGTGTGTGTGTCTGTGTGCGAGTGCGTGCGTGTGTGTGCGCGCGCATTCAGAGCGGTGTCAGAGCACACATGATTTATCACGTATTAGTAGGCAGAGAGGAGGGGGACGGAGCTCTCAAAAGCCTGGGGTTACAAGGTCAGGTCAAAGGTCACGGGAGGTCAGAGTGCTGAGTGAATATCAAAGAGCACCCTGGGAGCCGGAGATGGCCGACCAGAGCCAGATAGGCTTTCCCGGGACTGACTGGCCAGACATGTGAACACGCACGCACCTCACTTGCCGGTGTATGTGGAGCGTATGGGAGGTCAGCGCGGTTGTCCAGAGGTCAGAGGTCGGGGAAATAGCCATTAGATCGGAGCGTTTTTTTTTTTTTNNNNTGTTTCCCGCCACCTCTTTTGAATGTACGCACGCAGTCGCGCTCCGACGTGGGTTACCTCGCGACAGTCTGACGGCAAATATGTTCTAAAATACGCATCTAAAACCGAGCATGCTGGTACACCCAAACAGACATGTACGAGCAGACAAAGCCCCACAAAGGCAGCTAATTTCACACCGACTCTGCTGGGGCCCTGTTTGGGCACGGCTGTGAAGCACAGACAGAGAGACAGATGGTGCAGGGCTGGCAGGAGGAGTTTCTACTGTCCTTCCGTGCGCGCAACGCTCGCGCGCGCGAGTGCATGCTTGTTTATGTGCGTTCGTGCCTAGAGCGCGCGCATATCTCCCGTGTCTCCGCGCATTTTTCAAACATCACTTTGTACGCCACACACACACACAAACACACACCAGCCAGAGTGAGTGGAGGCTTCGGGCTACGCTAGCAGTGCCTCTCCTCGCTGCTTCCTGTTGCCAAGCTAGGTGTCAGGAAATGTTACCCCGAGCATAACCTCTGTGTCTTCACAGACGTTTTTCAATCCAGTCGCCGTGTTTTGTAAGAGCCATTTCCCTTTTTCTGAGAGACCGCAGAGTGGAGACTGTGCATATTAAGCGCGAGGAGGACCTGTTTGAAGTTGAACGTAGCTGGCAGTGAATGAAACGAGCTCTTGTATCTTTGTGTTTCGCTGGAGGTATTGTTTTCCCTCGCGCTGCGTATGTACATTTGCGCGTGACTGTGCATGTGCGTGTGTGTGTGTGTGTGTGTCGGGGGTGTGCAAGTTTGATTGCTTTAATTGAAATGACTGGTTGCCATGATGGTGTGTTGCATAGCTAAAGCTTGTTAGTGCGCTTGGATTGGCTGTACCGGGGCCAGGGGCGGCGGGGGAAGGAAGTTAGAGAAGGAACGAAGCGATAAGGACGAAGACGGGCGGGAAAGCGGGACGATAATGAGGCGGAGGAACTGGAGGAAAAATGGAAGGGTAGAGGTAAAAGTGGAGGAGGGGGATGATGAATGCAGGTGGTGCTAGCAAGCTGTTTTCGGCTCTCTATGCTGGGCTAACAGACAGGCTGACGGGAAAAGGGAGACCGACTGACTGACCAACTGACTGGTAGTGAGGCTGACAGACGGCCAGACGGATAGATGGACAGGCTGACAGCCAGCGAGCCAGCCAGGCAGACAGGGAGCCAGTGTCATCCCACACTGGGAGAACAGGAGGAGTGAGAAGGGTTCATATTCCCCAGGACAGGTGGCAGAGACATGCCACTGCTGCCACCTGGCACTCACTACCCCGTGTCCTTCTCTCCCTTGTTCTTTCTCTGAGCCATAATATTGCTATCAGCTCTTGACCTGGTCTTCTTCCAGAGCCCCTGCTGTGGGCCGTATAGCCCTGTTTTTTTTTTTCGAGTTTGACTTACTTCTAAAGACAGAGAATCCTCTCTTCTGAAGGCGTCACGCTCCCTGGCGCGGGGTGAAAAGGGCACGCAGGCAAAGAGACAGCATGTTACCGATTAGCGATTACCATCCACCGGGCTTCCTTTGGCCTAAAAGAGGCATGCAGGTAAGCCCTCTGTCCCCATCAGTCAAGGCCAGGGCTGTGTGGGCAGGTGAAGCGGCGGGGGAGGGAGGGGGAGCCACTCCGGAGGCTGGACCCTGCCTCCCCCAAGTAGCAGAGGCCACCTGCTCCCATTCACCGCTCCACCGGCCCTGTCTGACCACAGCCCCGCTAGCGCCACGCAGGCTAATTAAACTCAGTGTGGCACATACAGTCTTACTCCCACTCACACTGAGAGACCCACATACGCCAGCTCACGTCAACTGTGTGAATTCAATAACACACATAGCGGACACACACAAAGAATAATAACGCCCACGCTCTCTGGACGGGGAAGAAGAAGAGGAAGGAGGAGAAGAAGAAGAAGAGAGGCAATGCAAACATGTTATAACGCGGGAACAGAAACAATTGTTTTACAGGCTTTACACACAAACACGGAGACTCCACGCTGCCAACAGACTGTCCCAGTTTAGAGGAGGAGTGTTCTATTTGGCATCCACCCACCGCTCTCCTCCTCTCTCTGATCTCTCTGCAGCATTTTTTTTTTTTTCGCGGCCCCTTGACGCACCGGGGGAGGACAAAGCTGCGACTGATGCTATGAGGACAAAGCCTTCAGTGACATCATATGGATACTGTTTTAGCCTGGACAAGCCCCCCCCCATCTCTAATTTGCCTGCTAGTGTTTCCATATCATGGCAGAACTGGGCAGAAAACAGGTCCCATGACAGCAGGGGCCACACAGATTCATTCGCCTGGTAGAGTCACATGGAAGCCTCATTTTCAATCTAATTTGAATCAAGTTCTGGACTGATCCGATACCGGTTCTGGGTGCTCTTATTGACGCAGTTAACTCATTTGATATTAGTGTCACATTGATTGATCGTCAATTTCCCACAGAGGTCATTTTGTAAATCTACTTATTAGTCGTGGGCGATGCGTCGCTCTGCATGTGATTTGTTCACTTATGTCAAAACATTAAAGGAGATGCCGTAGCAATTAGCGGTTGGCCTACTTAAAGGTGCAATATGTAAAACATGAACTAAAATTATCATCAGAATGCAAAGAAATAGCAGTTTTGACATTATGTCACATCACACGTGTTGCAGGCATATCTGTTGAAGAGCATGCTAACCAGCTTTGTACCTCGAGAGGCAACACTCCTAACCCTGGCAGAGACAGCCAATATGGCCGCTAGCTGCACAGTTAACATATATTTGAGAAGAAATTCGACAGGTGGGCACCGTTATGTTCAAATAAATTGCTATGCGTATATTTAGATTAAATGCATTTTTGTATATTTTTGCACTTTTAGTAAGTGATGTGTGATTTACTGCAGCTCCGTGTAACCATAAGCGTAAAACCACTAAAAACAACAATGGTCATTAAAATATTGGTAGTGATAATAACGATAATATTCATGAAAAAAGAAATCTGGTATTGCTGTCAGCATTGACATTGGCAGATTATCAAATTTTTGAAACTGATTCGGTTCGGAGCAGAAGTAAGGCAGATTGCTGCACCATTGTGTTACCATTAGTGTTTGCATGAACAAAGAAACACTCAACGCTCACTTAGTATAAATTGATAGTTTATTTACACAATTAAAGGTGCTTTTGGAAACACTTTTATAGTTTTTCAAAAATGCGACTTTGAGTCAAATCTTCTTCCAATTTGTTGGGGGAAAGAAAGCAAAAAGAAAGACTTCTGTGGGGAGAAATGAAACGGTGTCTGACGGATTAAGTTTGGGAAAACTAACTGCGACTTAAACCTTTTGCAAAAAAGCGAACGGAGAGGGGATAAATATTTTGGGGTGATGAGGAGTGTGCGTGTGTGTGTGTGTGTGTGTGTGTGTGTGTGTGTGGGGGGGGGTGTTTGCGTGAGAAAGGCAGAGGCAGACAGACACAGAGTGAGAAAAAGAAAGAGAGGAGACAGTGGCAGTGAGGGACTTTGAGAGGTGTGACTGTTCCCTAAACTGATTTAAGGCCCGGCCCTCCCAGACCCCTCGCAGCTTCCAACATGCCACAGGGAGTTGTCCCATAATCCTCTGTTCCAGGTAAACAGCTTTCTTCCTCCAAAAGCCCTGGACCCATCTCCTGCGCGCACGCCACGAGAAAAAAGCTCTCCTTCTTTCGCATATGCCTTTAAACCACCTCCTTTTTCCTTCAAGCTCGGGGGCCACTTATCTGTAATGGAACTCGCCGACGCACAAACGCTGCCCCGTAATTGGTGCAAATTAGCCTGATGCGTGTTGATTTGTGACTGATGAGGTGCTTAAACGAGCGACGGAGCGATCGGTGTTTATTTAGCGTGTCGCTGCCACTCAAGTGACGCTCGTACTCTCCGTCTCCAAAACATTTTAGTGCAGAAGAAGGCCGCGGTGAGGCGGGAATTCACTTTGTATGCGAGCCCGTTCCTCTTGCGGCGAGGTTATACGAGCCGTGGCCCTCGCTATATGCTCGTCTGGCGTTAACACGCGCGGCCTCGCGATGGGCAGAGCTGCGTTCCTCTCGGTTCTCCTCCCCCTCTGTGTTTAACAAAGTCTTTCGCCGCGCGGCGGAGAAACTCCTCTGTTTACACTCCATCACAGACACTTAAACACTACTCCCTCGCCTCTGCCTTCCATTCCCCTCTTTAATCTCTCCCTCCCTTTTCTTTTCTTTTCTTTTCTTTTCTCTATCCACTCCATTTAGTCATTAGGTCGGCTCTCATCTGCATAAGCTTTCCGCTGTAGCACTCGATTGCACTGGGCTCCAGCTCATGTTTATTAAATGAGCCTTCTTGTTGTGTCAGCCCCACAGCTTGCCCTGCTCTCTTGCCTTGTCCTGTTATTTTCCTGCTCTTGCTCTTTCTCCCCTCGCCATCTCTTCCCTCGCTCTGTGGTTGGTGTTGCTAGCCCTCCCTCCCTCCTCCGCCCTCCTCTCTCTTTCTCTCTCTCATTCTCCCTCTCTTCTTATTCCTCTGTGGGGGTATTAAAGGCTGTTTCTGTTGGCCGTCACTCTTCATAAGTGGTGTCTTGCTCAATGTGTTCGCCCCCGTTCCCTGTGCGAGTGCACCTCAATGCCCTGGTGCGCTCGCTCTCTACAGGCCCCACTCAGAATGGAAATGAAGGGAGTCTGTAATGAGTTCCACTCAGCCAGGGTCCCCGACCCCACCGCCATCAGCCAGCTTAGAGGAGAGAATCAGAGAGAGGGTAGAGAGACGGGGGTCAGAGATGGAGGGAAGAAGAGGCTCAAGGGAAAACACAGGGCTTTTTTTTCTTTCTTTCTTTTTTTT
>CAEMYA010002058.1:1811249-1829477 GCA_903131615.1 Diplodus sargus
TTACTCCCCCACTTTTAGTGCCTGGTTGCCAAGCTGCTACAATGTTAAGCTGGCCTTTCTTTCGGTCTATAGGGAACAGTGTGGGATCGTCACATGGAGGCAGGAGAGGAGAGGGGAATGGTTTTGGACAGGGGGTGTTTGAAAGAGGAAGGATGGAGAGAGAGAGAGAGAGAGAGAGAGGTGGTGGTGGAGAAGGGCGGCAGAGCAGAGAGGACGGGAGAGATGATAGGATTAAACAGGGAACAAAGGGATAAAGTGTATTTTCCTACACGAACATATGGGCGATGAGAATACATGCGGCAGCGACGATGACGGCGACAACTGCCGCTTCCATAATTGATATCGCTCTTTATCCTTTCGGCGCAACAGTGTCTCTGCTCTGCTACCATCAGGGCAGGATGCTGCTTTGAGCTTAATGTAGGGTAAACCTCTGAAGAAAACTGTTTAGTTGAAAGTAATTAATTGGTTGTAAGTCCGGCAGGCTTAATAGCATTTGCATGCATTTTATATGCCTCAGCCATTTACCCTGAAACCCAAGGAGCCATGTCCTCCTAATTGTTGAGTCGCCCGCTCAGGGTAGATGTCGACACGCGCCGGGCGAGATGACACAGGCAGAGACGGAAAAATATGGGGATCGTCTTGATTTAACGGAACGAATCTTCCTGAAACAAGCGTTTTCGGCGATGTGTTGATGAAAACCCGCAGTAGACGGCTGACAAGTGAAACACATCACTTACGTTGCACATGAAAAAAGGCACTCTTCACAGCAGACATTTTGGCTCAGTATAGCAGGAAAAGCATGCGTTACTGATAACGTTCACAATATCTCTGTTCTTCAAGTGTCAGCGTGAGACGTGACTGCGTGCCAGTTAGTCAACGTGAGTGAATTCGGGACCCCGAAAGGGAAGCAGCTGAACAGAATTCAGGCATCATTCATTTTTTTGTGCATGACATGACACAAAATTATCCGTTTTTCTTAAAGGTTAACTCACACTAAATTGTCTCAGGGAGTACTACTGCGAATGTGAAAAAATAAATGAATATGAAACATAAAGCCTTTTGGGGATCCAGAGGAAGCTGCAAACGACCTGTCACTCAGGGGTTAAGATAACGCCTTTTTTGTGACACGCATTCTTCGTCCTCCACCTAAATTACCCACAATGCAACTCCGCCAATGAGTGAGATGACTCGGGGAAAATTTGTCAGATTACCTGCAACTTTCTCTGGAGCTACAAAAGGCTTTAAATGAGTTCCACATTCACAGTGGTGCTCCCCAAGACCTGTTTACACACTTAAATGTGAAAAATTGGTGACGTTCCCTTTTGATAGTAATCATGCCATAATATAGACTGGTCAGTATTTATTCAGTGTTTCATTTTAAAATAGTAGATGTAACTTACTAACAACAGAATTTGATTTAGATGTCAGTTTGGATGTCATTTGACCTTCAGTCTTGATTAGTTGGAGGTCCAGTCAACGTACGTGTGTGTGTGTGTGTGTGTTTGTGCATACACTGTGGATGATTCCTGTACAAGTTGATGAGTCATATTAGATGTTATTTACTCAACGTTCTCACCCTGTACACCGAAGCAGTCAGCTGGAGAAGCTGAAGCTGTGTCAACACAAACTGAAATGTCCTCCTAAGTGATCTGTGTGTGTGTGTTTGTGTGTATGTTTGTGTGTAGAGAGGGGGAGAGAGAGTGAGAGTTGTGTCCGTATGGCTGTGATAGATGAGAGACAGCTGATAAGGAGACCTGGGGTTGGAGCAGTCAAACAGTGCATAGATACACAGTGGCTTCCTATCTACTCCTGTGTGTGTGTGTGTGTGTGTGTGTGTTTCTAGCAGGACTGTTGTACACAAGACTGTGTGTTCAGAGGCAGATGCCTCACTGGGCGTGAAGCCCAGGAATTGTGTGTGTGTGTCTCGGTGAAAGAGGGTAATGGCTGACTCTACACGGCCTCTGACCCTGCTGGGCAGCACAAGTCCTCCTCTGTTTCTCCTCACACTGATTAGAGGGTCAGAGCTGCATCACACACACACACACGCAGACACACACACACACACACACACACACACTCAAACCTACGCACTAGTGTGCCTCTTTTGGCTCCGCCGTCAGCACAATAGAGAAGGAGAAAGAGGACATTTGGTAACACAGAGAGAGAGAGAGAGAGAGAGAGAGAGAGGTGGGGTCAAACTGAGAAGAAGGGAGAGAGAGAGGGAGAGAGTTGAGAGATGTGGAGTGAGGCACATAAAGAGAACAGCGGGACAACATGGATTTGCACAGATAAGAGGGGGAAAATGGATAGCGCAGGATATAGGCTGGGAGAAGACAGATATGCTCAAACAAAGATAAAAGAGAGGAGGGTGAGCACGGTGTACCTGGTTATTAGAGGCAGACGGAGCAAAGGATAAAAAGGGAGGATGGGTGGAGTTAGAGTAATGGAGAAATGAGGGCTCTTTTTTTATCCTTTGCTTTGTCCTTTCCTTTCTTTCCTCCTGCTCTTTAAGGATGAATCATTTGGCAATCATTTATTTTTTTGTGTTGAAGCACGACTTTACCCTCTGCACCTCCACGCCACCTCTCTAATATCTCACGGTCTCCCCCCTCCGTCATATCTCTCCATCTGAAATGAAAAGGAGAAGGAGAAGGACATGCCGTGGCTCTGAAAGAAACACAATGTCTGAGAGCAAGGTGTCTTTGTTTCTGTGTGTGTGTGTGTGTGTGTGTATGTGTGTTTGTGTGTATTTTCTGAGAGAGAGACAGGGTTTAAGCCCTCGCGGCAGCTTTCCTGGCATTTGACTAAAGCCTTGGGTGTCTGTGGGCCACTTTGTGTATGCATGCATATATCCCTGTTTGCATTTGTCTGTGTGTGTGTGTGTGTGTGTGTGTGTGTGCTTGCACGTGTGCAAAAGTGTGTGTGTGTGTGTGTGTGTGTGTGTGTGTGTGTGTGTGTGTGCAAAAGTGTGTGTGTGTGTGTGGCACTGACCCATGTAAAGAGATGGTGTGTGCGGGGCATACATAATGGATGCTCTGCCTGCCGCACACAAGAGTGCACAGCGCCGTGAGGAATTCCCCAGTTTAACAAGCCTTCCTGAGTGTGTGTGTGTGTGTGTGTGTGTGTGTGTGTGTGTGTGTGTGAGAGAGAGAGAGAGAGAGAGAAAAAGGGGAGAGAGGGAGAAAGGGAGTGTGTAACATCCATAACAGATCCTAAAGAACGTAGCCATGAGGCAACCACCAGTGCTCACCTCTGCTAATTTATCCACTTCTCTGCAGAACTCTCTCCCTTTTTCTCTTTATCTCTTGTTGTTTTCTGTGGTGTGTTTTCTCTCCCCTTCTCCCTCCCCCTCTCTTCTCCTCCTCCACCCTCTCCTTTTCCCATACAATTGCGGCTTCAGCCCTTCAAACGGGCTGCGCCATATCTGCTTCCCCCTCTCCGTTTGGAGTGGAAATGTCATTTGTTTTCCCGAACTGTTCCAGAGAAGAGCAGCCAGAGTCTTTCACCTGTTAGACACTGATATCACACATACCCACACACACTCACACACACACACAAACTCGATCCTGAGCCCCTGAACATTGCGCCATCCGGTCTGTGACACACGCTTCCTCTGGGTGCTGTCGCTCTCCGAACACAGAGAGAGGGGAGAAGGAAGACAGGCAGTAACCCAGAGCGGAGCAGACAGGTGGAGGCATGAGGAGGTAATCAGGTTTTTTTTTCAGAGCTTCTTGTTTTCCTTTTTAACCCCGTGGCCTCGATGTCAGATCCTGTCGTTGCACTCTGCAGGTGGAGCAGGTTCAAAGGTCAAAGGTCAGACTGTTGTGTAACCAAACAGGGAATGAAGGTGTCTCCATCCTGTGCTTTGTTTTCCACAATGCACCGTAGACGTAGAGTATTCTAAGATTTACATCTCAGAGACACGTCGGGGATAGGAGTGGGAGTAGATTCTCTGAGACACTCTGGCACTTTGATGGCTAAGGCTTGAGCAGGATTTACAGACATCTGACCAAGGGCTTAAATGTTTGTCAGAGAGTGCAGAGTTACAACCACAGCACGATTGAGAATAATTGTCACGTTTCAAAGCAATTCAAACTAGCATTACTGGAATAATGCACGCGTCTCTTAGAGTATGACTGTCTGTGTTACCTGCCTGTAATCATCTTCACTTTGATGACAATCAAAGCTCAATGTCCTTGCAACAAGTAAACAACAGAAGGAGCATAGTTCTACATTATGCAGTAGGTGCAGTGCTATCGCATAGAACGTAACACCTGCTCGCTGACTTGAATAAACGGTTTCGATCCCCGTTGGATCTTTGTCGGCTGCAAATGTTTAAAAACAGTTTAAAACACATTAACAAAAGACCCAGATTTCAAACTCATTAAAATGACACATGCTCGTTTAACTATCTATTTGTACCTCCACAAAAAAGTATCCAAGAAGTCATACTAAAGTAAAAGCAAAGATTTCTTAAAGTCTTTGATATTAAACGTACTTAGGTATCAGAAGTAAAAGCAAATCATACATATATTTGCATGTATGTACTGTAAACTGTAGGTCAACTGTTATCAAATCTGCTTGTTTTTTATTTTTGTTATTAGATTGCCAATACATTTTGATTCATTTAAAATGCTTTGGCCCTGATGCAGCATCCTGATCTGATCACTTCACCGCCTCGTATGAATAATCTGACCATGCAGGATTTTGGTTTCCCAGGAAAATCTGTACACGCTCTTGACAGGAGCGGAGTGCCGCAGTCTTGACCCACAGAGCAGAACACCTGCTTTATCTCGGGTTTAGCGCAGGGCTGAAGGGCACGGGGGCAGAGCCCAGATGTCTGAAGGCGTCTGAGACTAGGAGGAGAAGAGGAAGGGCTTTTAAAATGGCTCATCCTATTTCTCCTCTCTGCCTTCTGTAAACAAGAAATGAGAAGAAAGATGGAGGGCGATCCAGAGGAGGGGGAGGGCTTGGTGTTTGAGTGAGGAGGAAGAGATGGAGGTGGGAGGGGCGGAGGGGGGTTGTTCTCTATTGTAATAGCTGGGTCAGAGGAATCCCTGCCATTCAGGATTGAAAAGAGGCCCCAATTAAATGACTTTGTGGAGCAAGCTAGCTGAAACTGTGTGTGTGTGTGTGTGTGTGTGTGTGTGTGTGTGTGTCTTCATCTTCACACCTAACTATGTGTGTCTTGCTGATGCTTTTTGGAATGTAGGTCTGACAAGTGTGTGTGTGGGTGTGTGTGTGTGTGGGTGTTTTTGTGTGTGCGCACTTGCGGTGGTAGTTGGGTCGGGGGGGTCGATGTGGTACTTGAAGTGTCGCCATGGTGCTGTAATTAGCGAGCAGGGGTTAAGGGTCGGTCACAATTCTACCGGCACCGGGACAGGACCCCTTCTCAAGAGCCGGCGGAGGAGGGAGGGAGGGAGGGAGGGCGAGGAGAGAAAGGAGAAGGGAGTGTAGCACACAGCTAAAGGAGGCTCCTGACTGAAACAGGAGAGAATGGAAAGCCATTAAGCAGTGTTGGTTTTGTAACGGTTATCCTCCGCGCTCTTCCCCCTGCCGGCACATGTCGACGTGTTTATTGTTGGACCGGTGTGTGTGTGTGTGTGTGTGTGTGTGTGTGTGTGTGTGTGTGTGAGTGCAGGTTGGACACTTTGAATGCGGGCTATGAATTTAAATGTCTGTTTCAGTTGGTTAGCTCGTGACGCTCCTTAATCTTGAAGGAGCTTTAATCTTTGGAGAGAGAGAGCGAGAAGGAAAAAAAAAGGAGAATAGATTGATTGTGAGGGTAAAAATGAAGGCGAAGCAGCGGAGGAGTAAATGCATTCGGGAGGGAGGTCGAAGTACGAGGAAGAACAAAAGGAGGGAGGAGATAGCGGGAGAGAGCAGGAGGGGGGGAAGAAAAGTAAAGGACAGCTGCGGTAGTGAGAGATAAAAGTTTTAAAAAGCCTGTTAACACCCCTGTAATGTAGAGGAACTGTCTGTCCGCTTGTTTGAATGCCTGTCTCTCCGTGTGTTCAGCTATCTGCCTGTCTGTTTCGGTATCTCAACACGCGTCTGCAGGAGCGCTGGCCGTCGCCGCCATGTTCCACTAGAACACGGCACGCCGGGGCCCTCCACCCCGCTCGCAAGCGTATCAGTGTGGAGATGGCGTATGAATTAGTAAAGCGACAAAACAAGTTCCCTCCATCTCATAAAACCTCCTGTAGATGTCCTGTCAGATCTAGCACCGCTGAGGAATGGTATTATGACACTTTCTGTTCTGCTCTCACACAGGAAAAGCACTCTCTTTATCAAAGTATAATGTCTCCAGAGGGAGGGGGAAGACAATTGCTCTTGTCAGTCTGTCAGTTTGAGTTGAATAGAAAAGTAGGCCTGTTTATAATTAGAGACTCCGCGCGCAGTCGATAGAATTTTCATTACTATGTCCCGTTCCGGCTCACATGCAACCGCACACACATGCAAATAGTTTCGCCGTGAGTGGGCATAGCATGGTCCCAGAGTCGGCGCTCCGACCCGGGGACGGGCGCTGGTAGTTTCGGGGGTGCAGGGTCCGTACGTGTAGATGTAAATGCCTGTAAAAGGGGCATTTTGTAATGTGGAGGAGAAGATGCGGGCGCTCATTTGGGACGGCGTGATGTGTGGGTGTCTGACGCAGAGACAGTCTGTTGTCGGAGACATGAGGCCTCTCTTTTAGTTGGCATATGGTGGTAACACACATGCTGCAAAATCTGCCAGTGACATGTGTGAGAGGGTATGCACGTCTCTGTATGGGGTGAGATTTGTGCCACCAGACGACTGAATTTGAATTATGTGTTTTGTGACATTTTAGTTGTCGTTGGGGAGGGGAGGGAGAGGGAGAGGGAGAGGGGCGCTGGAATCTAATTGAATTCTGATCCTCAAAAATGATACTGTGTTTGTACAGTTTTTATGCTTAAAAAAAATGAAGTATGCGCCCAGTAAAATACCAAACCACGTGGAATCCTTGGTACAAGCAACTGTTTGATATGAGTTGATGGAACTGGATAAACACGGCTATTGATCAGGATCTATCTATTACTGTTGTGTTTGTTCATGTTTTCCTCCTGTGGCAGCTTCAACATTCCAACGAGTCTTAGCCACAAGAGAACATAAGTGTACCACGTCTCCACGCTCCAAATTAAATATTAATTAATTTTTTGCTACAACAAAGAACGTCTTGTTTTGCATACCAGATTTTGTTACATCATTAACTTTAAGTCGACCTGGCAGCCGCTTGCTGCGGTCCTTTTATACTGCTTCTACCAGTGTTCTGAGTTGTACGTCTCATAATTGCTTAGCTTACTGTGCATCACGTCAAGATTCATGCTCATTGCTATGAGTGAATGTTAATGGATCCATATATTTCATAAAAAAATGGAAGGTGGTTTAGAGGACGCGCAAAGACACTATTATAACTCACCATTATGGCACGTATGGTTTTGATTTCTTATACAACCCGACGTGCACAGATAATAGCTCCAGTCCAAATGACGCCTGAGTTGCTCGAAGCAAACTTGTTGCTTTCACTTACATAGCTGTACACTGCAGCTTTTAACGTAATGAGTGATTCGGCTTCGACTTTGAGGTGCAGAGTGGTCGTTCCATTGTGTTAGCAAGTTACTCTTTTTGTAAAAACCCAGATGTCTCGTGGACGCAAATCACGCTGCATCTCTTTGTGCCTGTGTGTGCTGTACGGTTAACTACATGAACTGTTTGTTGCAGAATCCCTGACTTCTCCTTCCATTTCCTATTTTTATCAAATCAAATCAAATCAAATCAACTGTATTTATATACCCAAAATCAGAATCACATTGCCTCAGCGGGCTTTACAGTCTGTACAGTGAAAGACGTCCTCTGTGTAAGACTTTGAGCTCAGAGTTGATTTGAGGTTATTTTTCGCCGCCCCTCGACTCCTCAAGTGGCTCGTTTTTAGGGTTGGAAGTAAAGTTAAGATAAGGGGTCGTGCGTGCGGTGGCGAAAGGTCCTCGCAAGTACATTAAGACAAGCATGTGTGCGGGCCTGTTATCTTCATGTGTGCACTGTGCTCTACATTGAGAGAGTGCGCCTGTTAAGTGGGTGCCAGCTGGCAGCGGGCCCTTGGCAGTGGGCTGGCATTCGCGTGCCCGTTCAGCTCCCACCACCTGTCTGGTCCCTGGAAGAGTCACCGGGCTCCTGCGGGGAGGGCCTCCTTGGTGGGCGGGGTGGGGGTGGGGGTCTGGGTGTGGAGGGGGGGGCGGCGGTTGCGGTGTGTTCATATGTGTGCTGTTGTGCCGTGTGTGTATAATATGCGAGGTTGGGGGGCATTTGCAGCCCGGGAGGAGGTGGAAGCCAGGGGGGAAAGCGGGGAGCAAGGTTGTGCTGTGGAGACGGTCGGGCCGAGATGGCCGCGGCTCCAGTCTGGGCGCTGCTGCCTCCGAGAGCCAACGTGAATCTGCATGTCCTTCCCTCGGTCCATCTGTCTGTCTGCCTGTCCATCTGCATCCTGAATTAGTGTCTCTGTCTTTTTGACTGTGCGTTTGCCTTCATGAGCCCAGAAGATGCCAGGAAGAAGAGATAGAGGAAGGGAGGGAGAGACGCCGCTCCTCCCTCTCCGTTATTTTTTTTCTTTTTTTCTTTTTTTCCAGCAAATCAGTTATTAAAATATGTAACACGTCAGTTAGCTAACCCACTGCCTAATTCCTCCTGTTGTGTTTGTAGAAGTATTACTCGGGAGATCCAGAAGAGGCGGAAAGATAGCAGAGACCGAGAGCTGTTGAAGGCGAGCCACAGTGTGTTTCGTAGCTGCTGTGTGTGGAGTGGTGGGTTTTCTGAAAAACCCTTGTACTACCTTTCAGCGAGGGATTGTGTGAACATACACTCGCTCAATAATTTAGCCGCTGCAAAGAGTGGTTCTGATTAAATAATGAAGGAGCTTGGCACTGATGATCAAGATCGTGTGTTTCGAGCGAGAGTGTCTGTGTGTGTGTGTTGGTGTTAGTGTGTGTTCGCGGCGCTGGGTACTGGGTTTGTCCGTCTTAGATGCTTGCTTGCTCGTAGACGGCACCGTGAGCACATAATAACGAAAAAATAAATGCAGAGCTCACACATCCCCGGGACAAGAAAAGTGCTAAAAAATCATTTCAGGGCTACGAACGGTGTGGTAATCTACGGCTGCAAAAAGCAAAGAGCTGCTCCGTGTGCGCACAGGCGCTCGCTTGGAAGATGTAATCAGCGCGGACAATCAGGGAAAGCAAGCAACACCTAATTTTCTTTAAGTGTTTATTATTTCTGGCTCCAAAATACAAACGCGAGTCAACATGGAAAAAAAAGGCCTGTTGACAGCTCAGATTGACGCACCTCATGCAATATGCAAGCCTGCGTCATACTCCTTCCCCCGTGCCTCCGTGCTGTCTATTGTCAGCGCCGGTTGTATATCTCCTCAAAAAAACGCGAATCTCCCTGAATAGCGCACAAAAGTGTCATAAGGAGCAGAGCGTTCACAGGTTTTACTGACCTCTGGCTTTATCTCTGTTCAGAACCACCAGATTGTCTTCATGTTGCTCACGGTTCAGGTGCAGGGCAGGGTTTCCATACCGGTGGGGTGAAGGGTCAGAGGCTATTAAAGCCTGTTGCTGTCTCTGCGCTGTAGATAGTAATGGATGTCTTTAGACCACATGCTCAGCGGCTTTAGAGGCTCCAGCTTGACCTTTGAACTGTATTGACTTGAAAGGTCCAGGCGGGAGGCCACAGGCAGTCGCAGGAGCGAGACCTCTGACCTCAGATCAGCATGGGGCAAAGGTCGAAGGTAATGCTTATTGGATGATGGCTGTGTGGTCATGCTGGTGGGGTTTTTGTTTTGTTTTGTTTTGTTTTTTTTCAAGTAATGTAACATTCAAGGTAATTGCCCTTCATTTTGACTTTGGATGTTGCTCCGAGTCCCTCAGCGGTTGAATGTTGAACACCAAACGTCGGCTTCCTAATAATTACTTACATCCTCTCGTATTTCGCAGCTGTATTTGGCCTTCAGTAGAAAATGTGTTGGAGCGGAAAAGTTGCCTACATGTTACTAAAAAATAAGGTTCTAGTATAGCTAATATGGGCTTTAGCTCCAATCCCTGCAGCGATTAATCAGTTAGTCGGTTAGTTTTCAATTATTACAATATATGCCAATTCTATCGATTAGTTCAATTCAGTCTGAGTTTAATTTTTTTCCGATTCCAGCTTCTTAAATGCAGATCTTTCCTGGTTTCTTTCCTTTTCTAAGGCAGTACAGTGAATATCTGTTATGAATGCTGATCAGAAGGTGCCGAGCAGATAAATGCACGAGGCAGTTAATGATAATGATATAAGTATTTATTCCCTCAACGTTTTAATGATGTTTTTGTTTTGCCACCAATAACCAACTCCTTTAGATGACAGTAAAGAGATATTCCCATTTCTCTGTGATTTGTCCCCATAAATCCTGATCAGAGCACGCCTAGAGAAAATGTGCATCATCGGATTGATTATTTGACTATGAAGTTTTAAAAAAATCAATCCTAATCCTGCAGGTCATCTCAAGTCATTTGGAATTCTGACTGTAAACCACATCAACACGCGAGGACTGGTTTCTTCCACCCTCTTTCCCCATCCGTCCCCTTTATGCTCATGATCTTACTGTACTCTTTAATTCATTGCCTCTGATCTGAAATCAGAGCGTACACAAAGCCAGCGGTACAGTATCTCCTCTGGTACAAAACAAATCGCATGACGGCAAACCTGAATGGACCTCGTGTGTGCGTACATGTGCGTGTGCTGATATCAGTGAGGAGGGTTCGTGTGGGTGTGTGTGTGTGTGTGTGCGTGTGTGTTGGGGTAATGCATTGAAGCTGTTTTTTTGCTATAATGCAGGCTATCCTTCATGTCTTATCTGAGGCTGCTAATGTCTGGGGCCAGTGGAGGCTGGAGTTTGCGATTCATGGCCTAGACCTTGGCTTTGTGAGTGCAGACATCAATAACCTCCCCCTGCCCGGCTCTCCCTGCAGCACCACCAGCATCCATATGGCTCCTAGATTGTCTCTGCCTGCCTGTGTGTGTGTGTGTGTGAGAGAGAGAGAGAGGGAGACGGGGGGGAGAGAGAGGGGAGAGAGGAGCGAGAGCGCTGAGATCAAAGGTTCAAGCAAGCTAGGTGACAATGATTCAATAAGGAGGAAGGGACGGAGAGGAGGGAGGCAGGGAACAAAGGACACACGGCAGTGATCTCTAACCCCGACTTGCTCTGACTCATCACCTTTACACTGATGTGACATTAATGAACACAGTCGAGCACACCTCGCTCCGGAACATAACAGATGGTTCCGTTTTCATCGTGCAACGCAGCGGCGAGACAAGACACGAATCCATTCTGTGTTTTACGGTATTGATCAATTTCACGACTCCGTTTAGATTAATGGATTTCTAAAAAAGGGTTTCCCGGCAGTAAAGAGGGTGACATCAGTGGTCCATACCAAAATTAAAGCCGGGAAAACATCTACTAGAACTAATCTGAGCTCCGGCCAGCTACCATGATAAGCCGTGATAAATTCTCTTCATTCACACAAGATACAAGACGTTCTCTCAAATCTATCTTTACATTTTAATCCTCAAGCGTACGTTACGGTTTTAATAAAGTCCCACTTGGGCTCTCGTAGATGTTGATAGGTAAACTAAATTTAGTCAAGTCAGTCACAAATATATTGATAATTCAGTGGTTTGATTTACTATTTTATAAGTAACAGATACATGTCTGCGTGAATAATGAAAACTGAAGAACATTTATATAATGTGATGCCTGTTCAGGATGCATGAGCGGTCTCACAGCTAATACAGCATTCTCTGTACATGTTGATCTAGTGTTGGTGCAATACAAACAGACAACAGAGAAAAAGGACACATCCCGGCTCAGCTTGCACGGTGGTGTATCCCACAAACAGAATCCGTCATGCCGACTTGTTCATTATTCTCTGTGCCTGGCTCGACCTATCAGATACGCGCGCAACCGGAACCATAACAAAAACACGACACCTTGTAGTTTGGGCAATGTGTGTCCATGCGCAAACTACAAATTAAAAGTTAGACGCGAAGCTGGGGGGAAAAAAATGTTAAGCGTGACGCCTGGTAAATATATCGAGAGTGTTCCAGTCTGGTTTGGATTGTGAAGGGATAAACAAAAGGGGGAAGAAGGAGATAGAGTTAGGAAGCAGAAAATAAGATGGATTAAATAGAAGTGAAAATCAACCAGGGATGAGAGACTCGGGATCCGTAGCTAATGATTGTTTATAAAGAATTTTCTCGGTGTGTCGGCTTGGTTTCTCTGTTGTCTGTAATCTGGCATTGAGTACATGTGATGTTACATGTTCTTGTGCGCTGCTGCCGACAGTTTCCATTTCACAGAGGACACTAAAGGCAAAATGGAGCATGAGTTTAAAAGCGGGGTGACAAATTTAGGACATATTCGGGGATGAGATATGATACATGTGGCACTAGTTGTTTTATGCTGACCACGAACACTGGAATACCTGCAGGTGGCTGTTTGGCACTCACGTGGTCGGCACACGCCAGGTTTATTTGTGCCACGCCGAATTCAGCTGACGTGTTCCTTTTCATCTGACTCGTCTGACCTTGATGTAAATTCAGTAAGGGAAATACAGAAGCATCAAAAGGCAAATCTGCACTTCAATTCATTGTAAGTTGTTTAATTCAGGTGTGAATATGTAAGACTGTTTGTCTTGAGTGGTTTCTGTAGATGGTGAAAGGGCCACTTTAATGGAGGTTTGGCAGGAAAAACTCCAAAACATCCCGACACAGAATCAGTGGTTTACCAAGTGCTTATGATTTTTGCAAACAAATACTTTTCTCGACACTTGTCGGATGTTCACTGCTGTTTTATTTCTAACTCCTGCCACTCCTGCTTGGGTTTTGGGTTCAACTACATGGGAAAGCAAACCAAAACAACCAGCTAAAATAGGCTGAAATCTCCGTACACATACAGAAACAAGTGTGATTTTTGGAAGATTTTGATAGATAGATATACAGGATTATATCATCTGCGTAGCAGATTATGTTTTCACCCATGTCCAGTTGATGGCTGGTTGCTTGGTTGGTTGGTTGCTTTGTAATTAGAATTCCACAAAAACTACTGAACACCTTCCACAAAATGTGGATGACGGATGGGTCTCTGCCCAGAGTAGACACCTTTTAACGTTTGGTGGAGGTCTGAATAAATGGATGAATCCAGGGAATGGTTTTTGCACTTTCTTTAACATTGCAAAACAGGGTTTGTTTTTTTTTGTCAGGCGTATTAAGGTTGCTGCTAATTTACAAGTGAGTACAAAAAGGACCTTGGCAGAGGTATGCGCTCTCCTGAGTGCCACTCTAGTCCCATTTTAAATGCACACTGGTTGAAATAGATGTGACATTCTTTCATTCGCAGAGCTGCTAAATGGTTCATCACAAGCTACTTTGGATAAAACAGAATGAGAAATGACTCCCGGTGTCAAAATGCCCTCGCGCTGACTGACCCACACATCTCGTGCTCTCCCAGTGCGAATACATTGGGTATCATGTTTCTCGGGTGGCTGAGGGAAAGTGAGTCTGGCCTTTTCTGCTCTGATAATAAGGTGACATTTTACTCAGCATAGTGTCTGGATAAAAGCCTTGCTTTCTGCTCTCCTGCAGCTACACATCTGTTTTCCTCCCAGCCCTTTTCTCTGCCTTTCTTTGTGCCTCTCTCTCTCTCTCTATTACTGCATCTCTCGGCAATTTGCTGTCATCAACGCGCGCTGTCTCTCATCCTTTTTTATGTGAGTGTTATTGACTGGATGAACCCAGCAATGAGAAATATGGAACTTGGAGACTTGCACTTTACACTTCCATGGCTCCACTCAAGAGAAAGAGCCCGCATCTTGGAATGGCGTTATTTTTTTTTCACTTGCGACCCTAAATGTGTGTAGATGAGTGCCCGAAGTCGTCCATAGAGTACAGACAATACTGCAATAATTTTTATAAATGCATTCAAAAAGACAATAAAACAAAGCAGTCGGCATATAATCTTCATTACCTGCATCTCATGTGTACCTCTTCTTCTTCTTTTGTCATTTAATGGCAGTTAGAATCTCTACTCACTGGACTGGAGCGTAAATCACAAGAGTTATACTCTCTTCCACTGACTTATGCCGTCGCCATAGTCTGACAGTCTGACATATTCGTTTGCGTGACAGTGACGTACGTACCAAGTCATTTCGAGTTGTCCAAGATTTCTTTGTAAAGAGAAATTAGGCCTGAATTGTCTTTGATAAAAGTTATTTCAAGGATTTCAGTCGTGCAGGATCCTCACTGACCCACAGTTGTTCACTTAAGTCAGACACTGATTTAATGAGTTGGGGTTTGCTTATGGGCCTCTAGTGGCTGGTGGGCAGCATGGCAATTCTGCTGATCCCAAATCACTCAAGTATTAGATTTCATATATTATATGATATATGTTATTATGTAGCTATTTTATTAAGTTGCTCCTCGATGTCAGTGCCTTCTAGTTTTGTTTTTTTTCCGATAGTGAATGTATCCTCCCGCCTTCTCTTGCACTGCGTCGTCCGTCTTCTCCGCGTTTCTCCACGTAGTTATCCATGTGTGCGAGAGACAAAGAGAAGGAGTTGTCTCAGTTGAGCAGTACTCAACCCTCTGCCCCATTAATTAGCTCAGTAAATGCTGTTGAGATTACAGCAGTGGAAGTGAAGCATGTAAGTCACTGAGGGATAAAGAGAGAGAGAGAGAGAGGATGGACGGAAAACAAATCTGAGGATAGATCCATGTTCACAGCAGTGTGTGTAAACATCTGACACACTCCTTTTTTTTCCTTTTTTTTTTTTTTTTTTTTTTTTNNNNTCCTTTTTTTTTTTTCTTATGTTTCTAGGACATCGTCCAGCAGATACCTTCTGATTAGAGGCTTAGCGCTGGAGAGGGCTGTTGGGGGAAGAAACTGATGAGAAGGGAGAGCAGGGAGAAAAACAGGAGTCTGGAAAATTGAGAGTTGAGAGACGAAAAAGCAAACATTGTGTTTCTTCGTCGTCTCTCTCCATCCCGCTCTCTGCCCGTATCTTCCGTACATCTTCGTATTCTCTCTCCTCTGGCTGCAATTGTGCCGCCTACTTATTAGAGACATAAAAAAGAAAACAGCGAGCCAGACACTAAGACCACATGGTGATAAAGGATTATTATTGTTCTGTAGGCTAGACTGGTTCTATAGAGGGAAGCAACAGGAGAGCCGCCTGGTGTAAATTCAACTCTGTGGATGTGAATATTATATTAATATCAAGATATAAGCTGAGAAGTCGGTGGGGATTTGTGTGTAACACTGTGTTTGAGTTTTCTCGCAATTGACACAGTTTCCGGAGCTTTTAATGTTCATTGCTCTAACAGGGTGGAGGAAACGATGGTCATAAGAACCTCTCTTAGAAGATACGTGCAAATATCTTCTGAAGGCACCAACAGTAGTCACTTTGTACGACCGATCATAAGGTGTATTTGGTCTTCAACGTCATGTCGGACGTGTGTGTGCGTGTGTGACATTGTTTTTAGTTTCCGCTGGCTTCCTCCCTCTCTCGCCTCCACTCCAGCGAAGCCCTTGCGTCCAGCTCTCCACTACCTGCCATTACGTGTCGCTGAGGTGTCTCTAATGGCCCGTGGCCTCCCCTTTATTCCACCTCTCCCCTTTCATTTTCTCATAACAAGCCCCCTGCCCTCTCTTGCCGGAGCTCAGACAAGATTATCCCTCCGTTATTCCACCTTCCGCTCCTTCCCACACTTCCTCGCGGTGCTCAGGCATGACCCCGTGGCGACAGGAAATGGGTATTTGCGACGGTCATTTCTCTCCCCTTGCCCTCTCTCATCGCTCCGCGCCTGCCCCTCCCCTTCGAGCGCACACACTTGGAGCGGGTCACAGATCATTTCAAGCACCGTGAGTGTGTTGAGGCAATTACTCTCCCTTCTGGTCACCTCCATCACCCCTGCCCGCCGATCACTGGTCGACTTTGAGTGGGCCCTCCTCTATTATCCCCATTCTTCCGCACAGTGGGAGTCATCACTCTGCTAGTGGTGTCTGCCCACGACTCACATCTCTACTACAGCCTATCAGCCGGAGGATCATCTTTCCTGCCGCTGGTCCGCGGCGGCACTATCGGCACATCAAGGTGCCACAGTGTTAGTCATCTGTCGCAGCGGAGGAGACAAGAAGATGGAGGCCAAGACCAGGGAGCGTATTGGCTGAGTGTATGTTCATCTCAGACTGGCTCGATGAATGAGCGGAACCATCCGTCATCCCGTCTCCACGCTCTGTTTGTTTCCCCCTCATCACAGTCCCTCTCCGCTCAGCTCCTCATCATAAGCCCGACGCGAACAGACAGCGACGCGCGCGCCCGTGTGTGTCTCTAAGTGTATTTGTGTGTGTGTGTGATTTATGGTGAGTGTGGTGTGAGGCAAGAGCTAGTAATAAATTCAGTGACATCACAGCGAGAAGGGAAATCGAAGCGTCGCAGCGCTTTGCTCATAACCCCTTCATCCTTCTGTCCTGTACAGTAGTTATTATCAAACACACGAACACACACACACACACACACACACACACATTCTGCAGGTCTAATTGAGGGTGTGATCATTGATAGTGCTGTAAATCCCGCTGCAGTGGTCACTATTAAAAGTTCCTGTCATCATTTGACAGATTCAGCCTGTTGTTGACAGGAGATCAATCATACGCACACACACACACACACACACACACACACACACACACACATACACAGAAATACATTTCATGCTTTATCCATGCAAACCATCTACCATCTAAATCACACAGCCTTACTGTCGGACCATGCTGGATAGGGTATTATTAGCTGCTGCTGGGACAGAAGGGTCACACATACACACACACACACACACATATACACACACACACGCACGCACACAAAGATCATGTCCGAGAATAAAGATTGTTCTTGCCAATCGCAGTCAGCGAGATTGATGAAGCTAATTTTGCAACAACAATGTCCCAAAACAGAAGAGTCTCTGTTTCCTCGCGCTCCTGCTCTCCAAAAAAAAAAAAAAAAAAAAATCTTTGGAAAACTCTGCTCATCATCTGTATCTAATAGGAGAGACTCCTGCTAGGAGACACAAGCTGTTTCCATCCAACTGTCAGGGAGGATTTACACACACTTTGTAGACGCTGCCAACGAAAAGTAAAATAGTTGCATTTCCATTCTGAGGGGTTGAAGTGTTAATGAGCCTCTGGAAGAGAATGTAGTCTGATGAATATTATTGGATAATTGGGTTTATTTACTAATGTTAGGCGACGCAAACACGTTTCATTCATCTAAAGATCCCATATGAAGGTTGACCGTACTACCGAAGCAACGGGTTCAACCATTTATCAAGTGAAAGCGGCGAACATTTGCTCTGATTAACTAACACCAAGAATTAGTCGGGACAGATTGGAATTGGACATCAGGAGGTAATGGATGATGGAGATGATTGTTGCCAAACTTTAATCGTTTCATCAATTTATCAGATGAAAAACCTACCAAAAAACAAGCTTATAAAAAGAGTTTTTATCAGTTCTTTTTTAATGGAGAATTTCTGACAAGATGAGGACATTCGTCGATTCACATTGTGTCAGCTAAATGACTAAAGATGAATCAATATGCTGCTGTGTGAACGTTGGGCTGATATTTCAGGGACAGCTCTACAGACAGCCACAGTTTATCCACCACATTGTTGTTTATTCCCATTTATTATGGATTTACTATATTTCCTTGTCACGAACGACTTGATTTTCACCTCTTACCGTAATAGAACACCAAGTTATGTCCGTTTGATCGGTGGACTGCGACTGGAGAGGCCTCGGAGAGACAAGCCCCGAAGCTCCTCCGTTACAAAAAAACGCTTCTCCCCTTCCTCAACATTGTGGAAGGTCCGTTCCCACAGTGACCGAGCACGGCGGCACCATGGTTACAGCAAGACCCTTTGAAGCCATCTCAAACAGCCCCCCCCCCCTCCTCCAGTGTTTTTTCTTCTCCTCTCCTGAGCCCCTTCCTCCCCCTCTCCTCGAGTCTTTTCGTAAAGGAGAGAGTTGTTTTGACCTCGGCCATAAATGATCGTGACACCTTAACAAGCAGCGCAACCCGGACAACTCATACAGTCCAACATTATCTCACACACGTAGCGCGA
>CAEMYA010002058.1:1846087-1860108 GCA_903131615.1 Diplodus sargus
ATTTGACAGGCAATATGTAACAACTTTGTATCGGCTACACTCAACTATTTCATTTTGTCCTGCACTCTGTCTTCAGCGTGTCTTTTGTGTCTCGCAGGCCTGGCTCTCTTGTTCAGGAATAGGGTTTTGAAACGGAGACGTTAAAGGCCACAGAGAACCTGCTGTGTGAGAAATAAAGGCAGGGAGAAACGCAGGGAGGTGTGTGTTTAAGAAGGGTCATATAGAGGGAAGGAAGGAACCAGTGAAGTACTTTTTAACATGTGCCAGAGGCTCTGACACTGTGGTCCTTTTTTAAAGTCGGGGTGAGAGTCGGATCAAACGAGAAACGACTAGAAGGAGGGGAGCGAGGGAGCCGTACACGGAGGAAATTAGAGAGGAAATAGGAGGGATGAGGAGAGGCAAAAATCTCGAGGGAGACGAGAGAAGAGAGGGAGTCAGTTGCTGGCTGTAGCCTTCTCCTCTCTCTCCTCACCTTCCTCATCACTCTCCTCGGGGCTTTCTCTTCCTGCCAGCCCGACTCCTCTTCACCACCCAGCCATCTCCTTCATCCCCCTCCTTCTTTCTTCTTCTTCTTCTCCTTCTTCTTCTTCCCTCATTTGCCTTGTGGTACCTATGACTCCTTCCTCTATCCCATGTGTGTGTGAATATGTGCATGTGTGTGTGTGTGTGTGTGTGTGTGTGTGTGTGTGTGTGTGTGTGTGTGTGCATTGCCCCTTGTGACCCCTAAACCTTCCACAATGACCTAGCCCGCAGCAGGAGAGCTACACAGAAGTGAAGATTTTGGTTGTGACAGTGGCCAACACTGGTGTGTGTGTGTGTGTGTGTGCATGCGTGCGTGTGCGCGCATGTGCCCAGCACTGTGGGTTGCTTCATCTCTTCCCCCTTCTTCCATTCAGCCACTGAATGAGCCCCTGCCTGCCTTCCCATATTAACCGCCGTTGCCTTGGAGACCATGTCAGACACATCCATGATTATTTGACAACAACAAAAAAAAAAAAAAAGGTTGGGTGAAATAAAGAGGAACGGGTCGAGGCGGTGTGGGCTGTGATGGTAAGAGAGCCAAGAAGTGGACAAATGTAGAGATTAACGGAGAGGGGCGCCGAAAAAGCGCACTTGAACGCGGGACTTGGGTTTGCATCACGGCCGAGGCGGACCACTTCAAAATGGAGGATGGCTCATGGTCATCCCTTGCACACACACGTATCCTCACTTTTATATTCCCTTCTGTTTGAATCTTCTCGCTATCTGTCCCTTTCTTTCACTATTCTGTTTCCTCGTCCTTCATTCTCCGAGGTGATTTCATTGGTAAAACCTTGTTCAAAGCTCTTGGGTGCCGGTGTGCATAATATCTTTCTGCTTTGCGTGTGTGTGTGTGTTTATTGTGTGTTTAAGTTCACTGCCATGTGATAGCCTTCTGCTGCTGCTGTTGTTGTTTGCCTGTGCTCATAGCCCGGGGCTAATGCAGAATGAAGGAGGAAGGAGATGAGAGAAAATGGAATGGACAGACATGGAGGCAAAGACCAAGGGAGAGAAACAAGCCCCCCCAAAACAAACAAAAAAGTCTTGACGCGAAAGGTGAAGTGATGTTAAAGAGCAGGAATGGCAAGACTGACGAGCCAAACTCACTTTCGGAGGAGACTGGAGGTACTAAGGGGGGATTAGGTATTCCTCGCCAGGCGTTTCTCCCTGCTGAAAATCGGTCGAAGTTGACAAGTTTATTCAGACAGCCGCCGGACTGAATACAGAAACAGATTCAAATGCAAGGGGGTAAAACCGAGTATCTTAACTGACATTTATGTCAGCGCGTCCGCCGAGACGAGCCAGAATAACGCGTAAACACATCCAGGACCAAAGCAGCCTGATTGTTGTGGTCTGTTCTCTTCCCCGTCTCCCTGCCTCTCTCTGAAAATCAATTCTTAGAGAACAGAGCGACATGGACAAAAAAAAAAACCCTCTCTCTTCACACACACATACACACACACACACTCAGAGAGGAGAGTAATCAATATGCGTGTTAGCCATGCTGGGTGTTGAGCCCTGGATCAGAGTGTGGTGGATTAATCACTGGTGATTACTGAGCGCTCGTTTTAGGACCAAAGAAGAACGGCAGTGGTGTGTGGGTGTGTGTGTGTGTGTGTTGAGTTTTTCTTTTGATAAATGTGCATATTGTGCTTCTGCTTGTGGCTGTGCAGAGCCATCACACACTGGTAACCTTAGCCAAGGGAGAGCACTCATTGATAAAAAAATAAAAAAAAACAGCATAGGGGCCCATACTGTGTCAGAAGATTATTGGTGCAGCGGTGTAATCATTATCTCCAATTAACCACAATACCTCTCCTTCTCCACCCTTCCCTCCGTTCCAAGCCGAGGCCATCTCCTCCGATCAATTCCTACAAATCTCCCCGCCGCATCTACTACTCTCCTTATGCTAGCATCTACTCAAGTGTCACCCATCTCTCTCCATCTTTCACCTCCTCCCTCTTGTGCTTTTATCCGCCGGTTCACTCTATCATTGTATCCATTTATCTATTTTACTCCCCCTCTGCACCGCAGTCCTTCCATCCCTCCATCCCCTCCCACTCCATGCGCTCTGACAGCTCTGTCATTAGATGGCAGTGGCGGCAGTAAAGCAGTCACTATGATGGACTACTAGCTCCCCTCGCCCGTTCTCTCTCCCGCGCTCTCTCTCCCCTCGCGCTGCCCCCTTGCGCTGCCCCCTCGCCATAAAAGCTCTGACCCGTTCCCGGCGTGGCATCTGTTCCACGCTCGTCCGCAGGTGGCACTGCCCCGGTCGCGGCCGTAAAGGTCGGCGGTGGCGCATCTCACCGGCTGCCCCGTTAGCTTCCTCGTAAACCCCGGGCCGTTAAACCCTGACCCTGCACACCTGTGGCCTCGTCTCCTCTCTGGATACAAGCCACCACCAGCACCGGTGACGGGGGAGTTCCAGAAATACACACAGCCACACGCATATCTGCATGCTTGTGACAACCTTTTATTGACTGCATTTCCTAAATGGACCACATTGATCTAATCATTTTAAAAACGTAGTTACTTAATATTTCAGTATGTCCTCCTGCCTTCAGTCTGTATGCTTTGGTAAGCCAAACATGTACCAATTCTAGCTATCTATTCGTTTGGAGAAACACTCGATTTGCTGTCTTGCTGAGAGGCAAATGAGAAGATTGATAACACTCTGCAAAACATGAAGCTGGAGCCAGCCGGCAATTAGCTTAGCTTAGCAAAAAAGAGCGGAAGCATGGGGAAACAGCTAGCCTGGCTACGTTCCAAATGGGTGTGGTCCCATGTAATAATGAGTACTCATGGGTCGGAACGTGACTATGTTGATGGTGACATCCCACTGCAATATGGTCTCTAGTTTTCTTTTTTTTGGATTTGTTGACAATATATTGTATTAATAATCTAAATCTGTAAGGTGGTATCTGAATTTGTAAAAAAAAAATGCAGTGGAGTAAAAGTATAATGCAACATAAAACAGAAGTAATCAGGTAAAGCACAAGTACAATAGAATTCTGCAGAGGTGCAGTATTTGTATTATCTCGTGGTCCAAAGGTGATAAACTGCCCACCAAACACCTCTTAAGGTCAATAATTAACATGTTTAATGTGCACCAAAAAACTGTGAAGCGTAAAAGCGACTAATTGGGGTTTCATGGCGGAGTTATGTTCTGTATTATTTCCCAAAATACTCAACTGCTCCTTTAATTAAGTGCTAATCTTCTCATCTAAGTCCCAGAACGAAAGCTAATAATCCCATTACCCCCCAAAAAACTATTCTTTTGAATAAAGTCATGAAAAAGTGACTTTTTAGCTTATTATCTCTGTGAGGAAATTTGGTTTTCCTGCACTTCAATTCAGGAACACACACACACACACGCACACACATGCATAATGACACACTATTCCAAGAGACATTGGGTGAGCTAACAGGTGCGAGGCTGTAATGGGAGCTTTGCCACCCTCACAGTAGTGTACCACTCTGATTTATGGACTGCAGTCGGTTCCCTCCCTCTGGTCATCCTGTCAGTTTGCCACCGGGGAGACGCAATTCTGTCTGTGCAGTGCATTGTGTTGTGTGTGGGTTTGTTTGCTCTGCTCACATATATACATATAGGGGCGGCAGTGGGATGGTAAATGGTTTTCTTCACAGCTCTGTGTGTGTGTGTGTGTGTGTGTGTGTTTGCAGAGGATATCAGTTGTCAGGTCTGGTGTATCGCACTCAGAGAGTGCTTGTCAAACACTCGGATATCATGACGGACACTCACCTCTGCTCTTTTGTGTTAAGTCGCCGTGAACTTGCATGAACCCCATCTGGTATGCGAGAGCGACGAGCGCGTGGGCTCACTCGTATTTAGTGGTTGAAGGTGTGTTTGTGTGTGTGTGTGTGTGTGTGTGTGCGTGTGTGTGTGCGTGTATGTTGTCACCTCTCTCCTGAAACATTATTCCAGCGGCAGAAATAGTCAAGCTCTAATTGCCTTCATCTTCCTTCGCTTCCACTAATCAAATTAGACTACAGAGAATTCTAATTAAACCCTGACTTCATCTGATGGCGACGGGTTCACACGCACACGCGCGCCCTCTCCCGCGCGGATTCACATCGGCACACATGGACTCACGTGAACGTCGTCGGTGTTATTATTTTTTCTTTTCCCCCACTGTGTGCACTCTAGATGAGCAGCGGTTTTAACATTAGAGAGCCGAGCGGTGGCTGGTTTTGTAAGCTTCTCACCGGCTGACCACCAGAAGTGCATTAAGGAAAAGGGTGTGGAGAGCGGAGAGCTAATGCTACGCTCTTTGAGGTGGTTTGTGCCATTGATTTGTTATGATATCGCCTGGCAATATTAATGATGCTTGCTGGGGGGGGGGAGACGATGTGTTTCGCTGAGTCATTGTTTTTGTGTCATTGGGAGGAAGAGAAACTGATTAAATGCAAAGATGTGTATAAAGGCAGGTATGAAGCGGGAGGCAGGAAGTAGAGCAGGTCGTACTGTAGAGTTTACATCATTTGTTACTCATTTTGGCCTGCAGTGCAGACATGACTCCTTGCACCATGACTTTACTGGACTGTTGACAGACACACACACACACACACACACACCTTTGACTCCTTAAGGGTTGCAGTTGTGCTCAACATGATGCATTTCCACAATCACATCCCACTTGAATGATTGGTAAAACATTTTGTAAAACCCCCTGGAGGTATAGATGTTCAACTTTTAACGCTCTGGACACATTTTTTTTCCTACAATATTTATGAGTGGGCTAACACAAAGGAAGATTGTTGCATGTTACATAAACAAAATTAAATAATTTTATAGTAAAGTATAGTAAACACATTTTTCAATATGCGGAGGTTTGTGATGCTTATGATTTGGGCTTTATTATTTTATGGTGTCATTCTTGTGTAATTGCTGTGATTATTGAGAGGATTGGTTAATGCAACAGTTAATATAACCACTTGTTCACCTGCATGCGTGGACGGGAGAGAGGGTGGATGGGCAGCAGCTTTTTTTTTTTTTGTCAGCCGCCGCATTCTTTTGATCACTGTGATTCTTTTCATAAGTTCTGCACATTATAATAAATTGATCCTTTTCAATGAAGGTGCAGTAGGTAACAACTGGCTTACTGTTGAAGTCATACTCAAACAAATAGGGGTCAGCAACACAATGCAAAGACATCATCATGTCAAAACTGTGATTTCCTTAAATTCTGTTGATAATTTAATCCATCCATCTGAATGTTCACCTTAATTTTTAACATATTGCACCTTTACTAAAAGTTTAACAAATGTTTTAATCCCTGCAAAGTCAGATAGGGTAACCAAGTCTCCAGTCCAAGACTCTTTGCAATTTTTACTCTGTTTCTTGACGTTGCATGGGTATGTTAATGCCCATACCTTCACAGTCCTGCACATGACATCACATGAGGATCAATGGTATCTGTTGCCAGACGAACCCCCTTCTGCAGGGAAGCCGAGGTTCAGTAACATTTTGCCCACTTCCTTCCTGGCAAAGCACCTGCTGGCCGGAGCAGCAGGCTTCAGTGTTCGGCCGAGTAATCAGGTCCTCGCTCTTACAAGTTTTAATAGACCTGTACACCCCTTGCCTCCAGATGCGCACACTCGAAAACGGACGAATCCCGTTGAGCTCAAATGCTCCCTGCCCTATTAACGGCACCGTAAATGCACGGTGGGTAGAGAGACGAGCACAAAAAAGGAGATGGATGAGGTTAGAGGGAGAAGCAGGGTAATCCTCCCTCACTTTCCGGGGTAATTAGGAGTGTGTGAGGCGAAGATTTATGAGGAAGAGGAGAGGAAAACGGAGATCTGTACCACCCATAGAGAGGGTAATAGGGATTTGGAAACTGCACTTTTCCTACTCTGAACTCTGCAGCCGACTGTGTGTTTCTGTGTACGTTTCTTGTGGTGGGCGGCCTTTTTAAGCTGACAGCTTCCCGATCATTAGTAGATGGGATTTCAGAGCTTAGCTATCAAAGCAACCTCTTCACTGACGACAAGAAATAAAGAAAAGTGCAGCGTGTTCGACCTCTCCTCCTCTTTGTTCATTATAGCTACTGTATCTGCGTGAAGGAGACGAGAAAGATAACGCCGTCAGCATGCAGTCATGCTCGGCAGCCTTCCTCTCAGACTGTTGGGGTGGGGCGTCGTCGCTCTCACCCCCCCCCCGTGGCCAGACTCCCTCGGGTCCAGAGAGCGCTGAGATAAAGTGCTGCAGTGTTTATAGACGAGGTTGTAAATACCCGTGTCGCCACGGGGCTTCTCTCCACTCAGTGTGTGAGTGTTGGAGGGGCTGTCAGGCCTCGGGCTGTCCAGAGGAGGTGCAATTGGTCAGAGAGGGGCAGCGAGTCCGGGGTTGTCAGAGCGACCACACGACATTCGACGGTTTAATGAATTAATAACCTCTGTCCTCTACTTTGTGTCCAGACGTTCTCGCTCTGCCGGTTGTGTGTGTGTGTGTGTGTGTGTGTGCTTGTGTGCGTGCGCCTCGGTGTGCCTGATTGGTGCCGAGCTGCCAGCCTCTCGCACACAGGAAATGGAAATGAATCATGGGAGACAGATTAAGAGAATGGCGAGAGCTCATCACATCCTGTTAAAGACGGGGAGATGACTCCAGGCAAGGTCTCTCTCGCTCTCGCTCTCACTCTCTGTCCATATCTTCACTCGCTCACTCACTCACTCACTCACTCACTCCCTCCTTCACTGTCTGTCATCCTCAGACAAAGCGCTCGGCGTGGGGCGAGTGATCAGTGACTGGGTCTAAAACATCCTATTGAAATTAGTGTCACACACATCGAATTTGCGCGCCAGTGAGTGAGCGTGAGATGGAGAGACAGGGGGGAGAGAGAGAGTGGATGATGGATGATAGATGATGGCTGTGACCTGAATAGATGGCTGCGGGCCGGTCAGATGACTTCCTCGGGAGGAGGAGGAGTAATGAGGAGAGGGGCAGCAGGATTACCGCTCCATCACTCAGTGTTTATGGAAGCCTAACAGCCACCGCACAACAAATAGCACAGCGGCTATAGCTCTGAGTGTAAATCTCACACACTGTTTGCGTTTGTTCGGTGCGCGTGTGCAAGATGCGCTCGAGAAGACGAAGCTTGTCTCGTTTCTTTGTTTGTTTTTTTTGGTTTTTTCTCTTTTTCTGTGAAAAACAAAAGAGAGAGAGGGCAGAGGGTTCGCCGATGTGTCTCGTCCTCGCTCACATCCAGCCCTATGGGCGCCGTGTTTGTGTGTTTATGTGTTTACTTGTGTTTATTCGGCTGCTCGGTGTCAGAGCGTAGCCTCGATATGGGGTGGTTTCACACCCTCGGGGAAAACTGCACGAGCTGAGAGGTCAGACAAGGTTACATCAGAGGCTCTAAGTGAGTGGACACGCACACAAACACACTCTCTCTCTCTCGCACACACACACTGACACTGCTGCGTTAATGCCCGGGGGCCCAACGGAGTTGAGAGTAACTCGCTAGTGGTAAAAAGATGTTCTCCACAACCGAGCGGGTTTCCCTGTAAATCCCGGAGTAAAACCAGTTGAAGGATGATGCATCGATCTGACACGCAGTCGTCCTGCACTCCGGCGCTGATTGATGTGGCCTGGCTCCCGGCTCTGTGAGTGTCTGCTCCGGTCTCTCGGCATCACGTCAAAGGGAGGTCTCAGGAAAAAAGAAAAAGAGCTGGACAACCGGGGTGACGCTTAGAAAAGGTGGGAGAAAAACAGATGAAGGTCAGAGGAAGGTGCTAGGTGAGAAAAGGGCCTTGGGGGGGCGGCGAGGAGCGTGGAAGGAGATAAGACGAGTGGATGTGAGCTGGGCTGCCGGAGACGCTTTGTGCGAGACAAGAGAGAGAGAACTGGCACGGGAGGGATGAGGTTAGGGGGGTGTGTGTGGGAGAAGAAGTGATGAGTGTGTGGGGGAGGGGGGATGGTGGGGGGGAGCGGGGGAACAGATTTGGGGAGGGCCGGCCAGCTGAATCCTGGTGGGGAGTGGCAGGAGTAAGCTGGCACTGCGGAGGCGGGCATATGGAGGGCAGGTTGGCACTTTGGCTGCCACCGGAGCGTGCACCTGCCGACAGGGGGAGACTCTGCCAAGAGAAGGGGAGGGCGGGGGAGAGACAGAGGGATAGATAGAGTGTTGGTGGTATGTGGCAGTGAAGCAGATTCTTTTTTTGTGTGTTCGGGGGGGGGGTTGCTGGAAAACTCTCTGGAAATTAATGAGGAGTCTAAGTGTATCAGACAACTGTGTGGCCTCCTCCACGCACATGCATGCACACAGGTGGATACATGCTCGCACAAACGCACTCAGACAGACACACACACACACACACTCTAGTATTTTAACTCAGCCCGTTTATCTAAATCCAGCCCTGAGATGCACAGAGAACAAATAAACAGCCCTGATTATCCGGATAGCATTTAAAACCTTTTCCCTGCGTACACTCCAACACACCCCCTAATTGGACTCAACTGTTTTGCTGCTAACTAGCTGCTAATTAGATCAGTGGATTCCTCTCACTCCCTCTCTCTTTTCTTCCTGTCATTACTTGCCGCGAAATGAAACACTCGCGAGTGCGGAGTTGTGCAGAGGCCTTCCTACGTGAGGTGGGTAAGCGCCGAGATGTCATTATAGCAGATGTGGGACGATATTAACTCTAAACACTATATGATATGCTTCAAGTGTGCAAAGAATGGATTTAAGCTTCCTCTTAATCGGGGTGTTTGTGTGTTTTGGCTGCTCAACACCGACACAGATGCAGGAGCCAAAGGCCAGTGCCCTCGTTAAGCCGCTGTCAGAGAGGGTTTGTAACAGCCCACTGGAGCCCATCTGTATCCTAGCACAGACGTACACATGCAGTACTCGGGCAGAGCGGGTCCCGTGCATGCCGGCGAGCGTTTCGCATTCTGTACGCGCCCGTTATGTATGCCAGTGTCTGTTTGCGCGTTTGCCCGCGTGGGTGTCCGCAAGTCTTTGCTGTAGGTGAATAGTGAAGGGCAGTGACTCCGTGCTCTCGGTTTTAGCCTTGGCTGCAGATACGAGTCTTTTGGCTGCCATGTTTTCCTCTGATCTGCCTCCCCTCTTTCATCAGGAAAAAAAAAAAAAAAAACCCACAGAGAGCAAGGCAGAGGGAGACGGAGAGGTTTAAAGGCTGGCAGCAACACCATGGCCTTGAGGTGTTATCTCTGCCCCTCACTGTGCTGGGGAGAGAGAGAGAGAGGGTGGAAGGAGGGAGAGAGGGAGGGAGAAAGGGCCTGTTGGAGTGATTGCAGCGTAGCCCACTTCTCATTTTTTTTCTTCTCCTTCCCCGTGTGGAGCAGGATGGCTAGCAGATGGTCTTGTTACCAGCAAAATGAAAACGAACGCAGTAAAATTTGCCTGTGTTAATTTCTCGTCCCCCAGGTGAGACCTCGGGGCGCCTGCAGACAAGCACACTCGTGCATTTACACACTGTTTCGCATGCGTGCGTGCGCGCCGGCGCTTCGTGGCCTTGCCCCGCTGGTTTTTTAAAACATGCACCATCTGCATGCGGGGAAAGTGTGTCGGAGGAGTGTGAAAGCGTGTGCTTGGCTTCAGGAATGTGTTTCTTAATGTTCATAGCCATACCTTATGTCGCGTTGGAATGCAAAGAGTGCGACCAAACGCTTCTCGTGTCACTGGTAATGACAGCAACCCCGGTTGTCCAAAGATGGTGGGTGTTTTTTAGGGCAGGCATGACGGAGCTGAAAAGCGGGCTGAACTGACGATTAGACGTAAAGCGAAAAGCGAGGGAATCTGTGCTCGCAGGGAGGAGGAGATGGCATGTTCATCCGCAGATGAAGACTAAATCCTTTCATTCTCCTCTCATCTTCCCTCCCTCCTCTTCCCCTGCCTGCTAAGCGGTGAGACGGGAGCTTCTGCTTTGTAACGTCTGCTTCTTCGTGTTTGTGTGTTTCGAGGATCCGGACTAGTCCATAGCTTATCCCTCTGAGTGTGTGTGTTCTGCAGGGGATAGAAGCGCCTTAGCCTCCCTTATCGTCTTAGAGTAGGGTGCTCGCTAGTGCTGTTTGAACCCGCAGGGGGAAAGAAAGCGACGGAGGGAGGGGGAGTGAGGTAAACATACCTATAGTGTATAATAATCTTTACTTTCTTATATGCAGCGATTCAGAGAGACCACACCTGCTTCTTTTTTTTTTCTTTCTTTCATAGCTGGCTTTGTGGCAGAGGGTCACGATGCTTGATGCCACAGTGTTTGTAAAGCACAATGGGCAAATTACATCAGTGTAGCTTTTTTTTTTTTGGTGGGGGGGGTATTGTGAACCTTTTTTTTTGTCTGCAAAGTTCATTCAGTGCCACACAGACAGGAGAAAAGAGCTGGCAGATTTTTAAAGATGCTGCAGGCTGCATTGACAGGAGCTCGATTTGCTCCACAGCTAATAAGAAGAAAAGGAGAGAGGCGGAATGAAAGGGAAATAGGCTTGAAGAACTGCCTTTGACCATCACCTCCTGAAACTGTTTACAAAAGACTGTGATAACAAAGAAACCTGTAAACCACTCAACCGACCGATTCAATGAATGATCCCCGACGCTCGCCTTGCGCTCTCCCTGCTCCCTTTGTGAAAATGACAGCCTTTTTTTTTCGTGAAATGCAGGCGCACTTACCTTGGAGCTCAGCGTGCAGCGGGGCGCTAACGCTGCTACATTTAAATGGTTTGATTCCCGCAGGGGGCGGTGATACTGAGACGCGGGGGGGGGTGGGCGGCAATGGGTACTCACGTCGGATGAACCCCCCGGCGGCATATGTTGCGCTTGTATGTATGTATAACACGCACGCTCGCTCGCACACCCTTGTGTCTCTGTGGTGTTAATAGCGAGCCACTATGCCGCCCACGCGGCCCTTGGATGTGAATGAAGTGAGTCATATGTGAGGACGCTCTTCACGAACACGGCACACAGCACACATATGTTCCCCACGAATGTACAAAACACTCCTACATACATTGTGCTCGCCGTCGCAGTGAGTGAGTGACCCCCTGCCCCGGCGCGACGTTAACCCGCGTGCACCGGTGGCCGAAAAAGGTAAACGCACACATAGAGATCCACTACATCTGTTGCTCTCCAACCGGTGTGGTAGGTTGCAGGTCTCGGCAGAGTCCTTGATGTGTGCAGAGGAGTGATGATGAGCTTAATGCAGTCTGTCTGTGTCCCGGACGTGACCACCACATTAATATAGCACTAATACAACGCTCTCTCTGCTGCATGCTAATCAGTGCCACACTCTCACGTTCCCTCTCCCTCTCTCGTGTAGTCTATTGTTGTGAGACATGTGAGGCAGACGCGTGAACATCCCAAGGCTTACTCGATTTAACCCGATGGCTATCGTGACACCGCCGTCGTCGCCATGTTAAATGCAATCACAGGTAGGCACGGGACGTAATAAAATTTCACGTCACGATTATCCCGTCCAACGTGATTGCACTACACGATATGTCATCCCAACAATCAGCTTAAAACACTAATAAAAATTTAAATTGCGCATAGTAGATCTTTATTCTGACATTTCGCTTGGAAAAAAATTGCGTCACAGACAGGACACACATTGTTCTTAGCGAAAAACAATCAGTCAATCAGAGAATCTTAAATAAGTGATCGTAAATCATGCGGTCTTCCTGCGCGAATTAGAGATAAATAAATGGTCATTTTTTTAGTTTGGAAGCCCTGATATTTACACACATCTGATTTAAAGGTGCAATTTGTAAGAACTGTAGGAATGTAGGAAGAACAGGTATGACGTTATGATGTCAATGCATCAAAATACAGAGATGTTCACTGAAGTTAGCATGCTGATGACCTAGCCCCATCCCGATCCATAGCTCCTGTGCTCACATGTTAACACCAGTGCTCCCCTTGGTCCCCAAGCTCCCAGTCCGACCCGCTAGCTGCCCGGCTTATTGAGCTGACTTGCTAATAGCAGCTACGGTTAGTCACAGTTACTGGCTACTTACGTATTGCACCTTTGACAGGTTTTAGTGGGGGATACAGACTGCAAAGCAGGGCCTTCCGCTATGGTGACAGGCTTACCCAAACTACATAGGACTGTGCGTCAGTCATTCATGTGAGGATACTCGAGATTAGCTCGATTCACGATTATCCTGAAAATGATATTTTACCATGATCAACTTATTTTACCATCCCTATTAACGGAATTTGCAGAGGGAAATACTCTCTTTCATCACAAAAGTTCAAATTTGTATAGCATTACTGAAAAGCACACCATCCTTTTTTTTTTCTTTTTTCAAACTCTAAACTCTACCTACACCTGATTCATTCAGAGGAAGAAAAAAACACAAAGCAGCCCAGATGGTCAGCTCTTGCAGTTGCTGCTCACATGTCCCACATTTCTTTGAGACGCTGTGCCACAGCTGCAGTAGGTGCCTCTGCAAAGCTCCGAAAATGCCTTGAATGAAAAGCATAATTTGGCCTTAACACTTGTAAAGCCTTGACATTTGGTCCACCTAAACAAAGCCCTTTCACCCACTCGTCCCCCGCCGCACACAAGCACATCTCAGGCTGGTTGGATAAACAAGGCCGCTTCAAAGGAGCCCAGTGCCCATGCCAACAGGCCTGAGAGGGGAGGGGACAGAGGACAGGGAGGACAGGGAGGGGATGGAGGGGATGGAGGAGAGGGAGGGGACTGCACTGCCGGACTGAATCAGGAGGGAGGGAGGAGGGATGTGTAAGCTGTTATTAATGGTCTAATAATGTATTTGGCTGTTTTGGCAGTTGTGAAAAGGGTGGGGGTGGGGGTTGCAGAGGGTAAGGGGGAAAGCCGTTGACAGCGTGTCACGGCTGGTTAAAAGCGAGCTGGGAGAAGAGAGAGAGAGAGAGAGAGAGGCCTTGTTTGTTGGGCTAAACGTTGTAAATAACATCAGAGAGTGCAGCTAAATGGAAATCAATGCAATTACCCTATTAGCATGGGCTTGAACTCACAGTGGCGGGCCGCTACGTCTCTCTCTCTCTCGCTCTCTCTCCCTCCCATTTCCTGTACACGCCTCGCTCCGGATGATACAACGTTTTGTGGATGAACTCAGATACCATACTTTTTTTAAACGTGGCAGTGTGTGTATGTCAGGAATGTTCCTTGTCGAGTTGGCACGCCGGGGTTGTTAACGCCACTGCAAGCGTAATGATTTTGTTTAGATTTGCATAACCCCCTTAATCACCCCTATTTTAATACCTAACAATTGCGGGTGGGGGTGGGGGGTGGGGGGGGATTATGCTGTTAAGTGGTAAGTCATAATTAGGTAAATAATTGGTTTGGCTATCATCGTCCCCGTGCCATCTGTTTGAGGGTATGTGTGTGTGTGTGTCGGGGGGGGGTTGAGTGGATAGGGGAGTGAGTGTGTGTGAGAGGGCGGGCATGATGGAAGAGATCCATGTTGTTGTTTTCTTTTTTTTCTTTTTTCTGTGCGTTATGTTTTTTCATTTAAAGTCACAATAAGATAGTTTTACATA